>CM060900.1:216818978-217418978 GCA_030762935.1 Hymenopus coronatus
CCACGATGGAGCTTGTACGTCAACTCCATCTAGCATTAACTGCGGCGGAGCACATCCATCAAGTTCTCGAGAATGTCCCCGTTTTACAGAGGAGAGAGCAATTCTGAATATACGGGTGAAGAGGAAGGTGTGCTTCTCTGAAGCCCGGAAGCACCAGCGCATTCGCCAAACCTCTGTCCCGACATACGGTACCTCTATCTCTGTCGCTGCTAAACCGGTACCGAGTCGAGAATTCGCCACTTAAACCAGCGATATAAACGGGGCTAACATCGCCGAAAATATCATCATAGCCAGTACACTGCCGAAGAATTCCGCTTCTACTTCTACGCCTACATCGCCATCTGCCACATCCGCCAGCGTTAAGTGAACTACATTAAAGGAGTTACTCTAGCCTTCGACTTCAGTCCTTAAGACCAGCAAGACCGTTGAGTATGCTGTACCAGGGAAAACATTCAAGACCAATGAATTCCGGACCGACTCCTTAAAAGAAAAGGTGAAGTCTCCCAAATCATCCAAGGGTGAACCAGTCCCAATTATTCTCCATGCAGATCCTCTTCTGAGGAATCTTCTAGAGAGAAAGGAGGACGGGGACCACCATCTTTGCCGATCACCACCTCTAATCGAGGTGCTGGAACCGAAATTCTGTATTGGAAAGAGGACCTCTCCCGTGAAAGAGATGGACCAGGAGGAGTCAGTTCGACGGCCAGTGCGTAAGCGGCAGGATCGTCCCCGGAAAAAATTGTAAGTCCGATGGGCAAGAAGAATAAATTAAACCGACCAGCACAGCACAATATGCAGAAACGTCTTTCCATTTAAACTCGTATCCCATAAAATTGCCCATGGCTATCCTACAGTGGAACATACGTGGCATCAGCTCACATCGTCCAGAGCTTGAATTGTTGCTCCACCAAAATCAGCGTTTGGTCCTATGCTTGCAAGAGACCAAGCTCCGTCCCCAAGACCCCTTTCAATAAAGCAGTAGTTCTCTTCTGTCCGGTGTGATTTATCACCGGCAGATGGTGTTCCTACACATTGAGCAGCAGGATTCTTATCAGGGATGATGTCTTTGCTACATTATTACCATAAACTCCGACATAGAGTCCATTGCTCTACACATTAAGCTACCTTCCATTGGCTTCACCATTTGCAGTATCTATGTGCCTCCAACTGATGACCTCTCGCGCACTGATTTAGAAGACCACGTAACCCAGCTACCAACACCTTTTCTGTTAGTGGGGGACGTGAATGTCCAAGAACCATTTCGGGGCTCTCCTCGGGCATGTGCGACAGGTCAAACTCTGGCTGAATTCTTGGATAATATCAATCTGTCTCTCCTGAACTTTGGAGAGCCTACAATAACCAAGTTTATTTCATGTTTTATTTGTATTTTTGATAGCATTCATTGTAAGAATACGTCTTTTTTCGCCATTTTGTGTTTTTATGTTAGTACTCCTTGGTTACTATTCTGAGAAGAGAATTTCGTTGCGGTTTTGTTTTCTTCAGTCGATTTTTCATATGGCGGCGAGCTGTTTAATTTTGTGTCAATGGCCTGTTTTAGCAACGGAAAATGTTTGCAGTAACCAAGGAAAATGTTGAAAGGTTTTTATATTTATTCTTCTGACTTCGTCGGGAAGGAAGGTTCTCGAGAGACTAAGTCTGAGAGATAACATTTCCTCATCAGATTGGAAGATTAAGGTGACGAAAGAATTTGTACTTCATAGTAATATTACGTCGGAGAGTAGAGCCGATATAATTTTCTGCACCCAGCTGAATGCTGTTTTCTTAATTCTGTACACCACACCTCTCCATCCTCTAGCACCATGCTCTGAGTTCAGTTCATATTTGTTGAGTGTCGCTGCTACTGAAATTGGATAATTAGAATGAGGCAAAGCACATTCGTTCGACTTCGATTTTTCCGGGGAATCGAGAAACTTATTGTCCGGAACGTCTTAGTTCGAGTAGAAGGAAAGCACATTGCATGCAAGGAAAAGATACATAGTCAAATTAATATTTCCGATGGGAATAGAGAAATTTCGTCAGGAATAAAGTCGTTTAATTGCAGACGATTTTCAGTTTTAAAAGAAACAAGGATATCTTTCAAATTTAAAACTGTGTTGAAAAGTTTGAAATAAAAGCGAGCTTTGTTCCAAAGAAAAGAAAATGTTGTTCTTTACACCAAGTAAATCCCTGCACCATTTACAGGCCCTGAGTAAAAGAGATCTCAATAAGTGCTCGATCCACCGATCTGGACCCGAGCTAGCCGCCATCTCTTGAAACCCTATATATGTATAGGAATAACAAAAATTCTGTGAGAACCATTAAACTGTTTACAGCAGACATTCGCTCTGCAAAACAAATGGATAAGATGAAGATCTAAGGCAGTTCTATCTGAAGTGGATAGTTGCTTATCTTTGTCAAATCGTGAGCTGAAAGTGTCGCGTAAAATATATGTTCATGATGTTTCTGTATTAAATGGTTTGTCTACCATTGTAATGAGATTTTGTACAGTTATTATTGATGTATTACGTTGATCAGTATATAAAGTTATGACATCAACGATTTATATATTATAAATAGAGCATGTGTAAATTAAAGACCAGTCTGATTTGTCTTGCGAGTTATATCTGAGCATATATTTTATAGGCAGATATTCCTTTATCCTGTATTGGACATGTAGTCACCCCGATATGTCTACATCAGAATGCTTTATGACTTTTCCATATCAATTGTTAGTTGATAAAATAGGGCACTATTTGGGTCATGAAACCCTTTAATAATACCACGGCAGCTGCGCTGCTGTTACAACCACCACCAAAACTGCTGCAGCTGCAACCACCGCCACCACCACCACCAACACCGACCTGTTGCTGCCACAACCAACACTAACACTGCTGCTGTCGCTGTTACAACTACTACTACCACCACCACCACCACCACCACCAAAACCACCACCACCACCACCACCAAAACCACCACCACCACCTCTGTCACCACCCCACCACTACTTCTACTACAACGACAACCACCACCACCACCACCACCACCACCACCACCACCGACCTGTTGCTGCCACAACCAACACTAACACTGCTGCTGTCGCTGTTGCAACTACTACTACCACCACCACCACCACCACCACCAAAACCACCACCACCACCTCCGTCACCACCCCACCACTACTTCTACTACAACGACAACCACCACCACCACCACCACCACCACCACCGACCTGTTGCTGCCACAACCAACACTAACACTGCTGCTGTCGCTGTTGCAACTACTACTACCACCACCACCAAAATCACCACCACCACCTCCGTCACCACTATTAATAATAATAATTAATAGGGCACTATTTGGGTCATGAAACCCTTTAATAATACCACGGCAGCTGCGCTGCTGTTACAACCACCACCAAAACTGCTGCAGCTGCAACCACCGCCACCACCACCACCACCGACCTGTTGCTGCCACAACCAACACTAACACTGCTGCTGTCGCTGTTGCAACTACTACCACCACCACCACCACCACCACCACCAAAACCACCACCACCACCTCCGTCACCACCCCACCACTACTTCTACTACAACGACAACCACCACCACTACCACCACCACCACTACTGAACCTTATCATATCAACAGTAAGTTATGTGAGCAACAACTTTGAAAAAGTAATGAATTATGAAATATAAATTAAGTTATTTAAAAGCAAACCATTTATATACTAACGGTCAAAACAGAAGTATAGCAGGTGGTTGAAAATTAAGTAATGCAAGTTTGTAGAGCTGCCCATTGGTTGTATTCAGTGTAAGACAGTGATATGTGGTAGAATATTGCTAAGAAAGGGCGGAGTAGATTTATGTTATACAATAAATTAATTATTACATTGATGGTAAAATAAAATGTGACACCAATATTACTTATATTGCATAAATTATGTAAATTATATTGTAAACTTAGATTTTAAATAGATGCAGCATAATTTATTGTAATTTACTTTGAAAGATCTGATGATCCAAATTGGCACATAAGTGAGATAGTTAATATGGTATGTACTTGATTAGAAGGATATCTCATCAATATCAAAAACAGTTAATGAACTGTACCACTACAAATATTTACTTTCTATTGGCCACCCAATTGCTCATATTTATTAACCCATTATTATTATTATTATTATTATTATTATTATTATTATTATTATTATTATTATTAATAATATTATTATTATTAATAATATTATTATTATTATTGTTGTTGTTGTTGTTGTTGTAATTGTTATTTTATTATTATTACTATTATTATGATAGTTATTATTGTTGTTATCATTGTTATTATAATTATTAATAAAATATAATAATTGTTATTATAATAATAATTAATAAGATTACGGATGATATCAAACGGTTCAGTAATACACATCATGAAATTACATAGTTCTCAAATCCACACTTCTCAAACAGAAAATAACATAACATGTTTAGTAATAATTTAAATATGTGGCTTACGTGTCTCAAAATTTAGCACACATCTCACTAATGTAACTCATAGAAATTCTTACTGTTTAGGAAATGAAAAATATAAAGGAAGTGAAAGGGGGAACAAAGAGAAACCAAGAAATTCCTGCAAAATGGAAATTTAATTTTAAAGCTTATTTCTGTAGGAAAGGAAATTCAGGCAGGAATATCACCTTGATATAAATAAATGTTACTAATTTAGGCAGCAGTAAAGTTTTATTATGATGCTATTATTACAGTTACTGTTTTGTCCCTTTGTATATGTAATGATTTAGGTGGAAATTTCACAGTATATTTACATAATTAGCAGAAGGTGTTTTGTAACTGAGTTTTTGGTAACAGAAAAAAATGGCTGTTTTGTTAAAATTATGAGTTTTATTTTTATTATACCACAGTAATTCAATAACGACATTCTGAATTCAGCTGATGGACAGTCCTGTTATAATCTTTCATGCTGATAGCAAAGATACATATTTATCTTCTTGGCAACTATGTTAGCAAGGAATTTTCCTTGATATTGCTCTGATTTTTAATAAGAAATAACTTCATATTTTTTGGCTTTTTTTCTTTCAGTTTATGTGGTACTTCTTTATGCAGTTGATTTTTATAAACAGAATTAACCAATAATAGAGATAGCATGAGTATGTGAGCTTTCTATTAATTGCAAACATCAGGTATAAAACATTGTTTCACTTTGTACAAGAGAATGAGAATGTTTTTTTTTTCTGAGTTAGTAGATCCAAAACAAACTATCGTGCTTTAAATGAAAACATTCAAAAGACATAAATAACTCAAAGTCTAACACAATTCTTAATTTTGAGTAACATTGCTGTCTTCATCTGCCTTCTTGTGGAACACGACAACATCCTTGAAATATTGGTTGGGTGTGTAGAAATCATTACTGTAAATCTTGCGATCAAACGGATATCCAAGTGGTTTATCATCAGGATACACTCGATTTTGTCCAACTCCCATGTAGCTGAAGACTTTGTGGTCATAGGGTTGGAAGTCCTTTTCATTAACTTGGTGATATGGTGTTACAATGACATAAAATGTGAATGCCT
The DNA here is from genome assembly GCA_030762935.1 of Hymenopus coronatus. Lineage (NCBI taxonomy): Eukaryota > Metazoa > Arthropoda > Insecta > Mantodea > Hymenopodidae > Hymenopus > Hymenopus coronatus. Next base: position 216,824,565 of record CM060900.1, read on the forward strand.
GGCCTCCCTTCTTACCCTTAGGCACTAGAAGCCTTTCTGGATATTCATAATAATGCTGAGCCTAAAATCAAAATACAAGCTCATTGTAATACACATATAAATAAGTTTACAATATGCACCTTATGGAGTTTAGAACCTTCAAAGATGTATCAAATTTTAATAGTTTTGTAATCACTATATATTTTACTTTAGATCATAACACTCAATATTCTAATTTGCTAAATAGGAAGATGCACATTCTGACTGCTCTTATCCTTGTTTTAGTATTAATGATCTCACCTTGTTCAAATAATATTCTGCTTTACCCTCATAAGCCTCAGTAATTTTCTTCAAGAAAGTGCGATAGCTGTCTTGATCAGGAGCTACAACATTTGAATTCTGAGATTTGCGCTCGACTACGTTTTTTCCAGCTTCAACTGAAAATTAAGTTACCAAAACTATTTATTTCTGTATGGTTTCAATATACCTAATTTAATAATATGCTTGTCTAATATGCTACCAAAAGAGTGAATAAAGCTTTGATAGTAACTTATGTAATTTGTTGGTTGTGATAAAACTGAGGTTCTAGGTAAAACCTGCATTTAACTGACAAAGATTAGTCTAAAGTAAAGAAGGGAAAAAAGATTAGAGATAAACACATATGTTTAGTTAAAACAATTGTAAAGTTACTTATATTCTCCATTTAATGCATTTCTTTTATCTCTTTTATAAGGGTATTGCTTAATTACTGTAACTATTTTACAGCACGGTTACTAACATACAAATTATCATTGTGCAGGTTGATTAACATGTATCACAGAGGTAGCAGATACTGACAGTGTTGACTAAACTACTTAACTTCTCCATCATTTATTCAACCCAGTCTTTAATTCGCTAGGGCCGTGCCATGGCCGAGTGGTTAGACCATTCGCCTCTCACCTAGACGGCCCTGATTTGATCCCAAGCGACTGCATGTGAGATTTGTGGTGGACAAAAACATTTACAGCAAGAAGATTTCATTAAATAGCAATTAAAATTTTGCAATTCCATGTTTCATGCAAGATAATTGAGGAAAACAGCTTTGAAAACCATAAAAAAAAAGTTTTTTTTTTTTATGCCATCTGACTTTACAGATTCCGGTAGGTCAGTTGTTAGTCACCACAGTTTCAAGTTCTGCCTTGCAAATGAGTGGCCTGTATACTCACATTATTGTGTAGTTCCTCACAATAATTAGAATTTGCAGCTCTTCGGATAAAGAGAGAGGAAGAGGTAGCAACTGTGGTATAAATAGTGGCATGAAGCACAAAGACAATGAAATTGCATAGAGGAAACTCTGGATTCTTTGACATTTATTAAGGTTACTCTGTTTTTAGGAAAAATTTGAGAACATGATAAAATTTGTTTCATCAAGCAATCACTGCAATTTCAAACAACAAGTTAACACTATGGTATCACTTATTAAAATTACATTACAAAGATGCATAAGCCAACACCTTTTAATTCTGGTAGACAGAAATCTGCTCTAAATTGTTTGATTGAGTATTACCTAGCTATATTTAGGAAACCTAAATGTTTACAAAATAAGCTAGAACTGTTGTTTGTGGATGCCGATTAGAGAAGCATTAGTGCTTTAAAAGCTTTAAAAGTATGGTGGCAAAAAAGGTTGGAAGATGTATTCCAGGAACTATGTAAGTTGTGTTCACTTGTAGTATTTCTGCCCTCCATTAGTATGTCCATAAAAATAAGTTTTTCATGCCAAAGGGTTAAAAATTTGCTTACAAGAGCAACTTCTTAACAACCGTTGTCATTTCTGGCCAACCTTTTATATTCAAAGTGATCTCTATGAGCTGCAGGAAAACCCTAACCTGTTATACAATATCATTCTCAGATTTGCAGTTTTAGAGTACCTACAGAAGAATGCACCTAGTCTACCAAAAATAAAGTATGATTAAAATACTTTCTTTTTCTATGATCATGATTTCCCAAACAGTTACAAGGGATTATTTTTAAGGTCTGACATTTCATTCTTATATTTGTTTTGAAATCAAGCATTAATATTTTCTGTTTCATATCATCTTGTAATCATGTTCTAGTGTAATATGATGCTGCACTATATGTTCTTATATAACTCAATCTTTATAACTGCCTTCTAAACACAGATACAAATATTTGGACAAAATAATTATTTTTTTTACAGTTTTGAAAGTTTTTTGTAGTATTTTACCTGTTTTTGGAGTTCTGAGCTACCCCTGTGGTAACATACTGGAAAATATCACATAGTTAATACCAGAAGTAGAGACTAGCATATAGGAGAATGGTTCTGAAAGCCATGACAGTTATATTCTCTTCAGTCAATCATAGACCATTAAAAGAAGAATTCACTCTGAATTAGGCTCTGCACTAACATGTTATCATAGTCCATTTAGTATATGCTGAGCTGTATGCTTGGCAATTCAATGAAAGTTAATAATGACAATTTCTTCCTCTTATAGGATCACAGAAATAAGGAAAATTCACAGTATTATTATTACAAAATGGATAAATATTTTAAGAATGTCTTCAGGAAGGCGCTGATTCTCTGATTCTGGTAGCATATGTCCAGTTTATATTAATGAGGAATGCTAACCTGTATTCATTCAATCTGCTAATTCAGTCAGGATCTGTGTTGACTTCATCATCAATGCCATTACTTACACCAGTTATGTCCTTTCACTGAATTTGTGTAAAGCCAGGAGCTGGAAGCCTTATTTCAAAGATTTGAATCCTCTCTATGTTTGGATATACCCATAATCTTTTGAATGAGAGCCATGGGCATGCACAGCAGAGGAACCAGTGGAACCTTGGTTTCTCCATTCATTATGCACATTGCTCTTTTTAAATAAAAAAGGAAACTGCAGAAGGAATAAAGTTAAAGGATATGAGGGTGAAAAGAAAATTTTAAATTAAACACATGAGGCAATAGAAGTGGAAACTAGTGACAGCAACAGCAACTCTATAGTGAGAGTTAGGTGCTGCAACCAGCCTAACAAGTATGCTTCATTTGAAATGTAATACTTAGAAAATTGGCAATGTAATCATGACACATCAATGATGGATGAGATACTGTGGACACACTACCTCTATTTGAAGTCAGCAGCCAAATACATGCAAATGTGACTTGGTCAGGATTGTGAGAGAGGATGATCTTAAGCTACTCATGTTAAAAGCTAAACTAAGATTCACTATGAAGCAATAGCATCTGGAGTGTTTATTATTAGTGTTCATGTAGCAGAAACTTGCAACAGATGCCAGTTCCAAAGATATTGTTGAAGAATTCGAGAGCATGGTCCTTTTAGGAGTCAATTTTAAGTCAGTTAGGTACATTTTGAGTGTTACCAAGTCTTTGTCTCATTTTTTCCAACGTTTGGTTTTGTAATACCTGTAAATATTACTTCAGTTCAAGTGAAACTTATACTTTTCAAAGTTTGCTTTCAGGAGGACCTTCAAATGCCATTCCTCTTTTTTCCTGGGTATAGTCCAAAGCCATCTGATCCCTGCAACGGGCCTGTCATTGTAAGAACTCTGAACATGTCTATGATGACAGGCCGTAGTATAGCCAAAATACAAATAAAGAGAGTAATTGTATTTTACTTACTTTTGTAAGGGAATCGATCCACTTCTACAAAATAATCTCTGCGTTCATCTAGTTCATACTCTTGTCCCAGGTGGTTATACTTTGGTCCAAGGAAAACCCTGATATAAACATCTTGATTCTTATCACTGTTAATATGTATGCTGTAGGTGAAAGGCTTGTGATTCAGACGAGCCACCTTGCCTCTAATGTCTACATTCTGACAATCCTCTTCTTCTCCAACAGTTACCACATTATCCAGATCAATTTCAAAGTAATCAAAGTATGTAATAAGTTTGCCCACCTCCACATTTTCCACTTTCACTGCTGGGAAGTCCAGCTAGTAACAGCAAAACCAAAACGTAATAAGTGCTAGGTTTTATTTTGAGTTTTGAATTCAGTATAAGTTACTGAAACATAAGTTATACTAAAATAAACTGAAATTAAGAAATGTATAAAACTTTTCAGCCATGGACCAGTCACATACCCTCCCTAAAAATAAATAAATAAATAAATAAATACCTACATAAATAAATAAATAAAAGTACTATTTTTATAAATGCAATTAACAGTTAAAATTAAGTATTTAATAATAGAATTCTAAAACTCAAATGTATTTATGTGAGTTTATATTACAGCAGCTAAAATATTTCAAATATTCTTCACTATGTCTGAGATACAAATCAATGGAAGAAATATTTAACTCACCATTAAATGTGCTAGAAGAAAAAACCATTTTGTTTTGTTCTTTTACGAAAATTAATATTTTATAGAGTAAAAGGGAAGGAAGTTAATCTAATTAAATTCTGCCTTCAAAGAGGCAATGGTTTGTGGAAGTAAATGTTTTCTTTAAGACAGTCAAATTAGATGTCCTTCAGGGTTTCATTTTGAGCTCATTTTTGTTAATTGCTGTAAATGTTATACCAGTTGCTATACCTGAAAGAATAGCTGAATATGCCAATAATACCATGATTTCTAAGGCACTTGATAACAGCAATGTGGATATGGATGTAAATTTAAAAAATATTTCAATTGATTTGATGCTAATGACTTAAACCTAATTGTGAAAAAGACCAACTTATGTCTTTGGTCTTACGATTAATATAAGAGATGGTTTTCCATTTAAGTCACTGGGATTTCATCTTGACAGCAAACATGCTTGGAAATGTCATACCAATTGTGTGTTTAAATTTGTCAATGATGTTTACTAAGAAGATTAAGGCCATTATATCCCAAGAATGCTATATTGAATATTTATTATGTATCCCTCCATTGTTATTTGAACTGTGGAGTTTTAATACAGTGTAATGATACTGCTGCTATGGGTGTGTTTATTTTACAAAATGTGGCTGTGAGAGTTATTAAAGAATGTGGTTCTTATGCACATTGTAGACCTATTTTTAAGGATTTTAGAATTTTTGCTCTTTGTTCCCTTCATATTTCAGCTAATCCATCGTGTTTAGATAGTAATTGAAGGGAAGAAGTTTTAGCAAACAATTTACACAAGCATAATACTAGAAATAAATTCATTTTAGTTTTCTGAACATAGGTTTCCTCATAGAAATGAAAGTTATACTGTTTTAAGTATTAAGAAGTTAAGTCATTATGATTAAGAAGCACCTATTAATGATATCAATATTTTTAAATATAGAATACCAAATATGCTTTTAACACATAAATTTTATACTTTACAGACATGTATTGATAATGGCTTGTATTTTCCATGCAATTTTACATTTATTACATAAACAAATTATAATCATGCATTTACTAATATTGCAAAATTAATTTGTTTTTATTATTATTATAATTATTATTATTATTATTATTATTATTATTATTATTATTATTGTTGTTGTTGTTGTTCTTGTCATTAATTATTGTTGCCAACAGTTAATTTTCAACAGTTTATATTTTTATGGTTATAGGTGAATCATCAAATTTCAATGTTGGTTTCCTTTTTATTAAAATAAATAAAAAACAACAAGTGCTTGATATTTATGCAAAAACAAACTTCAAAAACTATAGACAAGTTTATTTACAACAATTTAATTTACCTCTTCATGTGTGTAGCGTGGTAAGTAGTTCTTATAACGCTTGAAGTAGTGTTCAAGTCGCTTATAAATCTGGTAATGAGCAGGATCTCTCAACATTGTTTCAAAGTGTTCCAGAGCACTTGGTGCTACCTGTACAGCAATAAATAATACCTTTGTTATGAAGGAACAAAAACAGAGCTCTAGGCTTAAAAATATGTTATTAGCAAATACTCTTTTCCTTTTTCTCTGAAATAAAAGTAAAATAAAGAAACCATTAAACAGCAACACACTTGACATAGATGCCCAATTAAGATATTAACATTATTTTATGGACTAAACGGTTCACATCAGAATATATAAAGTGGAACCTTGACTTTTCAGCAATAAGTTACTTGAAAGATTAGTCCTCATTTGGGGTTTGTCTCAGCTTTTAATTTCTGATTGTTTTGGGGATTAGGGATGCTTACATATAATTGCAACATCTGTGTGCAAAGCTATTTTTATGTCAACACCAAAGAAAAGAACTGTTTAATAAATGTATGCCAAAACCTATCCCTTTCTCCAAAGATTAAATTTGTCCTTTTAGTGACAATATTCTCGTCTTCAATTAACTATTAGTTTGGAAGGGGTATACACAGGCTTTAGAACTTTTCACTATTTTACAGATTCTTTTTCTCTGTGAGTTTTGTTTCTGAATATGATGAGTACATAAAAAAATAATTGTATTATTGTTTATAAGGAGGAGGACTTCACAGTCTATTCCTCAAAAATTCCAAGATAAAGGTTGTAGCTTTGTGTAAATATCTTAATTATTTGATATTCTAATCAAAATTGTTACAACTATATTTGAATGAACAAACCAACACTGAAAATGTTTGCTTGTAAAAATTAGTTTGGTTTTGGCACATTTTCTTGATAATTTTCCTTTTGTACATTAGGGAAATGCTGAACTTAAATAATGGTATTTATCTGGAATTTCATTTTAGATTTATCCTGTTTAACCTCCCACCCCACAAACATATATACACACACACACACACACACACATACACATGCACATGCATGAACAGACTTCTTTTTAGTCAGGGTGCCTCTAAACATGTATTTCTGGTGAAACCCCAACATACAGTTTTTGTGGGGAATGCAGTACTTCATTACCTACTAGCTGAAAAATAGTCATGAAACCTACTGGAACTTCCTTCAAATTTGGTGGAAAGAAAAGGAATCAAACTTATATGCTGGTTTCAATAGATAAATGAATGAAGAAAATTCACCAACTACTAAATACTCCCATTCTTTACCAAAAGCATAGATACAAATTAAACAATTAGAGCTCTTAGATCTTTTAGTTTCTAGTGCTATGATGAATGAAGAAAATAATATAGCACTGAGAGGAAGTATCTAGATCAATGCTATTTAAGTTAGCATTAATTAATGTTGGTTTTGCAGAATACATATAAGGACATTTTTAAGTCACGTTAGTTATCCATTATTTTCATTTAACCATTAGCACCTTCTCCTCTGTTATGATGAATAAGCAGGGTTCTACTTCAGGAGTTAATAGAAACACACTTTTCTGAATGTATTTACCCCATATTTGTGGAAAGGATCTGCACTGTGACCAACAAGGACATGATAATAATGAAACAATGATCCATAGTAGCGCCAGAATGGTCCATCATAAGCACCTTCTATTAACTTTCCTAGCACATCAATTCCATTCCAGTCTTCCATTGAATGTTTGTTCAGCTCCACCTATGCAAATACATAAACTGATTTAATGATATGGAAACTATTACTTATACAATACAAATTTCTATCTACTGATTTGTAGATCTAGTATATGGCGTTTAGGTACACATTTTCTGTTAAAAATAATACCAAACTGAGTGTCTCACTGAACAAATTATTCAAACTGACAAAATTTGCATGACACAAGAGGTGGTCATAAAGTTTTAATTATCACTTCGAAAAAATAAACTTAAGTAATTAGGTTTTTGTCCTGGTTAACATTTAAATCCCTGCACCCCATCACTGTAGCACACCACTAGAGGAGCCAAAACAAAATGGCACAGCTCACTGATAAGGTGGAATATTATGCATTAATTAATTTGCTGCATTTGAAGGGGAACAACACTACAACAATTCATGCTGTGTTGAGGGGAGTGTATGGCAACTATGCACCAACATATGACTCATTGGTCAGGGCTTGCAGACACTTTCAGTATGGTCAACTGAGTTAGGAAAAAGCAAAGACCTTAACCATCATCGAGCAAGGCAACGCTGAGTGTTTTTTGGAACATCCAAGGTGTGCTGCTGACAGATTATGCTCATAAGGGGAAAACCATCACAGGAGCATATTACTGGAAATTTCCTGACTAGTTTATGGGAGGCTATAAAGGCCAAGAGTCATGGGGAAGCTGTCCAAGGGGGTCCTTCTGCTTCACAACAACATCCCAGCTCATTTTGTACAATACACAGTCACATGTGCTGCTTTTTTAGGCTATCAAATTTTGCCTCACCCCTCATATTCCCCTTATATGGCACCCAGTGACTTGCTCCTCTTTCCTCTGATGATTAAAACCATTGTATGGCAGGCATTTCCAGAATGACAACGAGGTTATTTATGAGGTAAAAAGTTTCCTGAATAAATGCTGACTTCTACAACCAACTTCCTCTGTCAAGTCAACCATCACTGGGAAAAATGTTTCGTATTAAAGGGTGAATATGTAGAATAGGACTAATAGCGTCGCCAAGTCTCACGGACACAGCTTCATTTTTTCAGGTGATAATTAAAACTTTATGACCACTCTTCCTATATGTGTACAGATTAAAGGAACAAAGTTGTTCTGAATGGTATACAAAAATGGCAATGACACACAATAAAACTGTTACATATTTTAGGTTTACCTCTTCATCAGGAAAATAAAAAAATTAGAAGCACACACAAAAAGAAACCATATTTGACATTGACTACCTACATCCTTGTGACCAGTACAATTAAATACACAGCAAAGACACCATTTGTGCACTACTGCCTGGTATCTTCACTTAAAAAGTATAATAAATATTTTTTCTCTATTTCAGCTACAGACATGCTACCTACTGATTAAGTAGTTTATTCTGCTTCTTCATAAATTGTCTATTCTATATAGAGAGTGTGTTTTTCTCTTAATTGAATTGCTGTATTTGGATACTATTTATCCTGAACTGCAAATTATAATTAGGATTATATTGCAATTGAGAATGTTTTATTTATTAAAATGCTTAATATGGTTTGGTAAGTTAATTGGAAACAGTATCATTAGACATAAAGGAAGAAGAAAGTGATATACACTTAGAAATAAAATACAAATGCATAACATTAATTACTCATGTTTAAAACTGCATGTACTCACATCAAAGTAATAACCAGAATCAATGGCATCTTGAATTCTCTTCTCATATGCCTTTACATCTGAGACATGGAAAAGGTCATTGTTGCTAGCATAAACATTGCCAGGTCTTACTGGAACCTGTTCGCCGTTGTGGTACCTTAGCTTAGGGTTATAAGATGTCTGCAAATATAAGGAGAACCAAAGTTACTTAAGATTCTTTTTCTTCATTTCTGCCTACTCTAACTGTGCTAAATTTTGCACTTCTTTCTAGCTCTATATGCAGGTAGGTTACCTACTTCTGAAGTGGTTTATAATTATAAATGTAAGAACAGCTACACAGTCAGTTAGCCTACATCAGTACATAGTTAAGCACAAGTATATTTTAAAACATCTCAAACTTAAGAAATACTATTTTTTTTCTATCTCACAGGAAAGGAACGATAAACTATACATGTAGCTTGCAACCACTTTTTAGTTTTTAGATGGATTATTTGGTAGTTAAAATATTGTTTCTCTTTATTTGTTAGTTTAATATCTTCATACTATTTATATTACCTTCAAAGGCTCCTTATAAGAGAAACCTTGAAGTTCTGGAAGGTCATTGGAGAGGCGTTCTAAAACATAGCGTGCATATAGTTGTTTCTGAACATAGTAGAAGAGTTCACCCTGTCTGTCAAATTTTTGTCCATATTCTGTAGTATTAAACCAAGTTGGATAGAAATAGTGGTAGTATGTCCAAAATGCATTTAATCCCACATCTTCAGTGAAATATTGCAAAATATCTTCTTCATTACATACTGTTTGATTAACATTGATCAAGTAAGTTTGAGGTGCTGTATTTCCAACTTCTGAAAAAAATAATAAATAGAAGAAATAAAATGCCAATAAAGAGAAAACTATCATTTAAGACAACATTGAGTACATTGTTTAGTACACATGGTAAAATTGATACCATGAAGAGAGTGCCTGAATGCTGTAGTTACAGTTAGAGAATATACAGTGGGGAATTCTGATGTAGCGCTTTTATTATGGTCAATGTGTCCAGCATTTTACATTTACATTATATAAATTATATTCTGCTTTTCCCTAGAGTCTTTAATTTTTAATTGTTGCAGGAATTGTCTTTTATAGCATGACAAAGCAAAAAGGAAATTATGCCACAAAACTGAATGTACCTACTGAAGGTACACCTAGTTATAATTATCAATCAACGCCCTCGTAAGTGTTCAGGAGATTTAGAATTCAAATATGTATATATTGCTTCAGTGATAACAAAATGATTAAACTGATTAAAACTGGTATTATAAACTATCATGTTGTAGTTACTGTATAGGAGAAACTGCAATGCAAATTTACAGCTCTTCGTTTGATCTGTTCTTTCATGTAGTGAAATTTTATATTTGCATAACTTCATGCTCAGTCATTTACATAGAGTAAAGCAGTGATGACAGGCAAGTTAAATGGTGTTGGGAGTTCTAATTCATTAAAAAAAGGTCTTGCACTGGAAATTTATCATAATTTTTAATAACCCAAGCAATAATAAATAATGCATTGGTATTAATTTAGTTGGAAAATTATTCCTCTATTAATGGTTTCCTTCCACCGGTCCTATTTTGCTAAACTTTTAGAAATGTATAGTTCCTCACCTTTTTGTCTTGCTTCATAAGCCTTCTCAATAACTTCATTATCAACAAATGGGAATGGATAGATCTCATAAACAGGTGGAATGACTATATCTCCAGTATCTGGACGATGAAAAGTAGCTACATTAAGAGAGTAGATGAACATGCCTTCATTTACACGATCTCTGGCCCATGCTGCCGTCTAAAAATAAGAAACACTTATTTAAAAATTGTTATGTATAGATGAAATTCAGGATTTCCAATATGTGTAAGCTTTTAATGAATTCTGTAGCACCTTTCAATTGTCTAAGTGAAACCAAAGCTGAAATGATGCAAAATCACAAGGATATATGCAAAGATACATTTAACTGATATGTGGAAAAAGAAGCCAAATCAATTTCTCTATCATTTCTTTTTATATTCACCAACTACTATTCAACAGCCCAGATACTTCTTTATATTTGTAAATAATTGTGTTTGAGATGTCCTTTAGTGATGAAAATGCATTTCCTTTATTTTCTACCAGAATCATTTTAAAAGTTGTTTAGTTTCTAGAAAATAGGGAAAATTTACTTTATTCCTTTCTTCACCAACTAATTAGATTCTAAACTGATACTACAATAATATTTATAGTGATAGTTTGTTTGCTATTATATCTTCATGATACCATAAATTCTATATATATAGGTATTCTCAAATCTGTACTGCTAGAACTGCTGTCTTGCAAAGTACAGAAGAGGCAAATTTCCCTTTGAATGAAGCCTCTCCGTCATTAACAATGATTACTGTAATATTTTGCTTCAATTTATGTTAAATTTAATACTTTGTACTAAACAGAATTGTTTCTTCATATGCTGCCTCAGCCCTCAAGAGCTTTGGGCTACGAACCCGACTGCTGGCCTTATGCTCATTTACACATGATAAGGTGAATCATCATCCAACTGATATGTAGAAGTGATGTGACCAGCATCATGCATTACCTAGCCGGAATGATAATAAAGTGATGATTAAGTGTGACAAAGAAAAGAAATGAGACAGACATTTTTGATTTAGAATATTGTGTATTTAAAGCATTCTATGTGATTGTGATAGCATGTAGATATATGCTGTACCTACTTTATTTTTAGATTGATTGGAGTCATAATGTCACAACTCAAAAACAAAAAGAATGTATGCTTGTATTGTAACAGTTATTAATCAACATTTTCTATGTAACTTAGCAATGTTAGCAATATTGGCTACCAAATATCTTAACAATGTTCTTACCGTTATGTTTGTTAAATGAAAGTAGCTAAACCTAATCATAACAACAGAAGCTAATAATTAATTATCAATATAGCACATATTAAAGTAGAGTTCATAAAATATCTCATAGTCATTGGCATAATAAAAAAGTTCAAAAAGTTTAATAGTTTGTTGGCGGTGCTTCACATAATATATTGAAAAAGGTTCACCCCTTGGTACGAAACCTTTCTTGTAGTAAGCAAGGAACTGTTTCACTACTCGGGGATGCTGAAATGGAAAATCAGGATATTAGAGAGAAAATTTCAGTAATTTACCCAAATAATATTACATAGTTTGAGCATTTATTCCTTTAGTCTGTAATTTTAACATTATATGTTAAAAACATCCACTCATTGTTATTAAGAATTATGACAATTAATACTGCTTAAATAAATCTGTACTCTATTGCTTTTTTGTTACAAAACTTCAATTTAATTCTGTATGAGGCCATTGCAGCATTTTGTATTTGAGTTGAAATTATCAAGCAAGGGGGACACTGTAATCATGAAGGTTAATTTTCAGTAATTTGAAACCAGTGACAAAGTCTCCCATGTATAACATCTGAAATACTGCTGTAAAACTTACATTTGATTAATAACTAAAGTTCATGTAATAAAAGAAATACTCTTTCTATAAAGAGTTCCCAATTTTTAGAAGACGTGCTATACAGAATTATTTTGTGATATTAAAACTTCCAAGTGAAAATTTACCTTGTAATTGTTGATGTTAGCTTCTATGTCATAGTTGTTTCCAATCTCTGCCTGATCTTTGTACATATTTGAGTGGTGGATACGCACAAACAGCTTTAGAAAATCTCTTTGTTTTGAAACCACATCTTTACCAGCTAAAACATAAGGAAACAGAGGTAACATTGACTTGTTATTGTAAATATTAACAATTCTAGTGATCAATAGCTATGACTGATCATTTAAATATGTAAATGAATATGTGTTCCCTATTACACTTTTATAAGAGCACTCACATACAGACTGTTATTTAAACTCCTTTGGTGCTTATAATCACATTAATTTTTATGCAGTATTTATTACTCAATAAAAGCCCATAAATTATCCAAATAATACAACTGGATTTTATGACCATTGCCGAGTGTTTTCCTGCATACTTAAGAACTATACCTACTGATATTTAAAACCAAATAGTGAGTATTAGATTAAGCTATATTAAGAAACTATTCCTTAATGGGTATTTTTTTCCTCCTTCTAGAAATATTTTGAAATGCATGAAAAAATTAATAATTCTACTTCAGTAAGTAAAATAAAGTCAAGCTGGAATATTACTAATCTCAATGTACTACGATCAAAAGTACTGTGTTAAAGGCTGATCAGAATTCTTAATTCTCAAGAATTATTTTTAGTCTAAATTTGTTTACCAATGACAAAAAGAGCTGCATTTAAAGTAGATGTGTTTGCTTGAAGTGATGTTATAAAATGGTTTTCCTTGCAACTGAGATTGATAATACCATATTTTATCATGGTGTTGTCAATTATGCATGCACCATGCAAGCAAAATATTAAAGGCCCTTGTGATTGATAGTGAGCTTTTCTTCAGCTACACTATGTAAATCTTAATCTTGAAAGATGCTCTCAGGAATGTAAACATTGTGCACAATTTACAGTAATGTAACAGCTGCCAACAGTTAGCTATCAACAAGTATTCACTGTCCACTAGTGAATGGATTTTCAACCTGAAAGTATTAGCAAATTCAGAAGTGGTTTATTCCATCACAATAGGTCACTTGACACTACCTAGGAAAATCACATCTGACTGGGAGTGAACAGAAGTGAATGCCTTGAGATATTGAGAACATGGACTACTATTAAGGAACCCTAGATACCTTCTTGTATCGTACCTAAAATTGCCACCATGTTTAGACATTATGGTTGAAATTAATAAGATGAAGCTATATGCACTGCTACAAATGGATCAACAAGTTATGTGGATAGCTCTCTCTGCTTAAAAGTATCTAAAGAAGTAATCATGTGGGTCCAACAAATTTCTTTGAAGTGGGATTTTCCCAATCACCAAAGGGGAAAGAAACATTTATGAAACTTCTATAAACTACTTGAATACTGATTATTCTGCATATAATAACCATGAATTTGTTTGAGGTATTTATTTGCTCAAGAAATTATTCTTTCTAAGAAATGAATTTGTATTGCTTACTTTGCAGGATGAAATTGTTATTACTCTGCTGAAAACATCATGCTAAATTCTAGTTTATCATATTTCTCCAGTGGTGCACTAAGGCCTTTTAATTATTGCCTTAATTGTGTAAATAATATTTGTATATTATATTTTTATGAACCATATTTATATAACAAAAGCTTAAGAGTATAATGAACCTAAAGACAGTACAGGTTAAATTGAGCACACTGTTGCCAGTTGTACTATAACTTTAGTGCTTAGCTGAGATCAGTTTAGCAATTTAATGTCATTTTGGAATGATAGGAACATCACCAAATATTAAAATATCTGCGCCACTATCTAAGGCTATAATAAAACATTTATTTTTCACCTGCATTTTATTTGTCTTCTGTATAATTTCAGTACTTTAAAATCCAATTTCACAAACATAAAAGATATAAAATACGGAGATGTAAAATATTAAAGGCTTAATTTTTTAAGGTAATGTCATTGTTTACTCTCACAAAAATTACATTCATAGGGGTAGAATGGTTTAAAACAACAAAGAATGGACGCTGCACCAGATTCTATTTTGTGGTATTACATTGCATTGCAGTAATCTAGCATATTTTAATTTTCCTCACCCTTTGTTGCTTTTAATAGCATTCATATAGGTTCTTTTATTCATTGCTTTTCACCCTATGCACTACTTTTTCTGAAAACCTGATAGCCTCAGTTGTTCCTCTCATTGCCATATTAATACTCATTTTACCTGAATACGCTTTTGCATTCATTATTATTTTCCAATTCTTTTTGTTACCAACATTTCATCTCTTCCAAGCTCCTGCTTCCATAACTATAAACATTTAAATAAAATACAAAATAAATTTCCAAAATAACATATCACTTTGTTCCATGTGCTATAAAGACTTCCTTACATATGCTAACCTTTTCAGCTACACACCTTCTACCTCGCGCCTGGAGCTGAATAGTGGACTTCTTTTGTTTGTCATTGACAATGAATGAAATAAGTTACAGGATTCCAGCTTCTTTTGAAAAACTTTCTCCTATACCTATCAACATATTCTCTTGCTTAGTACCCATTATAAACCCAATAACAAAATAGTTTCTTCCTTCTTGACTTGTCTATGGCTTAAGTATAGTGCTTTCCGAAAATCTTATATTTAAAAACTCATGACACTCATCTTAGTAAAGATAGAGAATTTAAACTCAACAGGTGTCAGGGCTCTAGTTTACTACAGCTAAGAAAAATATATTGTATTCTGATCTTTAGTTTATTGACTACTATCTGTTAGGTATAGGAACAGCAAATATGATTTTCTTTAGAAAGTGGGCTCAGAGAAATCTATAACTACTCTAAAATTATATAATTTAACAGAGAAGAATATGTGTTGAACCTAAAAATCAACTACTTAAATTGTGTTATTAGAAACTTGGTGAGAGGTGAGTAGAACAGGATGAAGCTAATGGAAATGTGTATACATTAGATAGAGATAGAGGTATTCCAATAAATTAACTCCATACTCTCTTTTATGGTTGAGGCAAGCTTATTGACTACTTTCAATGTAGGGCGCTTTTGGGTGCATGTTTACTTATATTTTGTTGTGTATTGTCAGTTTCTATAATGTAGGGATTAAGGGTATTGATGGGTTTTAAAATGCGAAAACACTTATAAACATATAGTTTTTAATACTCCATTAAATTCTCTTTTTACTAGCAAAAATACATTTTTGGAAATTTCAAATTTATAAAACTGATGACTGTGATACATATGTATTAATATAATTGTATTATATGTAATAATTTAAAAACAAATAAATATTAATATTAAGTAATTCTAAAAAATGGCTTTTGGGAATTCCAAAAGAAAAGAAAATGTCATAGTATTTTTACTTTTAATGAAAAGTAATTTTATTTAATATAGGAAATATTTAACTCTCTATAACAATAAGGCTAGTGTGCTATAAACTATTTTAATTTATTTCTAAGCCTGTTATAAGCACCAAAAGTATTTCAATTTAATCCCTTCTTAAAACTATCAAGTTTTTATCATGAAAAACAACAAATCTATATGGAAATTATAATCATTTAATGTTTTGCTCTTTGTTTGAATAAACCTGCAATAATCAAGAGTGAATAAAATATTATTCATACATGTAACTTCTCAATTAGGTCATCTGCAATAAAGCATAGGTATCTAAAAATGACCTCCATATTGTAAACTTACAGAGTATATTTCTCTTTGCATGGACATTGTTGCTCTGTATTAACTTGACTGGCAGTTTTATCTGTTATAGTACTAACATATTCATTACTAAGAAGCCTATGTCCTTTATGCACCTCATTTTTATACACATGCATGTTTCTCACACCCTTTTTCTTTCTATGTAAATTTTAAGCTTCATGTGCACCATGTTCTTTATTGGAACTAGAAATTTTAAAAACACCAACAATCTAACTTCTGTGTATTTCTTACAAAAGTGGCTCATTAAAACCATAAAAGTGCATACTCCGACTTATTAGTTACTGCCATTTATTTAGCGGAGAGATGAGCTTGAAGAAGCAAATTAATCTAGGAGTTGTTCTCTTATTCAAACCAATGAATATTACTCACACTTATAACATCGTCAGTGTTTGGTTTCTGTTTCCTTTTTTATCCTGGCACATGTCTTTGGGAATATCTAGGAGAAACATGCTAGTGTCTAAATGTCGCATGTTCATATCCAGAGGAAGGCAATCAACTTTTTTTGGGCATAAAAATCTTTAGCAAGGCTTCCTTCGTAAGGGAAGTAAAAATGTTGGTCCTATGTCATAGATTTATGGCACATAAAGAAACCTTAAGCTGCTAAGCCAAATTAAATTTTATTTCGCCCCCAATGGGATACTGAGAACCACAGCAATTAAACAGCATCCATAAATAATGGGTCAATTATCTAGGTGTATAGATACAATTTTTAAAAGAAACTTGTTTCTCTTATTTGTTTCTTACTGTTTTCTTCAAACTAGGATGCATATATTATACCATGCAATTTAGATGAATATTAGCAACATTGTTTACATAAGAGGTGTGCACCATATAAAAACTATATGGAACAGCAGATTACCTAAATTATGAAACTTATATATTCCAAGAATCTTATATTTTGAGGACTTTTTCTTTCATATTACTTTATGATATCCTTTGCTTGTTTCACATATGTCTGTAACTTCATTTATAAATACAATATTTAAAAATTTTCAACATCACATAATGTGGATGTAAATCATATGCTGAGCTATAATCCCTCACTGTGTTTATGTGTTTTGCAGCTTTCTTTAGCATTATACCTCTATATTATGCTACTGCATAGTGTTATATATCCTTCCAGTTTAATTCTTTTTTAGCTATCTGTTTTCATATGCCAGAGGAAACTATTGGAGTCAAATATTTGTGTGAGAGAGGGAGAGGGGGAGAGAGGGGAGGGGGGGAAACCATACTTGTATTCCAACTGATTTGTAGAATTAAACTCAATTTTATGTTGCATGTTCTCTTCTGAATTCCCTAACTTCTTTTCTTACAGAAATGCATTGATCTGCAATCAGTATATCTTTCTAAAAGATCATTTAGTATCAGAAGGAAGTACATCAGTTTACATTACAGCTGACAAAATAGTGAGTAAATAGTTTTGGATATGTAATAATAGTACCAATCTTGGTGGCCCTTAAAGAAAATTCACCCATTCTAGTAATTAGGATAACACAGCATATTTAACTGACCTTACTGCTCTGTTCTTATATTAAAAATTGAGTAGTATAATTATAATGATGTCATGTACCTCTTTCTATGAATATTTAGTTATATTTATGTTCAGTATAAAACTTGCATGTGAGTTTAATTCTCACTTGAAAACAAATGTGGATTTAATTCTCAACAGTGGAACATTTGTTTACAATAAATTAACATTCCTCTATTAGGCTGCTTTTGTAAAAATAGAATACTAAAATTTGTGGCCAAGAGGAAGGGTTTAAAGTGGTATTAAACAAATAAATAGCTAATTAAATAAAATGAATATAAATATTTTATACAATTTTGTTATTTTAAATATATTTCTCAGAATATGAATTTTGTGTGAATAAGCTTAAGGTTTTACTGAATTTTCAAAAATTATCCCTTTTGGTGATAACATAAGTAATTGATATGCTGTTAACGTTTATTTTAATAGAGCTTACAGATATACTTATTGTAGTAGTTTTATTCCTCCTACTATCACACTATAAAAATTTCAATATGTTGCTCTTACTGAAATTACAGACTTTTAGCATACTACACAGAGCTGAGTTGCATATTGCACCCCGCATAAATGTTAATTTAATGTTGATTTAAATAAAGCTTAATGAGTGCTAGGACACATTACTATTTATTAAAAAGAATCTGAATACCTTAGACTTAATTATTATGTTCATGAAACCTTAATTTGGTAATAATCAAATTTAAACTTAATATTGTGGTACCACCTTATATGTAATGCACCTATATTGTTTTGTTAAAATCCAAAGTGGCTCATTTTTACCCTCATTTTGACCCCAGTTTTATATACCTATTTATACATTGATCATAAAAATTTTGTTGTGAATCATAATGAAAATATTTCTAATAAAACTAAACTTTTCCAAATAATTTGGTATTAGTCACAACTTACAATAATTGATAAAACCTGTAAATTATATACAACTTGCAAAAACTTGCCGGAATTGAATTGATTATTTCTTTTTTCCCCTAAAAATCACAATTCTATACCAAGCATTGAAACTTGTTGAGCTCTGGCTAGAAATAAAAAAAATTATTTTGTTTTTCTGTCTTTCGCCCAATGAGAGTTGTCCCAGAGTACCAGATCTGATGTATAGGTAGCAGTTGTTGTTTCAAACAACACCTGAGATGAAGGAACAATCAAAACAGTGGATTGGAAGGGGAAAATCGGCTCCAAAGAAGACAAAGACAGTTCCACCTGCAGGGAAGGTCATGGCGTCAGTTTTCTGGGACGTACGCGGAATGATTTTCATTGATTATCTCAAAAGAGGAAAAGTAATCATTGGCCAATATTATGCGAACTTGTTACAGCGTTTGGGTGATGAAATCGAGCAAAATCGGCCGCATTTAGCGAAAAAGAAAGCTTTGTTCCATTATGACAATGCATCATTTTACACGTCCATTATCGTCATGGCCAAAATCAATGAGTTAAAGAATTGCTTACTCGTGCACCCTAGTATTTTCTGTTTCCAAACTTGAAGAAATGGCTTGGTAGAAGATTTGCCAACAATGAAAAGGTGGAGTCTACCACTTTTTTGGGTGCTGTTAAACGCCCGCTTTTACTACTTGTGGCACCGCAGGTGAGAGCCTACAGTTTATGGCTATTTTACAGACCTCGATTGTTCTCACTATAAACAGGGTATCGAAGCTATTGTACTTCACTGGGAAAAGTGTATCCAGTTGAAATAAGACTACGTAGAGAAATAAAGACGTTTTTCCCCAAAATGTTTGGGCTTCGTTTGTTTGGTCGGGTACTTCTGGGACAGCACTCATATTTGTCAAAATGTAAGAAACTGCATTTGTGGTAACCGATTTTAGTAGCTGAATTTCATTTATAAATAAGTGATTCAAAAGAAAATCCAGCTTATTTTATGTAATCTAGACTTTACAGGCTTCAAGCCCGGAAAGTTTCAGGTCTTATATACTTGTTTTACAGGTTTCCGAACTTTCGTGACCCTATAAAGTCACTTTATTAAACTACACCATTTTTAAGAGCCTGAAACATTTAAATATCCTCTAGATATAAACTTAAAACCTAGGTGTTGTTTCATTTCATTTCATTTTTTTTAAAGCATTTCCCTGCAATCAAAAACCATTTTTTATACAAGGAGATTGGAATTCTTCCTGGGAGTTCAAAAACTATGACTAATAAAACAATGTATTACGTTTTTTATATATTCTATGAGTCATGAAATAAAATATAAAGTTTGTGAAATGAGAGCAAATAACTCAAAATGTTTGTCATGTGTATGGTATAGTTTAATAATTCTCTACAGAAAGCAAATATAAAAAAAAAATCGTATACTAATTTTTATTTATCACAGTTTTTAGAACCTCAGAAGCTTTATAGACTCATTCCATTAAAATTGCAGGTGGGGATTGATTTTTTAAACATGTGTTTATTTAGCATAAAACATTAATAACTGATAATATATTAAGGTATTCTTGATCTCTTAAAAGTTCCGTTTTAATCAAAGTTTTGTGGTTTTAAATGTTGGTATTTTTCTGGCTCCTTGTTCTTTCTGTTATACAGAAATATATAATTTATATTTGATATCTGTTTTAAATAACCATTATTTGCATTTTTCTAACTGAAACCAAATAAAGACCTTACCATATATCTTGTTTTCCCATTTATTAATTGTTATATATTTTAGCTTAAAAATAATAGACCCATCACATAACATCTTAAATGGTTGTATCTTACATCTAATTAAAGTAAATTAAATAGTCTATGTTCGGAAGCAAGAAAATCTATGGATACTAGCAAAACACAAACATAAGTACAATAAGTAGGAACATTTTGAAAAAGAATAAAAGAAGACCCTCGCTGAAGGAAAAAACATTTTTAAGCTCCTGAAATTCAGAACCTTCTACACATATTTAAGAATGTGTCGATGTAAAGAAAATAATTTAGAATTTTTTTACAAATATCAATGTCTGCGCGCGCGCGTGTGTGTGTATGTATATTTATTTATAGATTTATTTACCTTTAACTATCCTTAATTTTTTCACCTCTTTCCTACAGAACATTTTACTACTATAAATAAAGAAAAGTTTGTTAAAATTACTCAATAATTGAAGATTTTGCAATTAAAAGATCAAAATACCTTAAAGACACATCTAGGCTTGAAACTTCAAGTTTCTACATAAGTCATGCAGCATATGTGTACAATGATTCAAGTTCCTAGCTTTAAAACTCTAGAAGTTAGATATGAAACCCATTCTTTTCCTTATTGTAACAGTAACAGATTCCTTACCCACTACTTTGTATACCTCCTTCGGCTGAAAGAAAGCGGCGCTAGCCGCGAGACCCACGACGGCAGCAAGGACCAGAGCTCTCTACATCGTGGCGTTGGTGCTGAAGCTGACGGAATCTGGAGCTTTTATACCAATTTCAGAGGGCAAAAGGTTGACCAGTTCAGATCACGCTTAGGTTATCTCAGAGGTGGAGGAACCTCGGAGGTTAAGTTTAGTGGGAGAGCATTTCGCAATGCTTTATAAAACTAAGGAAAACAGTTTCAGTATATAGGTAATTCACCGTATTTCATTTTTATTTCTATATCCTTATTTTGCATTAACACACGAGCCTTAAGTTCCCCAAAATATTAAAAAAGCAGTGTAAGAGCTATTTATATTTTCTATTTTCACCTCAGTAGCTTCTTTGATGACAATTGCCAGTTTTTTGTCAGCTTGTTATTCAAAAACCGCAATTCTAATGCTGACCAAAATAACTTTTTTTCATAATTTTGGCAACTACGGACTAGTTTACACATTGTCAGACATCCATTCGCGGTCTCGAAATCTAGCAGCCCTAAAAGCACATACCCACTAAATAAAATATTTAATATTACAAAAATTAACTAAATATATACAGTGATTAATGCCGCTACGAATTAATGTAGGTATTTTCCTAACGCAAAGCTAGTTTTTGGTTACCACTTTATTCCTTTAGAACACGTATGGCCAAGTAGGTTATAGTTGCGTTGTAAAGCAACACTTAATTAAATAAATCAGTGAGTGAGTAAAAAAATAAATAAACAAATATTCCCTTATCCTCATTAAACGGATAAGGTATAACTTTCGGTTTAATGGAACCCAGGTTCATCTAAACATCATTCCACTCATTTAATTCATTATACCTTCATACAGGGACGTTTTATCGGGGGGCACGAACGGTATTGGACCCCCAGAAGCTCTCCCCAAAAAACCCCGAGTACAAGTTCTTCTATTTTTTTAAACTTTAAAGTTGTATATTCATTGAAATTCTCCGTCATAATTCATAAACATTTCTGCTATACCACAGAAATAAAAGAATATATTTAACTTAATATAAATAGGATTATAAGAGAAGATTATCTGTAGCCATTGTGCGGGTTAGTCACCTTCCAATCAGCAAGACTTGGCAACCAGGGACTGCCTACACGCCATGCATTCCAAAAATACCTGTTGCCTCAGCGCTACTTAAGTATAGCGTTAGTGTAATGTGTATCATGGTATACGTTAGCAAATGGCTACTTGTACTCTCTTCCTCTGGTTCGTTGATCCGTTACGCTAATTGGTTTAAGTTCAGTTTATTCATTTTTCAATTTACTTGAAATTAGAAAAAAAACAAAAAAAAACGTAAACCTAAGGATAACGGTATAAGCCTGCCACTCGTCCCGTAAAATCTGGAAGTGCCTCTTTTTTACTTGTATGTCCCGCATCCCGAGAGTTTTTGTTGGGACGCGAACAGGACCTCCTAAATTAAAAACCTAATTAAAATTGTTGCCATTTCTTGTTGTGAGAAATGCTGAGTCAGCGCTTGTCTCGCGTATATTGTTATTGTTTAACGCGTTCTATGAGCAATAAAGACAGACGATGTTTGGCCAGTGTAGTGTTGGCAGTTGATGTGGTGTGACATTTTCGAGAACTTACGCTATTACGTCTAAACGGAAATGCACCTTGCTATCCAATTTACGGGATAGATATCTTTTCCTCGAAGAGAGAAAGCTTAGTTATAAAGTCCACTGTAAAATTTGCAATCGAAATTTTTAGTTGCACATGGTGAGAACTGATATTGTATAGTGTATTTATTCAATATCATGCTTCCTTCATTCTAAAGTTATGTTAATGCCATATTTAGAAAGTTAATACTACCTTTCCAGGCGTCTCGTATTTTAATGGGAAAAAATGGTAGGCTTACACCGGTATCAGCAGTATTTATTTCTGTTTTAAACGGAAAACAACTGAATCAACTTAAGAAAATGACAAAGGACGTTAAAACTGACCAATCCAGTACCAGACAAACAGTGCACTGCTTAGTTTTCGGGTAGTAAAGCTTGGGCATTTTAAGTTCATTCCCAGCCAAAACACACATGTCATTTCATCAATCCTAATAGCATTGGACTGTTTACCTGTATAGGTAGGGTAAAGAATGATACTTAATTAGTTACTTTTAAGATTTGCATAGTTGCTTGGTTTTCTTAAATTATTTTATTGAAAAAGGATTTTATTGCTTTTGCGCATGGGTAGCGCATGAAAACCGGCCTCGCGTACAAACTCCACGCCAGCCAACTACACGCGAATCGTTGCCCGCCACGAGCACATACAAAAACAAATAGGTGAACATGTAATAATTAGATAATAAAGAATAAACAAATAACCTAAAGCAAAGGTCTATATTCACAAAACGTAGTCGAAACAGCTTCGCAATAAGAGATAACAATTGACGGGCGACAATGAGCAGACTAGATCTTGCGACCGATTTTTGAGCGCCATCCTGTAGAACCTTATTTAATCGTGTTTATTCGGCTTTTTTAATCAATTGAACATTTTTCGTTAAAATGACAGTCCAACATATTTAGGTAAATTAAATCCAAGCACTGTACATTAATGATACTACAGAAAAAGTCTACAAAGCTGATAAACCAAAACGCATTGTTATTTGAGCTACAGGCACAGAGAGATTTAAGTAAGAAAAAGAAAAATGAAGTATTATTGTGTCAAACATTAAGAACAATGGTATAAGTTAAAAACATGGTAAACAAATGATTACATTTAAACTAATAAGGAAACGTTTAGACTTTGCGGTATATCTGAAATAGTTGGTATATGTCCAGTGACTAGAAATAGTTTTTAGAATTGCCCAAAATAGGATCTTCTTTCCGTGGTTGGCGCTATATCTGCCGAGGATCTAGGAAAGCCAACTTATAACAATCGCATTATAATCATAAATTTTTGGCCAATTTTCGCATACGCTTTCCGAATAATAATGGTTGGTTATTTCCTTGTAGGTAAATGAGAAATAAGGCAGTATGCTAATGCAATAGTCAAAGCTATTAAAAGCTCCCCTCAGGGGCCTACTACGGTAGGTACGGGCTTGGCGAACACGGGGTTCCCGAGCCATTCACTGCCATCTCATCCTCCCCATCGCCCCATGCGTGTGACTTCTTGCTTCACCTCCTCTTCTTCCTTCTTCTAGGCTTATTAATAGTATTAGTTTTAAGGTCTTGGCTCTATTAACTCCTGCCTCGCCAACACGGATCTTTTCTATCTCCATGGTTCCTGTCTCACGGTTCCAGCGCGGCTTCCAACTTATGTGCTCTCAGGAGGTATCAGGCGTGACGGTTGAGTGGACCCTTCACACTGCCCCTATGTGTAAGCCATAGGTGCGGAGCCCGTCCATACCCATATGTACACCCACATAGCTTCTCTGGGAGCCCGGGCCGTGCTAATATTCTGACGAACGCAGGTTATACCTGTGGTGGGGGCATAAAGCCGGGTTGCTCATGGTGGAGGGCTTACCCGTATGGACCAGCAGTGGAGGCCGGAGGGTAAAATTTCCTAAGTCCTCCGTGACATCGGTCTGGGACAGGCGGCACAGACCGGAACGAACTTTTGGTGTCTTTTTTCTCTTTCCCTCGGATAGCTGGCTGATGCCCACGGTTCCGGAAGAGGGCTTTTTCATTATGATTCCTCCGCGCAAAGCTTCTATATTCGACCGATTTCTGATAGTGACCTTGGCTTGTGAATCTAAAGACTATACGAGATATTAACCCGTTTTACATTCAACGAGAAATAGACAGGATCTGTGGAAAAGTGACCAATGCCACCAGGACTAGAGGCGGTGTGCCGTTAGCGGAAACCAACACCGAAGAGCAGTCCAAGGGGCTCCATAAAGCCGTTCTATTGGGTTCCTACCCAATAACGGTAACGACGCACAAATTTTTGAACACCGTCTTCAAGCTAAACGTGATGATCAGTTGGTTGCGTTACGGACAGTGTTCCTAACATTCAAAGGTACCACCTTACTTAAGGCACTTTACTGTGGTTATGAACGCGCTGCTGTGCGGCCGTATGTACCAAACCCTATGCGTTGCTTCCGATGTCAGAAGCTTGGTCACACTCAAAGTCGGTGTACCTTCGACGCTACTTGTGAACGTTGTGGCCAACCTGTTCACGGTGAAGCTACTTGTGGTTGAGCCCCTTCCTGCGTCCATTTCAAAGGGAATAATCCTTCAAGCACCCGGCAGTGTCCGACATTTCTCGAGGAAAAGGCCATCCAGGAGTTTCTCGTTAAGGAACGCCTGATTTTTCCGGAAGCCAGGCGTCAATTCAAACAGCTGCAACCTGCGACTATCTCAGGCTATGCCTCAGTGATCCACTGCATTCCTGTTACCTCAGTGGCACTATAAACAGTGCCAGTCTCCGATGCTTATACTCCAACCAACCAGTCGCCGACCACACCGACTTTGCAGGCTTCAACATCCGTAGGGTCCACAGCCTCAGTCGCTATTTCACCAGAATCTGTTCGTAATCCCTTAGTTCGACCGATACCATCTGCTACTGCCTCTCATGAGCGCAGTCGCCAAAAACTCAAGGCCACTGATAAGCCCTCAAGGTCCCATTCTCCTTCTACGAGCTGTAGGGAAACTTCGGGTTGCCGAACATCCGCGGATACTGACGATGACGCGGACTATACTATTGTGGGCCCAAAAAAGCGCAAAGAACAAAGAAAACGTCCACCTTAATTTTGTGTATCTTCGTTTGCCGCCATTTGTTTTTCTCCCAGTTGCGAATTCAGTCTCTCTGATTCGCCGATAACTCTTATGCCCCTACCCTTGCTCCATGGCTCTGCTCACGTGGAATATCCGTGGTGTTCGCACACATAAGGCCGAATTGCAGCTTATATTACGGTGGTATAACCCTCCTATGCTGTGCTTGCAGGAGACGAAGCTTCGCCCCCACGATGCTTTTGCCCTGCACAGATACCTTCCGGTGCGTCTTGATCTTACAACGGAAGAGGACTCTCCTGCTCATGGGGGTGTTATGATACTAAGGCACAACATCTGCGGTCAGCCGGTCTCGCTTACCACCACTTTGCAAGTTGTTGCTGTCCGAACACCTCTTTCTGGTTTCTCCTTTACTCTGTGTAATGTCTACGTTCCGCCCTTTTCTATCCCCTGCCCGGCTGACATAGTCCATATTTTGTCTTGGCTCCCGACATCTATTCTTCTGCTGGGTCATTTCAATGCCCACCATCGCCTTTGGGGTTCTCCTAGGGCCTGCGCACTAAGGTCCGTCCTTGCTGATCTTTTCGATCAATACAGTCTCGCTGTTTTAAATACAGGTGAACCTACTTTCATTTCGGATTCTTCTGCCACACTATCCCAACTGGACCTTTCTGTTTGCTCAGCACAGCTTGCTCTTCGCTTTCAATGGAACGTAGTATCTGACACTCATTCCAGCGATCATTGCCCTTGTGTCCGCTTTCACACCACATTCCCTCATTGCGTTCGGGCACCTGGCAATTGTCTAAGTCTGGCTGTATTCAGTGGCCATCAGTTCAACATGGTTGACCACATGGTCGAGCACTTGAATTCCGTCGTGATAACCGATGCCGAGCAATCAATCCCCCGATCGTCTTCCTACGCTAAAAGAGTACCGGTCACGTGGTGGACTGCCAAGTGCCGCGATGCCATTCGTGCTCACAGGAGGGCTCTTATGGTATTTCAGCATCACTCCACGCTGGAGCATTTGATCACCTTCAAACAAACACGCACTCGGGCACGCCGAATTTTTCAGGACAGCAAATGGGCTTACTGGACTTTGTTTGTGTCTTCCTTTAATTGCACAACACCCTCATCCGTTATGTGGGAGAAGCTCCACCGTGTTGCCGGTAAGCAGGCTAGTTCTTCCACAACAGGGCTCTTCGTGAGAACTGACACCGTCGTTGACCCGGTCGCTCTTGTAGACGCCCACGGTATCACATTCGCCTATGTGTCCAGTTCCGTCAATTGTCACCCGGGGTTTCGTGCCATTAAGGCAGAGGTGGAGTCTCAGAGGTTCTTTTTCCGATCCTCGAAAACTGAGTGCTATAACTCGTATTTCAGCATGCGGGAGTTGGATGCCACCTTAGTGTTCTTCTCGTCACTCCGCTCTAGGACCGGATGGTATCCATATCGCAATGTTACAGCACCTATCTTCTGACGGTAAGATTTATCTCCTGGGCCTCTATAATCGCATTTGGCACGAGGGTGTTCTTCCTGCGGCTTGGCGCGAACCTGTCGTTGTTCCAATATTAAAACCGGGAAAGGATCGTAGACTTCCTTCCAGTTACCGTCTTATCTCCGTTACCAATGCGGTTTGTAAGGTGATGGAGCGCATGATCATAGGACGGTTACGATGGTGGCTTGAGTCTGGGAAACTTCTGTGCAACGTCCAATGCGGCTTTTGCCGTTACCGATCTTCGACTGACCACCTTGTCTCTCTCTCGACTAACATCCTCAATGGATTTCTACGAAAGTGTCAAACTGTGACCATAATTTTCGACCCAGAGAAAGCTTAATACACTTACTTGAGGGCTGGCTTATTGCGCACCTTGCATAAGGGGGGCTGCGGTGTCTTCCTTCCAGTGTTCCGGCGGGAGTTTATGCTGAAACGGGTGTTTCCTGTGCGTGTGGGCTGTGTTTTAACCTCATATATTTTTAGTCAGGACATTAGAGTACCTCAAGGTCGGTACTCAGTTGCACTCTCTTCGCTTCGTCATCAATTCTATCGTTGATTGTCTTCCTGCTGGTATTTCCTCCTCCTTATTTGTTGACGACTTTGCGATTCATTGCAGCTGTCGGCGCACATGCCTTTTGGAGCGTCGCCTTCAAGCTTGTCTCGATCGTCTCCATGGTTGGAACGTTGAGAATTGTGTCCGTTTTTCTGTTGAAAAGACCGTTTGTGTCAACTTCTGGCGTCGGAAACGTTACGAATCGCCTTATTTCCGCTTCGGGCCGCAACCGCTGCCCTTCGCCGAAATGGTGAAGTTTCTCGGCTTAATATTCGATAGAAAGATTAGTTGGTCGTCTCATATCGCTTCCTTGAAAGCTCGATGTGATCGATCGCTTGATATTTTACGTGTTTTATCTGGCACATCCTGGGGAGCCGACCGCACCGTGCTATTACAGCTGTACCGTTCACTTGTCCGCTCCAAGCTTAATTACGGGAGCATTATCTTGTATTCTGCTCGGCCTTCGGTTTTACGACGGTTGAACCCAGTTCACCATCGCGGGATTCGGTTAGCGCTGGCTGTCTTTCCGACTAGCCTAGTCATTAGTCTGTATGTGGAGGCTCCTAAACCTCCGCTATGTCATAGGCGTGACGTTCTTCTGTGCAGCTATGCTATCCAATTCCACGCATTACCAGGCCACGCCACTTCGGAGCTATTTTTTGACGAGTCTCTTTACCCTCAATATGCGGTTAGTGCGCTGGCCTTGCTTCCCTGGTTCGTTTTCGTCTGCTTCTTCGGCTCTTGGATGTTTGGCTGGGGGAATGCTCCTTTCCCCCTTAAACACGCTTCGAAACTCCCTTCAACCTTGGGTTGACACCCATGCCGAAATCAACGACTCCGTCCTCGGCCAAGCCTTTTAAAGCTGGAAGCCGAATTTCAGAACCACTGTTTCATTCACACGTATGGTTCCAATGATGGCCATGGTGGGGGATGGGCTTTTGTCGTTCATTCGCGGAGTAATGGATTTCATGTTCTGGGGATAGTGTTCGATTTTTACCGCCGAACTTTTTAGTATCTATAAAGCTCTGTTTTTTATCTGCGGGCAGGACTCAAGGCAGTTTGTAATCTGTAGCGATTCCCTCAGTGCACTACAGGACCTTCTTGTGCTGTATCCATACCATCCATTGATACAGCGTATTCAGGATTACCTGCATTCCCTCGCTGACACTGGCGTCAGCGTGTCGTTTGTTTGAGCTCCTGGCCACGTAATTGTGAGCGGTAACGAACAGGCGGATGATGCTGGCAAATCTGCTATTTTATTGCCCACTGTTTTTATACCTACGGTTTTTCCCGATGATATGCCTGCTCGGCTGCGCCGGGCCATCTTTTCGCGCTGGTTCGCGGAATGGTCTGAGCTGCGTGGTAATAAGCTTAGAGAAATCAAGTCTTTTCCTGTCCCATGGGAAACCTCCTCGCGTGCATGTCGCCGCAATGAAGTGATTTTGGCAGGACCGCGAATTGGACATTGCCTTTTTAGCCATCACCATCTTTTACTAGGGAAACCAGCACCTCAATGTGCTTCATGTAATGAGCCTTTGACAGTGCGACATCTTTTATCGGAGTGCCGCCGTTTTACTGTGCTGCGTGCATCATTGTTCCTGGCCACTGATCTTTCCACACTCCTAGGTGACAACCCTAGTATTTGTGAGGGACTTTTTACTTTTCTTCGCCGCTGCGGGATATACAGTCGGGTTCAATGTTATCTAGGGTTTTATCTTTTTACCAACTGGTCTTTTAAGTTACTTTTATCATTACTCAGTGGCATTGCTCTGTGTGATATTTCAGTCCCTCGGTTTTAGTCCCAGCTTGGTCGTCTTTTATGTTGTCTCCATGGTTTTCACTTTTGTGTGGTAGTCCTGTTTTAGTCGTTTATTTCCTTTCAATTTTCGATTTTAACCCTAGGCGCTAGTAACCTATAAGTGCGCACCCAAAACCATGCTGCTGCTGCTACCGCCCCTGCCCGTGCCACCTGCGCCGCCATTACTACTACTACTACTACTACTACTACTACTACTACTACTACTGCTGCTACTACTACTACTACTACTACTACTACTACTACTATTACTACTACTACTACTACTACTACTACTACTACTACTACTACTACTACTACTACTACTGCTGCTGCTGCTGCTGCTGCTGCTGCTGCTGAAAGCTGGTCGCCAAGAAATGTCTTTGATATTACGTTTTCTTTGCATGGACAGCAGTAAAAGTATAAACAATTGACGACACCCCATTTGAGAAAAACATTATTGGACAATTTATACTAATAATGAGAAATAACTCCAAAATGGTTAACTCTACAAAAAATGTACTTGTCATAAATTCTGTTTTTAATGAGATCTTTATTTTTGTAAATATTATTTTTTATCTGTATCTTATGGTTTATCGCTTTTGCTATAGTCCTCTAGAATAAGAAGGCTTCTGAGGCTATTCCCAGAAAATTCAATATATACATTTTAATTAGCTGCAATTTTCTTTAACAAATTGTAGTATTTAATCCAAACTGTTAGAGCCATTTTTGAGAAAATAAGTTCCTAAAATGTTCAATATAAACGATAGTTTGGGATAAATGGGAAATTTTTCTAAAAACCTTCGCGTCGCATATTTGAAAGTTGCTAAACTCAAATACCAAGATGGGTACTTAAGCTACTGTGGTTTATAATGATGCTGTTGACATTACTTATTTTGTTCTCCTGATATTATCCCATGTGCTTTTTTTCATTGGGTCTGTTAAAAATCATTCACAAGACCAATTTAACATCAAGCCAACCTGGGTAGTGTGGGGGTAGTGTGTCTCTCTCACGTTCAACAGGTCGTGAGTGTGAATTTCGCTTAGGGCGAGTCACCCAGATATGGTCACGCATTAACCTGAGAAGATGAATGTTGAGTAGCTTTAAGCTCCTAAGACCCCAAACCCATTTCATGAATTTCATTTATCAGACAATATGACCAACCAGGTTAAAAAGGGTTTTAAGCTTCAAAAAAAGAAGAAAAAAAAAAAAAGCTAGTCATCTATTATTGACCTATGACAATATATTATGCTGCCTTCCTGTAATTCTGCAGCTACATTAATGGAAGTTCACAATTATTTGCAACAAAACTTTCACTTGTGTGACATATGTTAGAGGAATAAAAGTTTATTCTTGTCATAATTTAATTTTGTATGTAACCTGAAAATGCATACATCTTTTGTGGACATTTTAAGTCATCCATGAAGCAACTGTTCTTGTTGTTTTTTATTATCATCGTCGTTATCATCATCATCACTATTATAGGCATTACTAATACAGTTTACTTCACTTTCATTAGTAAGGTATATGAAATTTGAATTATAATTTGAGCAACATTAATCCAGTATTACACATTAGGTGCTGTTACTAACAATTACTTACTTTTACAATGATAATGCTGTTTCCAATCTCTCTTCAGGTGTTTCTCTTGTTGAACGAGAGTGATGATCACATTTAACATCAATAGCAAGGTCCTTACATTCCCGAGTTCCTAAAAAAGATTAATAACTAAATAGGTTGGAGATCTCTTTACAGCTTATACAATATTATTTCTCAGTTTCTGAAACTATACAAATTATATAAGGTTGAAATATTTAATAAACACAATATCAAATTAATATTTAATATGTAGTTAATAGTTATACTTAATAAACTTTATTTAAACATTTTAGCTCAACACTTTATTGAATAACCAAGTTTCTTCAATGAAGAAAACTACACTGGACTTTAGATCAGTACTCTACTAAGAACAGAAAAGGAATGTCAGATATCAGAGCAAAAGATATTTCTGCATTTCCCAATTGGATTTGCATATTTTGTTTGAGATATTTTTGCATTACTTATACCTAAATGAGTAGAATTTAATAGCAAAATCAATTTTGGACAGTTGGTAAGCTTGTTATGAAATCTTCATATAATAGGCACTGTCAGGTGGATCAAATGGATGGGGAATTCTTTGATGAAGGTTCTATAGAGGTAAGGAAAGCAATTACCATTCAATACCAATACAGAAACTTAGGTAATCTAATATGAGAATGGTTGGCGACATGTAATGCTATCGGCATCTAGCATATCATTCTGGCCCACAAACATCAGCTGATGTGACTAAATGGAAATCATACTGTTGTGCACTTAATTTTCTATTCTGATCTATATATCAATTTCTGCATTTTCCTTTTAGTCATAACTAATATGCAAGCTTTTATATTTCAAGTGTGGATTGAGTTAAGCCTTACAGGCCACACAGTATAATTATTTATATTGGTCTTCATTTAGGCCTACATTAGTGGAAAGAGTATGAGGTTCAGTAATGCTTTTATGTCCAATGTATCAGCATACATATGTTTTGTGGTCTTATGGAATAAAATCTAACTTTAACCCAATTTTTTGCACCAAAAAACCATTACCAAGAGCTGTCATGGAGTATTTTGAAAGAAAGCCAATTTTGACTCAAAATCTGTTCACAGTTTAGAAAAACTGAAATTGAATTTGTTTACCGTTTAAAAGAAGGCCGCGTTATCTTGCATTGTAGTGACGACGTTTCGCTCATCTTGCCACGAGCTTCTTCTGGGCTCTTGTGCAGTGGTTGCTTATTTGCTCTCGCTTATATAGTGGCAGTGCGGTGGAGGTTGCCCTGCCCTCTCTCTTCTGGTTGGCTAGTTGCCTGCCAATTGGCGTGGGTGCTGGCGCCGCTCTTTCCTGGTGATGGAGTTGCTTTACGCTTTCTTTTTCCAGGTTTTTTTTCCTTTTTGTCTTATTTCTTGTTCTAGATTTTGGTATGGATCTTCTTTTAGTAAATGCTGCCGTGGATTGCCGTCCATTTCTAGAATGCCACATGTCTCCGCCCCTTGCCTCTCTTTGGCTGGAGGCCAGCCTATTATGGCTCTCCTTGTGAGCAAGTTTTCCAGATGTTATGGAGATGTTTTCCGCCGTCCCTGTTGATGTTCTTCTTTTCTTTGAAAATCTCTATGCTTTCACGTGTCATTCTGTGATGAAAATTGCTGCAGGTGGCTATGAGTTCTGTGTTGTCAAAGTCGATGTGGTGGTCGGTTATTATTACGTGTTCAGCTAGTGTGGATTTTTCGGGTGGGTTGAGTTTTAGACTGCGTATGTGTTCTTTTCTGCATGTTACATGATTTAGATGTGTTGTCCATGATAAAGTTTTATTAACATATAGGTTGGTTGAGGGATTATGGACCGTCGCAAGGGGCGGAGACATGCAGCATTCTAGAAATGGACAGCAATCCACGGCAGCATTTACTAAAAAGAAGATCCAAACCACAATCTAGAACAAGAAATAAGACAAAAAGGAAACAAAAACCTGGAAAAAGAAAGCGTAAAGCAACTTCAACATCACCAGGAAAGAGCGGCGCCAGCACCCACGCCAATTGGCAGGCAACTAGCCAACCAGAAGAGAGAGGGCGGGGCAACCTCCACCGCACTGCCACTATATAAGCGAGAGCAAATAAGGAACCACTGCACAAGGGCCCAGAAGAAGCTCACGGCAAGATGAGCGAAACGTCGGCACTCCAATGCAAGATAACGCAGCCTTCTCTGGAAGCTAAGAAGACACATCAAGACACAGGTCGTGGAAGCCTATGCATCCGATGATAAGAGATGTTACTTCACAGTGCTCCTAAGCAGTCTGCAAACATATCTGAATGAAATGCTGTTATGCATTCATCCATGTTCATTTCAGAATGCAATGATTAACAGCATTTGTTACTTATATTTTGAAATTATGAAACTGAGCAAACAAGCAATTTGTTTTCAGTTGTAATACAGCTGCTTAGTTTGCACTTTCTGTATGCATCCAGTCTTTATTTTTGATACCTACTGTGGGTGTGAAAATTCACATGAGTACCAGGAATTGCATGAGTTTTACAGACTCTTTTAAAAAAGGTAAGAAGTAGAAATAGACCTAAAGAGTTATGCTGTACTGTGATGCTAAGTATAACTGCAGGTGACAGAAAACTCCTGTCATATTGTATTTTTAAGAAAAACAATCTACCTAAAGAAGACTTTCACATCAGTATTTAGGAAAAAGGGTGGATGGTTATAGATGTGGTGAAGGATTGGTTAATAACTGGGAGGGAACTATGTCCAGGAGCTCTTCTTATTAAAGACTCTATGACTGTACTCAACAGTTTTCATGGTCCCTTAGTTAGCAGTGTTAAAACTCAATTGAATTTAACCAAAACATATCCAGCCATTATCCCAGGAGGACTTACATCCATTTTACAGCCACTACACATCTCCATAACCAAGCCTTTTAAGGGCCTTTTTACACTAACCGGATGATGGAAAATGTTCAAGAGACGACAAGAACTGTGAAAATCCTCCCTTATGACATTTCCAGTCACAAAGATTACCTTCATTTTAGTACAAAATGCAGCAAAACAGGTATAAGCTTAAATACTGTAGACTCTTACTCTACAGTGCAAATAAATGACACTTACCTACTGAAAACTTACCTTCAGTTGCGTATGAGCAGAAATTTCAATCTCTATTGAGAGAGTTTATAGCATTACGTTTTTTCTGACGCAGCACTCCTTGACCTGCACTGTTGCACAGAACGGAAGTGGGGAGAAGCATGTTAATCTTGAAAAAACGCTGTGCTGATTTTGCAG
Source organism: Hymenopus coronatus (assembly GCA_030762935.1). Taxonomy (NCBI): domain Eukaryota; kingdom Metazoa; phylum Arthropoda; class Insecta; order Mantodea; family Hymenopodidae; genus Hymenopus; species Hymenopus coronatus. The sequence continues at coordinate 216,859,114 of CM060900.1, forward strand.
CTGTACAAAAAAATTGCAACAATTTAAAACCATGCTTTTCTGCTTAGCTGTTTTTTAACAAAGTATGATAACTATGATACTGATGGCACGTAGCAATAATCTGAGCAATATCACTATGGCTTGTGAAGGTTTTTGTATGAGTAAGGAATTATCTGATTGTCTTATATTTTCTTTTGTTCATAAATACATACCTGTTTCTGAATTTCATTAGTGACATCAAGGGCTCTGCTCCAGACTTGTACTTTTGTTAGATGGCCTTGGAAACCAGCCTGAGAGTATCCTTTGGGACTAGTGCCAGTGGGCTTTCCTAACATCACCCATCCACTGCAAATTTAGAATAAAATATTTAAATATAAATAAGTTGTTTTATTCATCTTTGAAACCCAGAAATGAAAAACTGAACTTAGTATTTTGGTAACTTCTTTCCACCTCCATATTTCTCAACTTTACTGGCAATGAGACCTTCAGTGATGAGGGTTAATTCGCCTCCTTTATCTCAATCCCACACAATTGCTATGTGGTGCCACTGGCCATTGTTTATTGTGGCATATTCGCGGAAGCTTAGGAAAACATCTTGTAAATCAGAGAATAAGGACACTTGTACACCATTGCTTTGTGCTTGTACCATTATCTGATGATCACTTATTACAATAGGGGAGCTGCAAAAATCACCAATATTTAGAAAAATTGTTTTCCTAAACATAAAATGCAAATACTGCCTACATATGTATCATTTAATTTATTTTGTATGATGCATATACTTTATCCTTCAAATTTAGTGGCAGAAAAAAAAAAAAAATTAGTCCAATAAATAAATTTAGCAAATTACTGCCTCCATTATCATCATCATCATCATATTAGGGCTTTGTACAGGCTGGAAAAAAACTAATTATACTCCTAATAAGTAATTCATAGAGGTAATATAATGTATAATAATAGCATTATGTCTTTTGATCAGCTGATGTCACATCTTATTCAAAATAGATTGCTTATTCAATTAGAATGTACAAAAATTGTATTATATCTGTAAAATGAGTGGAAGTAACCTATTTTATATACATTTGTATGAAAGTGATCAACGAATAGGATTTAATTCAATTCAATTTTATTGCATCCAATAGACCATTCCAAATAGTATCTGGCATTGTCTGCTTATATTTAAAGCATATAATAAATAATAGTTGTATTCATAAAAATTACATACAAATAATGACTAATAAAATAAATTATACTTAATCTTTACAAATATTCATCTGTATCATAAAAGGCACATTTAGTTAAATAGATTTTTAGCTGCTATGTGAATAAAGTACCTGTTTCTTGCTTAATTGCAGCCAGTAATTTATTATAAAATGTTTTTTTTAATTACTAATGGATTTTTATCATAAAACTTCTTTCTTTTTACATCCCTATACGTATTATCTTTAGTACTGGTGTCATGTCCATGTATATTGCTATTAGTTTTTATTTGTGATTTACTTCTTACTAAAATAATAACCCTAAAAATATATAATGAGACCATGGTTAAAATTCCTTCAGTTTTAAAAACTTCCCTACAGGAATCCCTGAGTTGTAATTAACACATAATTCTTATACACCTCTTTTGTAATATTAAAAATTGTTTTAAATTGTCTTTACACATACCTCATAATTCAATATCATAATTCAATTGAGAATGTATAATACCATAATATATCAATTTCAAGCTGTGTTTATCCAAATAACGTGCCATATATTTCAACAAATAGATACCCTTATTAATTTTATTACATATATGACTTAGATGTGTTGTCCATGATAAAGTTTTATTAACATATAGGTTGGTTGAGGGATGAGACTGTTATAGTTAAAAAGCTCATTTTGTAACTGTTGGGTGTTTGTGTGTGGTAAGTGGCCTGAGCCAGTACCGGACAAATTCTAGGAAAGTTTAGTTTAGTATTATTACTAATAAATGCTAAATACACACATTTACAGTATTCTATTGAAAACACTGCTTTGAATAAGTGCTTGGGAATATTTATAAGGATAGCATGTGAGAGCTCATACACAGAATATATTTGAAAACATCACCTTGGTAAGTAACATGTTAAGTGAAACTTAATGTAAAGTTTGGAGACTGATCATGAACATATCTAGCAATAGTGAAATAAATGATACAAAGAGGGAAAAATTATTCTATGATTATATATTCATGCTTGGCTAGCCATCACAATTAGGAGTTTGTGAAAGATTTTTCTAGTAACTGTATTGAGTGCCAATATTATACAGTAAGTATGCTACAAAACTTGGCTGTCAGGCACACGGTCCTTCTCACGGTCACATACTGTACACTTGGCTGACAGTCGCATTGCCTGTCACCCTCACATAAGGGTGGACATCAAATAAACTCTCAAATCATATTAACAATTATCAGAATAAACACAAAACATATCTTATCACAGGAGATGTTGGAAATGCCATCCAGCTGCTTCAATACATCTGCGGCATCTTCTGAGAAAATTTTCATTCACACACATTAGCATAGCTTCCAAAATAGCGCTAATATCTGTTTAATATTTTATTTTAATTCTTCTAATGTGCGGGGATTAGTTTTGTATACGTCATATTTCAAGTTGTGCAATAAATAAAAATAGAATGCTACATGACCAGGGGACCAAGCAGGCCACAAAACCTTACTAATTATGTTATCCTCAAAAATTTCCACATAAACTGTAGTGACTCATCAACTGTGTGAACGATGGCAGAATCCTGCGGAAAATATCCAGACTGACATGCAATGTCCATCAGCTATTCAAAACATGGTGCCTGTATATTATTTCTATATCTGTCTGCATTTGTACTACTCTCATAAAGAATAGGCCCTATTCTGTACCCATTTATTGTGCACCATACCCCAACTTTTTTATTATGAATGGGAATTTCATTAATGAAATTGGGTTTGTCTGTAACATAATATTGGTTGTGTTGTGATGACACGTCTTGTCCAGGTAAATGAAACTATGCTTCATTACTGTACAGTATTAATCATGGATTGATTGTTCCATCTCTAATATTCCTCAAAATCCAGTTATAGAAATTTATCTGACACTGGTGAACATATGGTAGCAATTCCTGGACAATAGTAACTCTGTATGGTTAGAGTTTTAAAAGTTTTTTTGTTTTCCATGCTGAAGCTTTTGAAATGTAAGTTTCTTGTGCAAGGCACCTAAGAGGTTTTCAATGTGACCGATCTAACCTTTCTCCAATTTCGTCTAATTTCTGTTTCGTAAGCACATGTATGTTTACCTTTCTTTTCCTATCACATATTGTTCCATCTTTGTGAATTTATTTACACGCAAACAAACATCCTCTCTTTTGGAATGTGCATGCCAGGAAATTTAGTTTCAAACTGCCTCACCACCTCCCGTCACGATGATGTAAGCGCATACATATCGTACATAAATGCTCTTTGTGCCACAGTAACTACATTTTGAAAGCACTTCAAGCAAAGCTAAACACTTCTAAATTCTACAATTATTCACGTGTGAACTGGACTAAAACAGAAGACCAATTCATGTGTAACAATAGAATGGATGTAGGATGCATGTGCAGGGAAATGCAGTAAAGGTCACATGGGCTGTGAGCCTGGTAACCAAGTTTTGCAATTAACATATTGTATAACTTTTCCTTTGTTAGAAATTCCACTTCATTTTAATTTTCTTGAGTAACACTGATCTTAGCAACACATCTTATTCATTTTTTCTTTGAACCAGGACTTAGACAACAGACCCAAACACAGAAACAAGCATAAAAATAACCATACAGATAATAGGGTTACTACTATCTATGTAAATACAGCAGACAATATACAAAACCTGGTGCATCAGCATTTATTGTGTACCTGGAGATCAGTATGTCAACTATTTACTACCAACAAAGGTTTTACTGGAACAGTGAAAAAGGAAATTTCTTTGTGATACACTTCCATAGTATTCAAGTGAATGTCTATTTAATAAAGCTCAGAAATTTGCTGCTGCTGGTATGCAAACATTTGATTAGGAGCAATATGCTATTGATATCCTCTTCTAATGGCTCTCAAAAAATGTTATATTTATTCAAATACAAAATAATGCTTTTCTTTCAAAATATGTATGTTCAGAACAGGGGGATCATCTTTATTTGTGATATGTTTTCCAACTACCATGTGGGGAAAAAGTAAGTTTCAAATTTTGTGAGTTTGGCAAAGCCTGGGGGAAATGGTATACATTACAGCCAAGGTTGTGACATATGTGGCAGATTTTGTGCATTTCATTTTGCATCAAACAGTATTTGACCATTCTCAGTGGATAAAAGATTAGTCTCTGACACTAAAATAATGATCACATTGGTGGGAGCACATAGCGCTATATTCGAAGCTAAAGGTCAAGCAGAAAGCACATTTCTTCTCCTCGGATCGCACTTATACCAGTACATTTCCATTTTCCCCTCTGCTTCTTTGTGCCACCCAGAATGTGCATTTATACATAATTTTGAATTAGGTAAAACATTTTATGATATATTATATTACATATGTTGTCTTAATGGAAAATACCATCCATTATCGTCATTACAGGTACATACCGCTACTGCCGCCACTGTCACATTCTATCATCGCACGCATTCTGTACACCCCTCTCCATCTCTCACACTCAAAACCTGAATTACGTACAAATTTAAATTAGGTAAAATATTTTACAATATATTATATTAAGTAGGAAAATACGTAGGCTTTCATGGCCGGTGTCATTGGAAATTAAATGATCTTCTGGGCTTGTAGGCCATGGTCTATTTGAGTTTTTATTGGTAGTGAAAACTCCAATAGACCACGGCCTACAAGCCTGGAAGAGCATTTGATTTCCTATATTAAGTATGAAGTCTTAAATGAAAATTATATATATAATTGTGATTACAGCTAAGTTGCTGCCGTTACTAACAAACACAGACATACTGCTACATTTCTGTTCTCCTTTCTCTGTCTCACTCCCTCTTGCAAAGTGAATTTCTGTGCAGATTCAAATTAGGTAAGACAACGTACAATGTGTATTAGTAAGCATGTTTTCTAAATAGAAAATCATATCCATCATTGTTGTTAACGGTACACTGCCGCCACCCCCACCACCACTGTCACATTTTATCATTGCACACATGACATATACTGTACATTTCTGTTCTCCCTTTTGTTGTCCTAATCAAAATCATACCCATCATTGTCATTACAGTTACATTACCATCATTGTACATTTGCACCCACAATATACATTTCCATACTCCCCTCTCCATTAACTGCTCATAACATGAATTTTTGCACAAATTCAAATTAACTATAATAATAATAATAATAATAATAATAATAATAATAATAATAATAATAATAATAATATTAGTAGTAGTAATAATAATAGTAATAGTAGTAATAATAATAATAATAATAATAATAATAATAATAAGGATGATGATAATTATAATTGACTTAATTGGCTTAAGTGCCCCTTAGTTTGTTTATAATGCATGACAAAAAATTGATTTTCATGAAATAATTAAGTTATCATATCTTCTTTTTAATATTAAGATGGTATGCTAAATTCCAAAATTAAGTTCTGAAGAAGGGAGGTGATCTTAAATTCAATGTTGTCTTGTATTCAGATAAGTACAGTAACTGGAAGTTACATAGATTATCATAGATAATAAATATTTTATACTTACGAGACACTATAAAGTGTGAAAAATATTCCACCTTCATCCTTTTGAGTGAACTGTACCCATACAGCAATAGTAAGGCTTGTTTTACTGCCGAGGAAAAATGGCACTGCTAATGATGCACTGCTTCTTGTAGGATCACTGAAGTACAGATCATAGTTAACTTGGATTGCTAGAGGTACAATTAATGAATTAAAATCATGTAGGCACCAACTTCTTCCATTTCACAGAATTTTTATGATTTACTTAAGGGGTTGGAACTTACTTTTACGACAGCCATCTCCTGAAGGTTGAATGGGCACTGACAGTAATACTTCCCTGTGAGATCACTGCATGTTGCAGAGGGAGGACATGAATTCTCCTTGCAATCCACAATGTCTTCATCACAGTTCTTACCTGGAAAAATAAATATCATTATAAGCTTAATTAAAACATTCCTGCTCGGCTGATGAGTGTTACAGAATATGTGACAGATGATTTTTATGAGATAGTATAGCAGAGGTTAAAGAATGATGCATTAAAAGGTGCATGAAAAGTATTAAAAGAAAAGTAACATAAGGCTATAAAAGCATGCTGCTGAGTAACTAATCAGATATAGAACAAATTACTTCACTAAATACATATCTGCACATCACCCCTACTATTAGACTACTAGATTATGTGTTACATAACCCAATTGATGATTGTGATTACGATGATCTGGTTAGTGCACTTTTAAGTTTCTATTCTGATTATTTCATTGATAGATATTTACAAATAATTACAAACGTAAAATAATAACTTTTTTAACTACTTAGTCTACCCCAATTGAAGCTTGTTGATATTATTATTATTGTGATTATTATTATTATTATTATTGTGTTTATATAAATAATAATAACAACAATAATAAACAAATATTAAAAATGATGTAATATATCATTAACCAAAGGAGCTTCAAAGTTGTTTACATTTACGTCAATTTATTATTACAAGTGTAACAATTTTTACAGCAAACAAGCACTACCAACCCTTATCCCCAATTCTTTCTTTCCTGAAAACATTATATTGCTGTTCAAAGAGCTCATTATTATAAACTCCTTTCCTAAGCCATATTTCTGTTAATATGATAATATCATGATAATTATTTGATTTATTAATATGAAACACAGTAAGCTTAGTATTTAGATCCCTTACATTCTGATAAGAAATACATACATCAACTTGGTTGATTTAAATAGTTAATTTATTTATATCTACTAAAGATTTTGGTATATAAACATTCTTATCTTGTCCTGATTTTTTAAATGTAATGTTACTATTTGCATCAATCCACATAAAAGCATAGCCTCTCTCTTTCTTCAATTTACATGCTTGTGTTAATATACTTCTACGAAAAGGTGATGCTCATAAATTGGTGATTTGTCAGATATAGTATACAAATTGTGAATAAAAATTGTTATGTACAATATTTACAAGATCATAGTTCATCTTCCATGTAGTCCTTAATTGAGTAATATGCTTTGTTAACAAACAAATTCTTATAGATTTTTAAAGTGATTTTGGTGATGTATTTCCCTAAGATTTTGTGGTAACTTATGATATATTTTAATCCCCATATAATATGGACTTTTTCAAGCATTGCTAGCCTATATGTGGGGTATTTTATGTCCCTTTTACCTCTTGTGTTGTAATTATGTTTGTGTTGATCGTATAGCAGACTATCATATCTATTGTGGACATATATAGCTAGATTATACAGATATTCAAAGAGTGGTCTATAAGAAACTCTGTAATCTGAGTGGGTCATTATATGTATTATTTTCTTTTGGATTCAAACAATTCTTTCACATCCTACTGTGTTTCCCCAAATAGCTATACCATATGAAAGTATTGAGTGGAAGTAAATATAATATACAATTTTCTTGTTTACAGGTGTGTAATTTGTGATAAAGAGGCCATGTTGAAACAGGCAGTGTTCAACATTTTTCTACATAATTTAGTTACCTAGCCCAATTTAAATGCTCATCTGTAAATACTCCCCAAAGTTTCACCTCTTTTATATCCGAGGTTGATATTTGAGTGTTATTTTCAACTGAGGTTTTAAATGTTATTATTTCCATTTTACTTTTGATTCATTTCAAACCATTGTCCATGAATCACATTTCCAATTGTTTAATGATTTGGTTATGATGTTCTTTTAAATTTTCAATATATGAACCACTTCAAATGATTTGAGGTGCCATCAGAATAAAATATTGGATGTCCGTTAACTATAAGTGGGAGATCATTAACATATACGACATAAAGTAGTGGACCAAGTACCGAACCTTGCAGAATCTCATTTTTAACATCTTTCGATCTTGTATGAATTGGACTCTCCTTAACATCAAGTATTATTTTGTTTACAGCCAGCTAAACATGGTTTGAACCATTCCAAGTTTACATTTTTATGCCATAGATGATTGCAGGACAGCATCCTCTTCACTTTTCTTAGTTCATGAGTTTCTGTTTATCACATCTTCGAATGAACTTCATCACAATACCACCAGTAGGGAGATGGGCTGTTGCAGATGGAAAATATCAGTATTCTTTCTTCATTTTTCTATCCAAAGTTTTACTTGCTCTTAACCGTTTTATACACATTTTCTTTGTTCTTCTTGGGCACATCATATGTCTTGATTGTATTATGTCTGCCATACTCATTTAGATCATCTAGTTGGCTCTGTGAATTTGCTAGCTGTTTTCTTAACAAACTATTTTCTTCTTTTAGGCCATCTCTTTCATACAGGAACCAATACCATCTGTTAACTGTTTTATTATAATGCAGTTTTCTTCAAGTTTCTCACCAAAATGTTCCAGGGATATATTTAGCTGTCTCTTGAAATCATTCTGATGCCTTCTGACTACACTAATTTCTTCTCTCAAGGTTTAAGTTAATAAGTATACGTCACTGAGAGATGGTGTATCTTTGTTTGTAGTGCTATGACATCTAAAATGACAGTTATTATAACACCAACATTTATTAATTGATTTCATATAAGCAACATAACTTTCACTCAACTTAACAAATTTAGCATATCAGTACATTCGTAACACTGAATTTTACCATATATGTCTTGTTGAAGTACTGATTTGGAACAAACACTGTGACTACTAATCTTCCAAGTTTGATTGGTCCATTCTAGGGTCAAGAATGTGCTCCTATTTTCAAATGTTGGCAATAACTTGTTGCACTACAAACTTCTCACTTTCAACTTCTTTCTTATATAAAGCTTTTTGCTTGGGTATAATAATAATTTATATATCAAATAAAGCCAGTTTATTTCTTAATCATTTAATATATAGATTCTTTATTCAAACTACTAAATACCTATGTAGATACTCAATTTATATGGAGCACATGACGCTACTGCACCATTACCAACATTATCATTGTTGCATTCTTATTAGGAAGAAGTTAAACACCATACAGTAATCTTGATCTTTTATATGTATAGCTTCTCTCATATGCTCTGGGACTATTAGAAGGATTAAATAAATTGGAGACATGCTAAGAATAAATGGGGTAATCCATGTCTTAATTAAGGGATTTACACTACCATTCAAAAGTTTTTGATCACATCTCATTTTTAGGATTTGTTGAAGCAATGAAATAAAAAAGCCATAGTTTGAAGTCACAACAGTATATTTAATGAAAATCAGCAACACATGTTACATTTTGCTTTCTTCAGAGTAACCTCCCCTTGCTTTAATTACAGCTGCGATAACTCTGGGCATTCTTTCTATTAAATGCGCCAGTGTATCTTCAGAAATATCCCTCCATATGTTGTGCACATGACTCCACAATACATTTACATTAGTGGGTTGTTTGTTTCTTACCCCTCTGTCCACATGATCCCAAAGTAGTTCAATAACATTGCAGTCAGGAATTTGAGGGGGCCAAACCATGTTCTTCAAGACTTGTGTCTCTTCCAATCGTTCAACGTATCTTCTACAGAGTATAGATGTATGCCTGGGACCATTGTCCTGCTACAGAATGAACCCCTTGCCAATTAACTGCATCCCAGATGGCTTGGCTTGGCATTGGAGAACATTGTGATTATGCTCCTTCTTCATCATTACTTCTATTCTCACAATATCGCCTGTCCTATTGCCACCAAAGCAACCCCATACCAGCACCGAACCACCTCCATGCTAGACTGTAGGGGATATGCACTGAGGTGCCATGCGTTCACCTTTTGCACATCGAACAATCTGGTGACGTTTTGAGCCAAATAGCTCAAACTTAGGTTCATCAGTAAATATACCTTTTTCCACTGATCAACAGTTCAGCTTACATGTTGCTGGGCCCATTGTAATCTTTTTCGTTTATTGACAGCTCTCAATAGGGGTTTCTTTGGCGCAATGCAACCATTCAGATGTGCATCCTGAAGTTGTCTCTTCACTGTAGAAGCACCCCCAGATTCATCCCTCAACTGGATCAGTTCTGCTGTCAGCATGGGTGCTGTTTTGAAATGATCACATTTGCTGGTCACTATTAAATGTTTATCCTCACTTTTTGAGGTCACTCTAGGCCTCCCCTTTTGATAACGATCCTTATTGCTATTTGTAGTTACATACCTCTTTACAGTGTAATGGACACTTTCCAAGGAAACATGTTCTTGAGTGGCAATTTGACGCCTGGTATGGCCTGCTTTATGTAAGCTGACTATTGCAGCTCGTTTTTCTGCTGAAAGCTGCATTCTTTTGCCCATTTCAGACTTTTTAACTGCACAATAACAGTGTATACCATTCACCTGCTTATGAAGCACTAAAATGCTGTTCACAGCCAATACCTATGTGCAGATGTCTGTGAACGACATCTAGGGAATCACAGACATACTACAACATCCAAAACAACGTTAGGGTAATTATTCCTATAAGGGTCAACAAATGCTACATTTTAAAATGCACATAATTGACAAACAAAAGGTAGCATAGTAAATTTCAATTATGTCTCCATGGATTTCTACCATTTATAATATGACATTGGCTTTGTTTGGCGTTATATGCTTGTTAATTGCAACAAAACAGCTGTTCAAAAACTTTTGAGCAGTAGTGTATCTATACAGAAAGAACAACCATTTAATAACAGTAATAATTAAAATATGAATTATAGTTATTTACCTCACAAAGTTTTCCACTATAACCTTCTCTGCAGTGGCTTAAAAATCTGTTGTCCAAATCAATGCACCTTTCTGATCCTTCAGGATTATATGAGTCACTTAAACATTCATCAATCTCTGCTTCATTATGCAACCCTTGGTGAGAAAAGTTGTACAAAATTGTTTTAGTACAGAGTATTTTAATCTTGACTTACTTTTAAAATTTTATTGCTGAAAGTTTGTTATATATTAACTAAATAAGGATGGTTGTGTTGCACACTTTGTTCTCACTTAAAGTTATGGGGCATTTAACACTGCACACTTAGGATGTAATTCACAGAGCTACATCTGGCTGAGGTCTTTAAGGCATGGACTCATGCATGGGAGCTTCACAATTTGAATCCCATCAGGACTGTCCTCCCTGGCGGACATATTTTCCTTAATCCTTATAAATGATGTATCTAAATACAAAGTTGCCAAGTGCAAATGAAAATTAACTCTTAGTGGAGAAAAATATATCTATGCTTTCCATGCGGGTTTGCATTCTTGGTTGCTAGGATTACTTTTTCACTTCTGATCTTGGTCTGAATCCCATGGACTTTTAATAACATTTTCATCTATTTTCACTTTCCTTTAAAAGCATATTTAGAAAACTCAATTGTGTCTTACAAAATGATATACTAACAGCTAGGAAAGCTATGCAGATAAAGATGTCAAACTGTGTCTATAGGAAGACGGTATTTCAACATTTCCGAATTTCCGCCTAAAAAGGACCATTTACTTATATAGCTGTATGACCCTAGAGAACATTGTAGCTACTAGTGTAGAGGTGTATCCTCTATTTCTTAATCACAGTTTCTTTCTGTTAAAATAATAGGTTTTCATGAAGGCATCTTCTTCTCTCAGAGTTGTCTTGAATGTCATAGGGTAACCACTTTACTTGATGCCAGTTATGCTTTTCTCCATCAAAACCTTGCATATTAGAAGGGTCCTGGTTTCACTCCCAAACCCTGGAATGAATATTTTACTTAAAAATACTTATATATTCTGGTAGTTATTATGTGCAGCACAATGCTGAACGAATAAGGCATATATGAAGCAGAAGACATTGCTCCAATGAAGTCATATTGCCCACCCATTTGCCCTTCTTTGTGTCCTCTTATTTTTGTGACAAAGTAACAGAATTATCAACCACATTCTATTATAAGAATACAAAAAAGTAGTAATAGACGAATGCAGCTAAAATGAAACTCTGCTCTTTGTGATTATTTAGGTGGCAATGTCATGATTCATTGCAGTTTAGCTTCACAGATTGCTTGGCAATGCCACCATTTTGCAGCTCTACTACATTCCTCTCCTTCTAAAAATCATCCCTCAACTACACTTAGTGCGTGGGGCTCTGAATTCCTCAGCTATGAATTGCTGATTATGGACCTTCAACCCCCCCTTTTTTTTTATAGGGTTTAATGCCCGCTTTTACTACCATGGCACCGCAGGCGACCTTAAACCCTTGATTATGCTCTGTGGTTTAGGGCCCTCTACCTTTGGCTATGCTATGTGGCTTCATCTACTATTTTCAGATTTTTAATTTTGGCAACATGCATAGAGGCAAGGGACATGCATCTGTTTAGGTTATATCCATTGTGTTTAAGAAGCAGCCTGACACCAAAGTGAAAGTTGTGGCAATAAATCCATTAAAACTTGAAATAAATTACTGAATCAGTATTTTTATTGTGCATTTCTCATACTTGAATGATAGATATAGTGATTTTAAGCCATTCTGGGATTGGGACTTTATCTGGGATCCCTTATATAGTTAGCACAATTGAAGAAATCACTAGGCCACATTTCTGTAATAAGCGTGGGCTTCTTTTTTACCCCACATATAAGCTGAGACCAGTTATGTGGGTCATGGATTGGAATATCAAATTCTTTCTCATCAACATATAATGCTGTGAACTGTATCTCACTCCATAAGTGTGTGCACTGGAGCCAACAATTTGTGATCACTCTTGTCTGTATATTTGGAAAATTCCTTAAAACCTTGCATATTATCTCAACATTGCTTATTCTTGCCACATGTTTCAGAAACAGTGTAAAATTGTAATGATTTCTTTGTCCAAACTGAGCAGAAATGCATTCATACAAATGACAACTTCATTAGCCCCTACTCTAGCTACAGTTGTTTACTCCAGAGAAAACAAGGTACTTGGTGAGCTAGGTTAAATTCCACAGCTGCAGTTTCTATATTATCATATACTACTCTCCAGAAAACATATCACTACACTCCTTTCATGCATGTTGAGTCACATCATGACAAACTGTATTACTAAAGCAGAAGCATACCAAATCATATTGTTTTAACAGTGCAGTCAATTTAAGGTCTGTCACAAAGGAACGAATGGCAATATGATGTAGTCATTGTGCGCAAATTCATGGTTAAATTGAATTATTCCCCATCCCCCACATAAACTTATTTTCATTCACTCTGTCTAAAGTGGCATATGTTATGTTTTATCCCTTTTCATGTGCTACAACTAGCATACTGCGACCTAACTCCACACTCACAATCACATAGAGGTGCACATAAGAATTGCATTACCCTTTTAGATCAACTTGTAGATATATTTTTTTTTTATAATCACCCATAGAATAATCCCAATTTTGTCAAATATTGGCTTAACCCCTTTCTGACATGTACCTGACAATTATGTGTTTGCTATTGAGTAAAGATGTTCTTAATATCTGTGAAAAACTTTTGTGCAGCCGGTAATCATCACTGCCATTCTGTGTCTTTAAAATTCAGTACTATCAACATTTTGGGCAGAAAGAATATCAAAGTTAGAGAATAGAGAATATATTCTTAAGATGTAATGATCAGATCTAATTTTTAAAACTTTATTGCATTCATTCTCAAAACTCTTAAACTGACCCTTATAACAACACATATAGAAATCTGTATATTAATATGTTGTAGGGTACAAAAAAAGATGTAAAAGCAAATGAGTATGTCAATTATTAATTTGGTACATAAGTTCAAGGCAATTTTGTTTCATGCATTGGTACTACAGTGACAATGGGTTTATTTATCGAGTGTCACATTTTATGTGAAGTTCAACAGATGTGCAGTTGGTTTATGAATCACAGTTTGTCATTTGATGACAGTAAGGGTAGCTGTAGATGCTAGAAAATGGACAAAGTGCAACATTTCTAACATATCCTTTTCTTTGAACTCAGTAGAAGAGCGAAAGCCGCAGAGGCTCCAGAAACATTTGTGTGGTGTATGGGGACAATGTCATCAGTGAGAACACAGCAAGAAAATGGTTTTCTCATTTTAAGGAGGGTCGTTTTTACATGAATGACTCCTCATTCAGGACGATCTATGGGATTTGATGAAGACCATCTTACAGCACTAATCCATGTCAGTGTATTCGAAAACTGGCAAATGTGCTGAATTGTGACTATTCCACCATTGTGCAACATTTGCATTCAATGGGCAAGGTCCAAAACTCTGGGGTTTATGCATACCACATGCTCTAACTCAAAACCAAAAAGAATCAATGGATGGCCATATGTGCATTTCTGCTTGCTCGACATCAATTGGCTTGTGAACAACATCAAGCATTCCTATCCAGGCTCATTGCTGGTGATGAGAAATGGTGTCTCTATGTTAACCTAAGGAAAAGAAAGGAATGGCTGAGCCCAATCAAAAAAGAAGTATACAAAGATCAGCACACATCCACATAAGATAATATTATGCATCTGGTGGAACAGAAAGGGAGTGCTGTACCATGAACTGATTCCCCAATGTGTAACCATCACTGCTGACATTTATTTCCATCAATTGAGACGTCCTGCAGATGCAATCGAAGAGAAATGACCCAGAGAACTGCATGAAATGATGCTACTGCATGATAATGCCTGCCCACACTCTGTTAACCTGACCAAAACCACTACCTAGGAATTGGGTTGGGAGGTCATTCTGCACCCACCTTATTTACCAGATCTAGATTTTCACCTTTTCTGCTCTATTGAATAATCTTCGAGCAATTTCCTTTTAGGATGAAGATGAGCTATGAACACAGCCAGTTTCCTTGTTTGGAATTCTGCCCAGTATACGAAATTAAAATCATGAAAGAGCCTTATGCGTTTTAATTTTAGTTATTGTGTAGTCAACTATTGTTGGATAAACATAAGATATCAACAATGCATATTGTAACAAATGTCTTTATTGCCTCAATAATTAGTTATAATAAATCACTTTTACAAAAAGGTCACTCGAAGTTAGACAGTTGACAGTTTAGAGCTGCACACTGTGCATGGCGCCAACACCACTGAACACTAACACTTCAGTCACTCTCGATCCAGTCCAATTTACAGCTACACCTCAATACACTTCTTCCTTCTTTTTATAGTGAGAGTGTAATACCACAGAGCTTTCTGGAAGCTTCTAGATGCTAGTAGAAACTGAAGCTTGGAGAACAATCAAGGGTTGCATTCCCAAAGGTTCGTGTTACATCCTCTTCTGTGTTGTTTATGCATCCCAGCTGTGATGACTGACATTTCAATCCCGCTGCAAACCTGAGAGTGATCACATACACTGACGGTATTATCACAATATAAAATAATTTTTAATAAATAATCATTAATATTGTTCAGCTTTGGTAGGACTAGTGATAGCCCAAGTTATAATCCCAGCATATACCATATGTTTTCATGTTACTTTGTAAACACTTCAAACATTATTTGTGAAACACATGATCCATATGCAGACATCATACTTTGCTCTTTATTCTTTGCAGTTTTTCTTGTTAGCATAAACCAAGGTAATTCATACATACTAAAGGCTCATCTGGAACTGATTGCTGGCAATATGCCTCTAAGAAAGAACAATATTCTAGTGCTTGTAATTTGTAACATGGTATATCTGTGACTACCATCACTACACATGTCCTTTAAAAAAATATTTTTTGAGATAATCATGTTACATTTGCATCAATAGAATTTCTTGAAGAATATGCGAAATATTTTTGTGTAACGCACTTGGTTCTATTTGGGACTTAGATCATACCAGTTTCTTTTTACAGACTTGACATACTTATGATGTTACCATCTATTTTAAGCCCTTTATCTAACATAGGTGATGCTTTTAAGTTTTAATGAGTTACGATTCTTTGGTGCCATTAAAGAATCACTTCCAATAGTAAAGCTTTCTGGTAGTAATGACTTCTCACAGAAAAATTCAAGTGCAGCAGAGCAGACACATAGTGTTTCTTGGAAGCTGCAGGAAGAAGTAGAAAAATGACACAAGTACTAATGGGAATTATCTTTGAGGCATATAGAGAGAGCAGTGGCTCCTTTAACAACATAAAGGGGAATTTGTTGAAGGTCAAAAGTCAGCAGGAAGGGTTATATTTTCTATGCTGAATGTGATTGGCATAATGTTAATAATAACACTGCCAAAAAAGAAAAAAAAAAAACTAATTTCTTGCCTCCATGATAAAAGTAGGTGATTCTTAAGGAAAAAAATGTGCTGATTTTGAAAATTGCCACAGAAACCTCCTATCATGTCAGGTTAGAATGATATGAAGACATTTATGTTCTCACATATGAGGTTTCAGGTCAGATATTATGTTACTTTTATTATTGTGATATAACGATACATGGTATTGTACTATATAACATGGTTAATTAAGATTAATTCAAACATGCATGCAATAATATTTGGACTATATATTTAAGGGACATATCTGTAACTCTGCTTAAAAGTGCTTGATAGCATGTGATTGACTCTTGTATTGCTGTCTGCTTTCCCTCACAAGAAACCAACAATACTTGCCCAACATTACTGGGTCCTTATGACCTTAGTACTTCTTCTCCATTGCAGAAATGTTCTAATGAAACCGTTCCCCTTGTTCATCACCCAGATTTTCTGGAAAAAAGTCTAGATGTGAATGGAGGAAATGGATTTTCAAAAACATTCTACAATCCATGCCTTTGTAGCATTTCAACAAATTTGAGACCAAAGACTTATAGTTTGTTTCCTTTGTATTTCCAAGAAAACTGTGCACAAGCCTTGTAAATGACTGCCAAGCTACTTATTCCACAATTTGTGATGTCTTCTCAAACATTTCATCCCCAAGTGTTTTCAGATTTGAGGTCCAACAAAAATTCCTTCTTTCAATTTTGAATAAGTTAATTGTGGAAACTTGCCTTGCAAGTATGCAAATCCACTACCATCCCTGTTGAGTGCCTTAACAAAATTCATCAGCCCAAGTTTTATATGTAAGGCAGGGAGAAGAATCTTATCAAGCTGAAATAATGGGGTTGGTTTTACTTTACTCTCCCCTGGCACACATTCCTGTCGCTTGCCCCATTGTTGTACCACATAATGTTTTTGTATATCATGGCTGTCCCAGAAACACAAAAAACAACATTTTGTGAATCCCTCTTACAATCCAAGTGCTAATCAATTGCTTTAAGGTCACCCATATTTTCCAACAATGAACCCCATATTTTCAAATGCATACCTACAATCTTGGCTATACTTTCATAGCTTTCTTTAAGACTTACGGAATGGAAAACTGGAACACATGGAAGTTTTTTACCATTATGAACCCTTTAAGTTGAATTTTGATGAATCTATAAACATCTGAATTATGCTCAATTTCTAGTTCACTCATTAAACCATTATTGTCTATACAAAAACACATATTCTCTTCCATAGAAAAATATTTTCCAAATTTCTGATATCTATTTCGAAACTCTGTAATTTTTGTACCAGGTGCAAGTAATTTCCATTGTTGCAATCTGGAACATAGAAGTTCAGAGTCTTCTTTTGACAAATTTTAGTCATTCAACTCTACTTGCTCTACAAATCGTTTTTCACTTTCAGAATTTTCTGGTTGAAAGTCGGGATCTTTTGAAGTAGGGGTCTCTGGCACCTGGTACAACTCAGCCTGAGAATCACTATTTCCTTCACCATTACTGTCACTACTCAATGTCTGAGGTGGTACTGGAACAAGTAATTCCTTGCTATGTGGAACAGAATGCATGGCAGAAGGAATATCTGAATACTGAATAGCATGTGTACTTTTCCTAGACAGTCTAGATATATTTGTCATGCCGAAGTAACAATCATCAGTGTTATTTGGTGAGGAGAACTAACACAATAGGTACAGAAAATGATATTGCTTTGAGTTTGGCATGTGACCATAACCGACGATTTGTTGTACAAGTGATACAACTTGGATGAGGTGACCATTGTTTTTCCTGGTCACCAATTTGACACCCAAAGTATACACACGTTTGGTAATGTTGTAAATTTTTCTCCTCTGATTATTGGGAGTAAATCATCCACAAATATAACAAAAATTGTCCGGATTATTTCTGCGCTTTCGAGGGAACTACCTCTTGACATTGCACCACTAAAAAGAATTACACTAAGTGAAAAAGAAACATCACAAAGTACCTTATAGCTGTCAACACATCCACAATGAAACTGATAGATTCTTTTTGCAAGTGAAATAACCAGTTTTAAATTGTTAGCCGACATCCCCACACAGGTATTAATTTCAACATCTGGCTAAAGTTCTCTACCTGGATTTCACTCTTGCAGTGTCGGCTTCCATAGAAGTACAGTCAAATGTGAAATAGGTGAAACTGACAAAGCTTGGTTAAATTGTACCACATGTTTCTATCTTTATGCTTTGCAAGTACTTGTATAAGTAATCTTTTAGGACCACAGTGATCAACCTATGACATGTCTGTTACCGGCTGGTACGTGAACTTGTTTTCGATGCTGTATATCTAAAATACTAAAAATTGTGATATGATGTGCCATTTTAAGCATCATTTTCAGAATCTACATGTAAAAGTAGACCGAAACACATATTATTTTCACAGAAGTAAATTTCATGTTGGGTATTAAATGGTAATGCTCCTTTCTTTTTATATATGTATATAACATTTTAATATATATACATTGCAAGGTACACAGGGTTAATAGAATGATTAAAACCAATTGAAAAATTCAATGCCACAGCTGGGATTTGAACACAGTTCTCCCAATCTCTGTGTGGTTGCTCTAACCATTAAGCTACTGTGACAACTTGCCAGTATTGCTTTCAATTTTTCAACTGATTATTTATATGTTTTACCCAGTTTAACCAACCAGTATGTCTCACTTCAGAGAACCACTAGAATGGTGACTATCCATCATAAGTACTTAGTATCTGGGTAATATTAGCTATGGTCACGCCAACATTTACGCTATTTTTTATTAAATGGTAATGCTCCTCTCTTTTATATATGTATATATATTTATTGAAAGCTAAACAGGGGTAACATGGTTCTCCTGCTACCAGCAAGTTGTCACTGTAGTTCAATGGTTAGAGCAACCGCAAAAAAAGCGGGAGAACCGTGTTCAAATTCCGGCTGTGGCATCAAATCTTTCAACTAATTCAAACCATGCTAACTGTTATCCCTGTGACCCTTTCAATATATATGCATGATCACACAAATTGAGCAAAAAGTTCTGAAAATAACCATAAAATTGAAAGGCACAAAAATTGTGTTAATAGAGACTTAGCAGGGAATCTCCAGGAAACAATTGTTACAGCAGATAGCTCTTTTGATCCAAGGGAAGACCTCTGTATATTGATCATTTGCAACTTCTGAATTGATGGACAGCCAGTACATTCATATGAAAAGGACCCAAAGGCTTGATGAATGAAGAGGTAATGAATAAGCAAATTGCTGTATATGCAGTAAAATTGGAAAATATGCCAAGGACTGAAAGATTTGCACTTGAGACATAATGCAAGAGAATGCAAGGGTCGACTGATGAGTCCCGGGTCTCTCAATGAAAACAGCATTTAAAAAAAACTTTTTTTGCTCTACTTCTCAATATATTCTCCAGAAAGGCTAATACATTTGTCATATTGGTATTCTAATTCTATGTAGTGCAATTTATCAAGGTCCTCAAAATAGCTGTTTACTGAATCAATGACCTCGTTGCTGTGAAATCTTTGTCCTCCAAGAAGTTTTTTGAGGTTTTAGAACAGGTGGTAGTCACTGGGTGGTAGATTTGGAAAATAGGGTGAATGTTCAGGCAATTCAAACTGTAATTCGCACATTTTTCCCAATGCAATGACTAAACGATGGCCTGGAGCATTGTCAAAATTTTTATTTTTGGCCAAATGAGGCCTATTTCTTTTCACCTCATCACTAAAACATTGCAGTAAGCTTGTGTAGTAGTCACCAGTGATACTTTTATCCTTTTCCCAGTAATCAATAAAAATAATTCCCTATGCATCCCAGAGAACACTTGCCATAACCTTCGTAGCTGACTAAATTGACTTGGCCTTTTTTGGAGTTGGCTCACCTGGCGCAATCTACTGTTTTGACTGTGATTTACTTTCTGAAATGTAGTGATATATCCAAGTTTCATTCAAATAAGCCATCTTAAATATTCACCGGGATTTTTACAGGAGATACAGTAGATTTTAACAGAACAGTTTTTCTTTGCAACTTTTGATCAGGTGTCAACAAACGCGCCACCCATCTTGCACACACCTTGTGAAAGCCCAAAACATTACTTAAAATATTACCTGCACATAATATATCTCTGCTATCTCGACCAACTTTGATCTGTGGTCTTCCAGTACTAAACGATGCATTATTTTTCAATGATCTCTGGAGTTGTCACTTCTACAGGGTGTATAGAGCGAGGCTAATCACTAGAGCTCCTATGTCCAATTTTAAACTCTGCAACCCACCTTTTAATCACTGAATATGAAGTGGCAGGGTCTTTGAATGTACTGTCCATTTCCTGCTTGATTTCTTTAGGCATTAAGCCTTTCAAATGGAAGTATTTAATCACTGCTCATTTTTCCAAATCCTCCATTTTCCTGAAAACTCTAAAGTTGTCTTGTTTAAAATACTGTCATTTGAAAACTAAACAAGCTATTGACCTGTAACTATGGATATAAGCCAGTCTAGAGTTAATCTATATGATGCTACCATCTAACTGGCCTAGAGATAATTTCAACAAGCAATTGGGAAGTGACGTTGGTAGCAGAGCTGGCTAAAGAAAATATGTCAAGAACAGGAAAACAACACTGAGCAATGATTAAGAGTTAAGTTCAGTCTATCCTAGGGGTAGTTTCTTGCAGGCAGTAGATATGGTGGAAAATAGTGAATCTCACACTTTAATGGATGATCATGGAATGAAATCATGGACTTATTATGCAAACCAATAGTGGGAGAATTGTTAGATGTGGAAACAAATTGGATGTATACACATATAAATGAAAGAGTAAAAAGAAGGCTGAGAATGTTTAAAAAAGAAAAAAAGTACTTGGAGATACACTTGCTCAAACAAATATTGATGCCTTTTGACAAATCTGAATCCTGGTGAAGGCATTACGCATGAGTATTGCAAAGGTAAGATGGTCAGAAAATAATTATTTTAAAGTTTGGATACAAATCCATCCTCGTCTAAGTCTGTGAACAGTAATGGAATGGTCGAGTGTGATATTTATATGAATGGAAGTAAATGAAAGCTAGGAGAAAGAACTTATCAATTAATTAAAAATTAATGTGGATCTGTCTGAATCAGCATTTTTAAAAAGTAAGAAAGAATTAAGTGTAAATATATGTGAATAGCGCGGCCAAGGCTAAACTACAGTGGACTACCTAACTACCCAGCACTCAAAAAAAATCAAAGAAAGGGGGAAAAAAACCATATCCCTTCTTGAAATTTCCAGTTAGACTTTGTTAATTACTGATGTATTAAGAAATGTTAAAACCATGCCAAATACAAAACATCAATAATATGTAATCTTAACTTAAACTGTTACACTGTGATATATCAAGCAAATGCTTAATCCATCAGAACTGTGTGTAAATGATATTCAGAAGCTTAATTTTGATGCTCTAGTTATTAGCATTTCTAAAAGATGAAAAGAATAGAAGGGCTTGAAAGGAAGAAATATAATAAACTAAGGAAGGACATGACAAACATTTTACCTTATCTAAGATAGTGCAAAATTAAATATTTTATCATAAAAATATGTAAAATGAAACTTTGGCATCCACTTGTTTTAATTTGCAGAATATTTTCTATTTGTTCTTTGTCCCATGCTGTGCTTGGAACAGGTAAATCTTAATAGTATTGCACCACTGATTTGTTTTTCAGCCTTCATCAAAATTGTTACACCACATAACTGCTATCGCAGGATCCGTCCTACAATATCAACTGCATATGACTGCTGGATCCAAATGAACTATCTGTGATAGTTTGCTTCTTCTCCTCTGGAGGAGAACTGATAAACTTCAACAGCAAATTTAATTCTAGTGGGAGATGAAAGTTCATAAGTCTGATTTTGAATTTTTCCATATATATTTTTACTATATGTTCAGTTCAACAGCTTTTTGCATGAGTTTAAAATGTAAATGTCATATTCCCTTTCATGTTGTTCATACAAGAAGTAGGCTGAAACTGCTGATTTTTCAGTGTATTTATTTATTACGTGGATAAGGTGTCCTTTCAGGCTGGTAATTCCTTTTGTCCTGCCAATACATATTTTGTTTCAGTCTGTGCAATTGATTCTATATAAGCCTGGTATTTTGAATTTCAATTTGCTGGAATGGATTACTGTATTTTCTTGTAGAATGTCTCTCCTTGTGTAATAATCCCCCTAAGAATTTCCAAAGATTTTTTTTATAAAAAAATAGCAATTTTCATTGCACTTTTCCTGAAAAAGTTAGGACATCCCTTGACCTTCAGAAGCTTCATTTCTTAGAATAATTCTGCGTGGTTAGTACATCAAGGTTACTGGATTTCCCTGTGTTGCTCAGTACCTGAGTATGGTTGATGGGTTGCATCAGCCACATGCCTGACCTTTAGTACCTAACTAGCAGTCATTAGAGGGCATATGCATATATTCATTTTTAAATCTCTGCCAGTAATCACTTTTGGTCTCTTCCTTTCATGAAAACAGTTTTATCACACTATGCAATGGTTAGAAAGAATAAGTCATACGGCAAAATTTAAACTGCAAGTAGTGAATTTTGCAGAGAAAACTGGAGTGAAATATGTGGGAAGCGAGTAGTATAGTACTTAAATTAATCTGTAATTGGAGAGGCCAAAAAGAGGAGTTGAGAAGTTCAAAATCGACTTGTCGATCGTTTTGTGGTCCAAAGCATGGAACATATCCAGATATTGATCAGAACTGTTAGATTATGTTGTGGGTTTAAAAAATGATGGCATTGTTGTAATACATGAAATGCTGTAGTTGAAAGCAAGGGAGGCAGCAAAAACACATGGCATGTGTAATCCCTTGATTTTTCAACTTAAAATTTTGGGAAAAAAATGGGGATATTCTGTGAGTAAGTATGGCAGATTGTTGATACTAAATTTATTTTGGGGTGCTAAACTATATTGTAGTAATTAGAAACCTCCCCATGGATGGAGTGTAAAACTTTTGGAATATTTTTTGGTCTTTCACAGGTTTCAGAGTGATTATTTCTACAATATAGTATTTCCTTTTTATTCTGATACTTTTTATGCACCATTTCTTTGCTAAATCAACTGTTTTCTGTTCATCTATATTGTTGTTAAGTTTTTTTATTATCTAATTTTCCATATGTATATTTGCATGTCTTTTGAACAAAATATTGAATGCAGCATGTTGATATGTTTTGGGAATAAGGCTAGTTCCCTTACTGTAATCATCAGATTGAGTTTCCTTCCTTTGAATTCCAAGTTCGGAATTTACAGATTAAATTCTATAAACAGAACATGGGTGTAACTAAGGGTGGTCTGTTTCATCCTCATTTCTAGCTAACCTATGTATGAGATTTTTGAGATACAGATTACTAGATCCTTGTGCCACATCTCCAAAGGTTGGTACAGATGGTGTGTTCATTATAATTAATGGAAAGTTAATAGACAATGCACTTATATTACTCTTTCTATAGGAAACAAAAATAATGTGCATGATGGAATTAAAAAAAACTTATACATTAGTCTTCTAATATATCAACATTATTTAAAACTATGGAAAATTAAAATTTGGAATTCACAGGAGGGGAACCCATACTGATAATTACATTAAGTAAAATAGTTTCAACCAAAAACACATAAAGATGCTGTACTTAATATCTTGCTCAACAGACTGGTAAAAATACCTCTGTTAAGATCAGAATATAATGTAGAACTCAATCACATCATTGATATAGCAGAAAACAATGGATTTAGCAAAGAAATTGTACACCAAAGCTACAGAGAATAACAATATATATATATGTACTAGGTGAGTCTGCTGCCCCTATTTATTTTGGAATCTATGCATCCTGCTAAGCAAAATAGTGACTTACACCCTTCTTGAATTATTTCTAATGGTTGATTTGCATAATGCTTAATAGAGGAGGAATAGATAACTCAGTGCATAAGTGTTTTATAGGACATAATGCAATTGGTATGTATGCCAAAGCCAAAATCATCCTACCGAGGTTTATAGCTGCAGTAGCACATTTAGCTGACTTTACAAATTTTTATTCCTTAGCAATGTTCATACTCACCTTTGAAAATGCCCCTGAAGGAACAATTTATAACATGCATTGGTTGACAAAACCATTTAAAAACAAAATAGTAGATCTATGCAGTGCAACCAATTGGATTTACACCATTAGCCAATAAATGTTCATTGTACACCCTTTTAAAAACTGCTAAGTATTAGGTGAATAATTTCACTTATGTCACTAACTATGGGCATATTTTAGCTCATACAGTAGTTGTAATGGCTGATGTAGTTTACTTATTTAAGTTAAAACTACCAAAAGGGCATCAAGTGCTGTAATAAAGTTGTAAAAACGTGTAAAGATTCGAGGTAGGGTCTGAGTTCTGCGATTATTTATTCGTATATGGCCCTCAGTTACCAAGGTAGCATTGGTTGAATGGTATCATGGTGGCCTTATCATTGTGCCACCCACTTCATTTCGAGTTCAAATCCCTTATGCTAAGTTAAAAAATGTCATTACATTTTGTTATATACCTTTGGGCATATCATTTCATATTATGATACAAATAACATTTTGATTATGTTATAAATGTGAGCAAAAGAGAATAATCTCTATATTTTCCACTGGCAGGTGTATAATTTATAGGTACTTCTTAGTAGGTAATTTATTGTGTCTGTATGCTTGACCCATTCAACCAAGTTCACACATGCAAAATGTCTTTAGGTATTGGGCATGCATCATTACTTGGTGTGAATAAACTTTGCATTATCTACTCAGTATTTGAAACATTTCTATGCAACATGGTTGCTGTCATAATGTATACAAAGGACAATTATGTTGACATGCTGTTAATCTATGTACTTGCAGCAAAGCACCTGTATGAAGAACGGTTTCCAGGAAGTAGGGCACCTAGTGCAAACACTTTGTGAAGTGTTGAAAGGTGCCTTTATGAAACAGGTTCAATTGAAAGAGCACCACCTGCACATGATGCCCCAGTAACCTCTGGAGGCAATGATGAAGCTGTGCGAAACACAATAGAACACAATCCACATAGCAGTTCAAGGGCAATAGCACAAGATCTGTACATAAGTCAGTCCTCAGTGATGCACATATTTCACCGCAATAAATATTATCCATACCATCTACAACTATACCAGTCTCTCCTCGGGCACAACTTTAAAGCATGAGTGATGTACACACATTGTCTACAGCAGTGAGCGCAAATAGATGCAGAGTTTTAAGAAAGTGTTCTCTTCATTGATATATCCATATTCCACAATAATGGAACTCTTAAACGCCATAATATGCACTACTGTAACACTCTGGAGTATAAGCAATCCTCACCGGATGAGAGAAGCTGCATTCCAGGTACAGTGGAGCATCAATATCTGGCTCGGAATATTAGGCGACCATCTCATTGCACTGACCTTTTTGAAGGCAACCATACAGGACCATGATACATGGTACCTTACATTTGTGCAAAAAGAATTGGCATTGCTACTGGAAGTTGTGCCACTAGTGTAAAGGACAGGAATGTGGTTCCAGCATGATGGAGCTCCACCACAATTGGTCACTGATTGTAAGGAATCACTTTCATAGAACATATCTGCAAAACTGAATTGGTTGAAGGGGCCCAATCGATTGGCCCCCTTGATCACCTTATCTCACCCTATTGAATTCCATTCTGTAGAGTCATTTAAAGGAACGGGTCTTGCTCAAAAACTGCAAAGCCCAAACAATCTAAGGGCACTCATAAGTGAAGAATGCAGGCAGATTACACTGCGCATGTTACAGCATGCAAGAAGGTCTATCTGGTTACATACCAAATGTGCATTGATGAAGGGGGTTGTCGTTTTGAACATTTATTTCCCTGAAGAGTTCCACACTATTTGACAATTTATTATTGTGTTTACCCATGCACCTAGCACTCCTTTGTCAATAGAAGGAGTGAAATATAAAGTTTAAACATGAAACAAATACTGTTAGATTTAATAGCATCAACATGGCCGAAAGGAATGACAGCTGACAAACACATAACATAGGTTGCAACACTATAAGGGTAAACATGATACACATTGTAACTCTTGTGCTTTTGGCTCACAGAAGAGCCAAAAGCAGCATTAAACAAATTAGTATACTAAAATATGGAAAATAAACACAAAAAGAATCAGTAAAAAAATGTATGTTAGTAAATATTAGACTCGAACCTCAGAACCTAGCTTTTGCTTTACCACATTCCCGCAGCTAACCCACGTAATCGGTCCTGCTCTTCGGAAAAGTATTCCTTTGCCACCTTGTCAGCATTATATCAATGAAAAGCTGTATTTGTTTTTATGCCTATCGCGGCTCTTGGTTCTCATTCAGGCCTTTAATCATTAATTATGGTTGCTGTAGTATTGAATAGAAGGGCAGAGCTACAATAAAATTTTGTTTGCTAAAAGAATCAATGTTTTCACATTAGGCTATAAATTGTGGTTTGCATAGATACGAATAAAAAGCAATCCACTCATGAGTCATTTAGATATTCCAGAAAATTTAAAATAATTACAGTGTAGTTTTAGTGCCCCAGAATACATTCAGTGTCAACATCATCTGAAAAAAATTCAAAACTAAAAAAAACAGGTACATATAGAAATAATTAGAAAGGCTGTGATAAAATGTAAGAAAACCAAACTGTTCACTGCAACAAATAACTCTTTATTTTTTCCACGAACTGATAACAACCAGAATGTGCTCACAAATAAGTGTCATTCATTAATGCTTTTGAAGCAATTCTGCCATTTCCTTTCAACATTTGTGGGTGTGGCAGCTACTACAACATGCCACAAGCTTCCTGTCAAAACTCACTCAACTACTACAACCATTTGGATTTCCAGTTGAAACTGAACACTTGGCAGGTCTTCGTTTCCCTTTTTATACATCTTGATCATATGACTGGAAACTTCCAGAAACAGTTGCACATACAAACTGTAACAAACTCACTTGGGTGCAATTACGTCAAAGAACCTTCCGATATCACATGTGTGCACATGTACAGGTGCAATAATTTCAGCTGCGATGCCAAAAGCACTTGCTGGCAGCACAGGTGCCAACTACTACAGTGCAGCAATGGATGCCAACAATCAGTTATGAATTACAAAGCAAGCCATTCACCTGCAGTTCCATTTATAGTACAAACGGGAGTTAAACACTATAAAAAAAAAAGAAAAAAAAAGAAAGAAGCAAGCTGCTTGTACACGTTTGGCATTTATGGTTACATGGCATAGTCACAGTGCTCTCTTCTCAGGATTGGTTATCCCAATCAATATATGTTAATGGGCTAGATGATCCAGGTGTACTACTAACCTACTTGCTAGGAGCAGCTTCTAGATGCATAGATATTTATGCTCTTCACCCGTGCCATCTTTGTTTAAACTTGGGGCAGACTTCGTTGGTCCTGATAGGCTGATACAGCCATACCAAATCACCCTATTGGAAGCTTTGACTGTTGGCTTGTCGGTTGTAACAGGTCTTCATCCGGTCGCTGCTATCTGGAAGTGTTGATGTGCCATCTCATGCATGTTGTGAAGCTGGTCTACGAGATTCTCAATGTAGTTGACTGCTGGCTGTTCTATCCCAAGAGGACTTCCAAACATAAAATTGCATGTTAGATAAGTTCCCTGCAAAAGACCAAACTAGCTGGTGTCAACTGTTTGGTATCATGGGTTTAAGAGTGGTAGGCCAGCAAGAAAACTGGCACCCTCACACCCCAATCTCTCTGGGGTTTGGCCACCTTCCTTAAACGTTCTTCCAAAGACTTGAGCTATCACTGAAATATGCGGTCCAAATGTGGGTGGAAAGGTGTTGTGCGCATCTTCTGAACTCCAAGTTGCTCCAGTGTCTTGCTAATCAGATTAAAAAATAGTGCCCTGATCAGTGCAGCTCCAAAGGTACCCCAGAGTGACAAAACAATTCTTCTATATGGCAGTTTGCGATGGTTATGTCCTGGTTGGGGATGGTGTACACCTTCGGCTACTTGGTGAGTTTTTTTTTTTTGGGTAATGTTTAATGCGCACTTTTACTACTAGTGGCACACCACAGGCAATAGCACTGGTGATATATGGAATGAAGATGGAGCACTGGTGGAATATGATGGTGGGGGAAATTGGAGAGCCTGGAGAAAACCCACCCCTATGCTACTTTGTCTACCACAAATCTCACATGTGGATGCTTGGGAGATACTTGGTGAAGTAATCCATTGCGATCAACAGATACTTGTTGCACCTGTCTGACACAGGGAATAGCCCAGCTAAATCAATGGCTATGCGTTTGATAGGTGCTTCTACATTTTACACAACCCTAGCTCCTATTCTGTGGGCTGTGATTTCCCATTCACATATGACATTTGCAGCATCTGTTTCACCGCTCAGCATCTGTTTGTAAGTTCAGCTAGTAGTACCATTGACAAAGTTTGTTGATGATTCAGTTGGATCCCAATATCCTCCCAATGTAGGTCGTCCAGGACTTTGGTGACCTTTCTCTGTGGGAGAACTAGAGGCTCTCTCTGGGTCTTCCAATTAGGTTACTCCCATACACAGAACAATATTGCTTCCTTAACCTTCAGTGAGTCCCTTTGGTCACAGTAGGACTTGTATACATGCTCATGTATGAGAAGTCATCTCAGTTTGATATAGTTCCTGCCTATAATTCTCTCAGGAAAAGCCCCAAGTCAGGGACTGCCAGCTGCTCCATCCTCAGGCCTATACTATCCTCTTCCAGCTGCATGTACCACTGACATGGACACCTTGATATGCTCTTTCTCCACAAATTTAGTGCAGCGGCTGCACTCTGAACAGGATTGTTGTGAATGGCATCTGCATTGAAGCCTCTGGACCGAACGGGTTCTCCAGGTTCTTGATGATCAACAGCCAGGTGAGGGTGGAGCAGTCAGTCAACAGTAGTAATGACTGACCATACAAGTACTTGTGAAAGTGCTCCAGCGCCTTTACTACTGCCAGGAGCCCATGCCCGGTAACAGATTAGACCTTCTCTGCGTTGCAGAGTGTCTTTCTGTACTAGGCTGTAATAAGCCCCTGGCCATTCTGGACCTGGGATAGAATGCCTCCAATGCCATTGTCGCTGGCATAGGTGTCCACAATAAAGTCACTACCAGGTCGTGGAAATCTTAAAGTATGCGCCTTGCAGAATTCTGAATTAAGTGCTTGGAATGCACTGTCTGCCTCTTGGGGCCATTAGTAGGCCATGCTCTTACGTTAGAGGAGTGAAGAGTTTTGCTATGTTGGAGAAACTTGAGGAACCGGTGATAGCGACTGCATAAACCAGGAAACTTTGCAGCTCTTGTTTGTCTTTCTGGTGATGTCAATCTCTAACTACTTGAGCCTTCTCCCGGTCCATGGCCACCACCAATGATGAAGCTATGCAGCCCAAATGGTTCACCTCCTTGCACCATTTTTGCATTCAACTTCAGGTTAGCTGCCTACAGCCTGTGAAGTATCTTGACAGGTTTTCAAGATGGTCTTCAAAGTTGTGATGATGTCATCCAGATAAAGTAGAGAGGTATCTTATGTCAACTGAGTCATTACTGGTTCTGTGAGGCACTGGAAGGTGGCTGGTAAATTGCAGAGGCCAAAGCCCTTGGCCAATTGAGATCTTTACCAAGACTACAGGACAAAACCAAGGGCTGCCAGACTCTTTTATGATTTCCCTGCAGCATATCCTGTCCCTCCATCTGCTTTGCCAGAGGAACACATTTTTAGGTTGCTGGATATGTCTGGCATCTCCAGTATTGATGTAATGGTGTGCATGGTCAGCATGGCTATAATTGTCATTTTCTTCGGCTAAGGAGACATTGGACCTTCTCCAGTTGTAGAGCGGTCAGATAGTTGGCCGCTCTATTCAGCAAGTCTTTCAGCTGGTGCTCTAGATCCTGCAGTGGTGCTGGCTGGTCGAATCTATCCCACGGTGATACACTCGTAACTGCCTTACACTTAACCAATTCTGTCCCAGCTTGGATGTGCTGGTCGGCCTCCTAAAGGTTCAGTACCTCATGGTATACTTTCTTCCTAAGAGGCAATAATGCCTGGGCAACACAATCCGTTCAATGATTTTTTCTGGTCCGGTACAGTTTCCTTGAACTTTGACCCTCTGGGTGCACCTTCAACACCTTTTCGCGGGCATAACTTAATTGTCTCTGAGGATCACCCTGAGGATCTCTAAATAATTGTGGAGGCTTCCGAGTAATACCTCATCTCTGCCAAGTTGCAAGATATTTCAGGCGACATCAACCATTACTCCTGAGGGCCTCCACTCCCAGTTTCATATTCTCGGCAGTCCTCATGACAAATACTCACAGGCTCACAGTGCTCTATCTGATTATCAACTGCAGCAGGTCCTCCTGCACAGGTAAGATGCTTAGTGGATGCTGACTAGTTGTTTGTGTTGGCAAGACCTTTGCCACATCAGGTCTGATTACAGTGATGACTGCACCAGTATCTACCAGCATCTGCTGCAACTTCCATTATACCCAGTCATCTGCGATGAGGCTGTTGTCTACTCTTCTGCCCAATGCAAGAAGCATCACTTGAGGGGCTGGTGAAGCTGGTCCCAATGTGTTTGTAATCATGGTGGTTCTTACTTGATTTCCACCTAATATTCGACCTGGTGTGGACCTCACTAGGTGATCCAGCTAGCCGTACCCCTAACATTTTCCACTGAAGGTTCATCTGCTCTGGGCTGTGTCTCTGTCATAGGGAATACTCCTTGTCCTCAAGGTCAGCGCTGCTTTTGACGTGGTCATCTCTATCCTCAAAGCTGCCATTAACAGTTTGTGGATGTTTTTGTAGACACTGAGAATAAGGCGCTGTCGTATGTCCATGTCACATACCCCATCGATTAAGGGGTGGGCGGGTTCCAGCAACACATAGCTAGGTGGTAGGTTCACCAAGGCCTTGTACAGCAACTGCTCAATCACCAGAGCAACTACTGCATTGTCTTGCTTGGCTATTGCATGGTTATCTTAGGCCTACCAGATATGTCTGACATCAGAATCTCACTTAATACTTCTGCTACCTATCCCTGGAGACATGCTATCCATTATGTGACTTCTCCATCTGCTGACCATTAGTTGTGGGTGGTGATGGCGATGAACTGTCAGCGGAAGACTTCGAAGGTGGGTGTTCTGTCAAACTTAGATAGCTTATGTGTGCAGATGCTGTTTTTTGTTTCTATCGTCTCCACTAGCAAGTCTTTTAGCTTTTCATCTAGCATATTTTCCATCATATATATATATAGTTTTTTTTCCTTCCCTTCCATTTTCCATTCCACATTTATTTTCTGACTTACAGTACCATCTTTAGCTTCTCCATTGTGCAATTCATGGTCTCTGTTCTCAGCGTCTCCATTCCAGATTGCATCTTTTCCTCCATCATCTTCTCCATTCCTGAGTTAATCACATCCATTCCTGATTTTATTTTCATATTTATTTTTCTGAAATTCAGCAGTTGCATTTGATTTTTTTTTTTTTTTTTTTTTTTTTTTTTTTTTGCTCTTGATTACATTTCTGTTTTAATTTTTTCCATTTGGTTTTTATGCTGTGTAGTTCTTCGAGCAACGTTTTTATCTTTTCCTCCATTGTGACATTAATTCCCACTTCTGACACCAGTGTAACAAAAAATCCCTTTGTTACAACTATTTATATCTCTCACAAATTTATTACAACCAGAATTTGCTCACAAATAACAGCCATTCTTCAATGCTTTCTTAACAATTCTGATGTATAGTTCCTTTTGACTTTTCTAGCAGCAGCAACATGCTATGAATTTCCTGTCGAAACTCACCCAACTGCTGCAAGCTTTGCATGAGTTGATGATGTAGGGCAGATGCTACGATACCGGTTCTGCTGTGTAAGTAACAATTTTGATAAAGCCTTATGAAAAATTACTCTTAGGGGCATTACTGTTAACTAAGCTTTACAGTCATTCCTCCCATTTATCATTATTATTAGCTAAATCTTAGCCATAATGCTTAACATCACATTTATAAATTTTGGGGCTGATTCTTGTGGAATTAAACAGATAACCTCAAAATTGTAAATTGTGACATACCTTTTTCTTCATGCACCTCTGGCAATAAAGGTTAATTAATCCCTTTGTGAGATAGTCTCAAAGCAACCAGCCTTGTATTGAAGGATTTTTCACTTTTTCCAGAAGAACTACTAAGGTGATTTCCCATAGTCTCGAATGTAATTAAGGTGTGCCTTTCATTACAAATAATACATATTTAATAAAGTGTAATGTATGTTTATATAACTTTCTTGAGGAAATTGAGACTGCAATTACTGGAGCTAAAGAGAGCAGGAACCAGAGAATTTCATCATTGTACATCAAATCTCTAGCAATGAGGAAAATCATTAAAAAGAAAGGTGTGTAACTTTTAACTGTGTTACATTCAGTGGCGGCATGGGAGTATACATTATGGGTGTTCATAAAATTCTTATAACCCTGAAAATGTGAAATAGATCTATTACATAACAATTATGATTATGAAAAATTGGCACAATTCCAGTTTCTCTCTATAAATATTAATAATATTAATAATAATAATAATAATAATAATAATAATAGTAATAATAATAATAATAATAATAATAACAACAACAACGACGACGAGGATGATGATGATGATGATGATGATGATGATGATGATGATGAAAACTTGTTCGACGGAAGAAAGGTTTGCTTTTGCAAATTTTTATTACCTTATACATAACTAATTACAGTTGAGAAGGAGAACATAGTAATGTGCAAGCTTTCACTACCCTCCTTTTGCATTATTTCGGCAGCCAAATATTAATATTACTAATTTATTAGTACTCAACAATTCTCATTTTCTGAAGCAGGAAAACTGCATTATTTCTTCTTATGAAATGTCCCGTTCTCTGTATATTCAATTTAAAAGTTAATCAATATAAATACAGTTTCATCACACTGTAGCTACATAGGGGAAGCTATGCTGTACCATGATGGACACTTCATTTATAAAGAAAATCCATGTGTCTGGTTTTTAATCATGCAAATTTCTCTGCTTTAAGATTGAAATCTTTAGTGTCATTCATAAGTTTTTTCTCCATAGCAAGCATTGTCATTGCCGAAAGCTTATTCTCCATCATTGTGTTTCCAAGGAAGGTTTTTATCCTTCTCACTGTTGACCAGGGGTAGCTGGTGATTTGGAACATTGGTGGTTCACAAAATTATTGTTATAATTTAAACATTTTAAAGCGTAAGTATCATTTAAGTTGCACTCCATAGGCTGATAAATTTATGTAATTAAACAAATAAATGGAAATTTACAGCATACAACATAAGCACATTTTATAAGCACTGTGTGACATATAGCACTCGCCCATTTATAGAGAAAATCAGCCCTTCTCTCCTTCCTGCCAACAAACTAATCAATAACCAGCTCATTGAAGTTCTTGATCTGCACGATGTCCTTTCAATGGAAAACATGGCCAATGCAGATAACTTCTCCTTGAACATTGTGTTATGTAGGAATGTTTCTGTATCACATGTTGTCATAGGGATTGTCAGAATAACGTTTAGTAGCTTAACAGATTCACTAAAAGTGCAACACAAATTATTGTCCCTGAAGAACTCCATTAGTGGAACAACCCCAGCTATGTTTTTAAATTCTTCAGTGCTGTACATTGTAGAAAGTTCTGTGATTAATTTCTTTTCTTTAATGAAGGAATATGTCTGATGGACAATTTTACATGCTGTTCTAGGAATGATACATTTTATTCTGAAAATCTGTTGGGCTGAAAGAGAACTGATGCTCCCATATGAGCAGCAAACCTAAATCTGTCTTTTATTTCTGTAATGATTACATTAATTCAATTGCCTCTTGTTTGCTCTTAGTGGGTTCTATAGGTTTTCTTTTCTTTGTTACATTCCCATCAACTGCAGTGGAATTTATGCTGCTTCTAATTTTGAGGATTTTCATCTCAAAATAATGAAGAATATTCTGGACCATTACAGGAGTGCAGTCACTCCTCTGAAATTGGTTAAAGAAAATATCGACGTAGGGCATAACTTTATGGAAGGACATCCAAAATATGAAATCTACATCGCTTACAATTCCAATAAAACCAGGAGTTTGAAGTACAGAACTTGGATTGGTGATTCTTTCACCTCTCCTTATAACTTTTATACATTCTATTAACTCTTCTCTGTATTCGTAATCTGAGTGGACAGATCTAGATTGAAATTTCCATCTCATTTGCACTGACCTTGGCAGTCGTTTCTGTACCACTTCCTCTAAAATTGGTGTTCTCTGAGGAGAGTTAGAGAACAAAAAGCACAAATTTCTTGAAGATTTATGAAAAAGATTTTCACACTACTATTTAGTGATGCTGCATATAACATAATTAAATTTAACTGATGTGTATAGCAATAAATGTACTCTGTGGATGTATACTTCTGTTTTACTGTGGACTGAACGCCATTTTTCAACCCAGATATAACATTAGCCCCATCGTATGTTTGAGCTATCTGTTTATGCTCACTGCCTAGTAGATGCCAGTCAGGCTGTGTGTGCTTGCAGCTAAGTTTTGTGCTTTGTGCCTTATACGATTCATAAATTTTCAGTACCTTTCCTCTGACTTATAGTTTACCAGATATCTGTAGACAATTACCATTTGATACTTGGAAGCTACATCTCTAGTTTCATCTACTATGTCAGATAAAAATGGAAAATCTTTGATTTCTTTTGATATTTCCACATGACAGACTTCAAGCATACAGAGCAAAATCTTAAATGCTGTAGCATATTCTAGATGGTTTCTCAGAATACAGTCTATATAGCTTTGCACTGAAATGTATCAATCTACAAAAAATACCAGGATTACTTGAAGATGATGACTCATGTCCTCAGAGCTAACTCAAAAGCCCCACAGAACCTAATGTGATTAATAATAATGTTTAAAACATATCTATTTTGAGCCACTCTTTGGTTATGTTCTTCAGTTGCCCTTCGATATGCACAGTCCATCTGTTTTGCTATATTTAAATTGCCAAGCATAACAAGGCTGACAGCATTTTTTGTATGCAACTTTGATGCTATATGCTTTTTGGTTTGATTGTGA
Organism: Hymenopus coronatus; assembly: GCA_030762935.1. Classification (NCBI taxonomy): domain Eukaryota; kingdom Metazoa; phylum Arthropoda; class Insecta; order Mantodea; family Hymenopodidae; genus Hymenopus; species Hymenopus coronatus. The sequence goes on from CM060900.1 coordinate 216,894,622, forward strand.
AGATGATGTAAATCACTCATGCCATGCTTTGTCCATGGATCTTCCACCGCCAAACAAAATGCAACGAGAGCAATACAGGGCATTTTTAACCTCAATCCATACATCCAGTCATATTTTCCACATATATCACTCTTAAGTTCCTATTAAAACATCTTATTTTTTGTTTTAACTACCTGAGTGAGTTAAGACATGCCATGTGTCTACCAATACATTTAATTTAACTCTTTTCCTCCAATGTTAGCATTGAAAATGCTTGTGCTAAAAGAGACTGAACACAACTTTTTGTGTCCCTTTATGTCATTATTTATCTGTATTTAACTACACAAACCACTCTAATTCACCAATTAAAACTCAATATAGATTTACACTATTCACACAAAACACAGCAGAAAGCACCCGGCATTCAGACAATGTAATGATGTTCAGTAGATAGAAGACTGGAACAGAAACAACAATGTACTACTTATGAAAACCATAGATGGCACCGTTACGGGGGGACCAAATGAGATGGTTTGTTCCCATTAGTGATTATCCTATTCTATGTCCTATGACTGCTAGGTTAACCAACCACATGCAGCTTATGCCCTGCATTTCCCCCCCCCCTCCCCCATTCATCACTATGCTCCCTTGGTTCATCATTCCCTGTACCTAGCCATTATACAACTTGGGTAGCAGGCGAGAGTGAATTACTTGGCACCTGCAAACAACACTTACCGAAGTTTACTGTACAAGATCTGGTCAGAATGTATCCAAAATGAATAATATGAGGGCTGATCAACAAAGACTGAGATTGATTTTTTTTCACAGATGTTTATTACTCCAAGTCAATGTTTACATGATCTTTTTCAAAGTAGTCCCCTCCTAATTCAATGCTCTTTTTATAGTGTCTCTGCCAGTCCTTGAACACTTGCTGCAGACCATTTTTTGTCAGGTCCTTGAGAATCGCCTCACTTTTCTTGCGCACTGCTTCAGAGTTCTCAAATTGAATACCCCTAAGCTTTGCCTTTAGTGATGAGAGTAAAAACAAGTCACAAGGTGGTACAAAGGTAATGTTGAATCAAGCCAGAAACTGCATGACTTGATTTGCGACATGAGGCCGTGCATTGTCATGATGAAGTCGCCCCCCAGTCCGAGAAACCTCTGGTCGTTTCTTTGCAATGTGCTTTCTCAGTGTAGCCAATACTGACATGTAGTATGCTGCTGTAACAGTGTGAGGGGGAACTGCATGCTGGTAAATCATTTCATTACAGTCAAAAAATGTGAAACACCAGGCCCACCTTGCTTAACACTGACAAGTCTGCCTTCTTTGAAGTCCTTGAACCACCTAAACACTGTTGCAGGAGGTTGCGTATCTTCACTGTATGCTTGCTTCAGCTTTTCATAAGTTTTGGTGGCTGTATGGTTTAAACGAAAACAGAATTTGATTTCGCTGTACTGCTCCTCTCGCGTCACCTCCACTGTCTGGTATGCGAAATGCACATAGGGTCTACAAAATAGAGCATTACTTTGTCTCAGTCTTTGTTGATCAGCCCTCATACTACACATCATTTTCGTTAAAAGGAAAGCCAACATTTTGGTTGTAGCATAAACTTGCTACCATAATAAGAAGCAGCCCCTGCTGTTGACAATTTTCAGGTTCAATGTTGAAAGATGGGTTGAAATTACTAGATTATCAAGTAGAACCTGTAAAATAGCAACAGTGCCACCTGCATCTGGAAAGTCTTCTTTGCTGTAGAGCACCTTTAGCTCTGTTTTCAGTTGTGTATTCAATAGCCATGGGTAGTTTTTCAATAGCTATGTCAAGTTCTCTCTTAGGAAAATTTATTGAAAATAGAGAAAATGAGCTCAAATCTAATAATTTTTATGCTATGAGATGAGATGTGAATGAAAATCTTTAATTCATGTGACTTATGGCAGCACCAACTTCCTTCACAACTGCTACTTTATTTTTTGTATTTCTTTTCTTCTGATCTTGTTCTTCACATGATACGAAATTTCATTAATGGCAGTATTTCTTATTCATCTAGTTATTCCTTCAAACTCTAATGAATATTGCATTGCATTTGGTTTTCCAGAATTCCATTGCTGCAAATTTCTGAAGGGTATAACTGCATGTGGCACGTTCTTATGAAAAAAAATTCTAGACAGAATAAGTACTCTGGGTATTTTTAAATTGGAAAGCAGGCTGCAACTTTCTTGTCTGGTTTTGTCATCTGCATGATAAGAAAGGGAAATTTCTTCTGAACACTCGATCACACTCTGCTTGTTCTTGTCAACTGTTGACCATCTGGATATAGAAAACCCATCTTATAGCTGCCATTTGTGGTGGTTTTGTTTGTACAACTCTGTCCAGCACATTTATTCTGTGTGATGAGCTGGAGAACAAAGCTGAAAAACCAAAAAGATTACAAAAAAAAAAAAAAAAAAATACTCCAGCATATGCCACTTTTTGCAGGACTAGATTAAACTGATGAGAATAGCAGTAGATATAATAGGCCCTAGGATACCTGCTTAATCCTTGCCTGAACACTGTTAATGCCTCCACTCATAACAGCAGCACTATCATAGCATTCTGCAATCACTTTTTCCTTCTTTGCACCTGCATAGTTTTCCAATTCAGGGTTAACACCCTAAATAATGTCTCATCACCCGCTGCGTGTGGATTAAAGAAGCCCTAAAATCCTTCCACAACAGAGGTACAAAGTCTGTAACTATACACAATCACCAATTCTTGTACTGAAAAATAAATAAACATTGTTTAAGAAAGGAAGAACTGAATATGAGGCATTATGTCTCATGAGTCCTGGAGCGACTTTCATATGAATTTCAAATAAAGGTAAGGCTGTAAAAGTAATATGTTAATCCTTAGGAAAGAACCAGGGAATGCCAATGTGTATCTTTGACTTGAGTTTCAACACATCAGCGTAACTTTTTTGATGAGTTAAGTTAAAGCATAAAGGTTAGTTCATGCAATGTTGTACAAATGATATCATTAAAAACTTCTAAGAGAACTTTTCAATATTTTCTCAGAAGCTTTGGACCAAGAGAAACAAGAGAAACATGCTAGTAATGTTTGGAATGCAGGCTCTTCTTAAAAAATTAACTCCTACTTCATCAACAAGGACTCAGATAACAGTGTCACATGCTGCAGTGTAGTTGAAGGAACATTAGTCTTTCACACTATTTGTAATCATCACAGTTTTCGATCCATGGGTTGTACCAGCAAATTACAGAGAGAGTTGTTTAAAGATTCTAATATTGCAAAGCAAATTTCATGTGCATTTATTAAGTGCAAAGCTATATTCTTTCCATTCACTCAGGGGACTTAACAATAGAGGAGTTAAAAGTAATCTCATGTTTTGGTTTTGCTTCAGACGCAAGTAACCATGTTTCTCCTAATCCAATATTTTTATGTAAAGAATTGCAGTATAAATAAAAAATTTATTGAGTTAAAAGAGAGTTCCCAATGAAAGGGCAGAAACAATAGCTACCTATATACAGATACGGTTAAGAAATTTGGAATAGAAAAAAAGTGTTTTGTTTTTGCTGGGAATGACACAAACTCAAATTTTGGTGGGTGGGCCAAACTTCAGAATACAATGTGTTAACACATTTATAGAACAGCATAAATAAAAAGTCAGTGGGAGTGGGTTGCCCAACACAAGTTCTACGTTTCTGTGTTCAACACGGCATAGCTTTTTGCCTTTCAGCTGTTACTGAATCAATTAATTCGAAATATTAAATTTCTTTTCTATTTATGAAGTGCATACTGAAGAGCTGAAATCTTTTAGTTAGTTTGTTGAAATAACATATCAGCAATTGCTTTCTCATTCAAAGATGCGATGGTTATCATTATTTCCATGTGTAAGTAGGATAATAGAAATTTATCCTGCACTCGGGTCTTACTTTCTGTCACAAAATTCAGTTCCAGCAACAATAAGGAACTTTTTTGAGATGAACTGTGTGAGGAAAGATTGCACCTTGTCCAGTCCCTCAAGTCAGTTATTCAGAAAAAATATTACTGATCTTGAAATGGAAAAAAATTCAGTTGCAGATAGTCTTTCTATTTTGGAATGCACATTAAAGACACTGAAATACAGACAAACACTGAGCTTCAAATCACTTAAAGTAAAGGGCATGTTAAAAGAAAAAAATGGAGCAGTGTATATTGTAGAATGTGACAGGTTTGAGAATGTATATGTTTCTTGTTCCGTAACTTGAAAAATGGATGGTCCAATATAATGAGATGTGCGTGTTTAAGTGAATGAAGGCCAAAGCACTAGTGTAATGTGATGAATGTGTAATGTGTGGAGGCAGCTATGGTGTATCCACATGATAAAACAGATATTATAACTGGTGAAGTGAAATGCTTTGACCAGCATTCAAATGTTATAAGATTCTTAAGGTCTACTCAATTGAACAAAATCCTGTCAAATGAGGTTTGTTGCAGTTATTTTAATAACTCCCCCATGAATGAATGTCACTCTGAACTGCTGAAAATAGCCAATTATTATTATTATTATTATTATTATTATTATTATTATTATTATTATTATTATTATTATTATTATTATTATTATTATTATTATTATTATTGTTGTTGTTGTTGTTGTTGCTGCTGCTGTTGTATTCCAAGCTGCCACATTGCAAATGTGGAAAAGTTATTTTCTTTGATTAAGGTTCAGTGGACCAAAGAGAGGAAGTTAAACATATAACTCAATGGCACGACAGCTCACGGGGAGCCTTGGCCTACCGCCCGGCCGCTGCGTCCCCCATCTCGGTCCACTACAGACGTCATGGATGGGGTGCAGTATTCGAGGGTGAGACGTGGTCAGCGCCTCGAGCCCCTCCCGGCCGGTTAATGCGGTCCTCATGACCTGGAGCCGCTACTTCTCCGTCAAGTAGCTCCTCAATTGGCCCCCCAGGGACCTCACGAGGCTGAGCGCACCCCGGTCCAGGTCTCCCAGCGGGGGAAAAATCCCATGCCAGTACTGGGGATCGAACCCAGGTCTCCCGCTTGGTAGGTAGCTGCGCTACCACCGCGCTAAGGAGACGACCGGAAGTTAAACATAGGCATGGTAAAGTCAATAATAACTGTCCAGTATAATTTCAAAAACATAAATTGTCAAGAAATAAAAAATTTCTGAAACAAATATGTTCAGCAATGTAGTATTCCTGCTATGCAAAGAAAGATGAAAAATATGAACCTGAAAGTTATACCACTAATTTTGTGTGCTAGATTATAACTTTGTTAGTAAAATAAAAAAGTACTATTTTCTTTCTAAATCTCTGTAATGACGCCTTCTTAAACCTTAATGTGTATCAAACTCTGCGTTTGTATGAAACTCCACAGATCCTTCGTATGGGCCTCGAACAATTCCTAAGTACGATTTGAATGACAGTATTATAAGTGACCTCTTTTTCTGCTCACCAGATATACCCATAAGGCAATTATGTCACACAAGTTGCACAAGTGTAAAAGCTCCTAAAAAAAGTACAATCCATGATGTGCTTGTACCACTGATTGGCCACATCTGGTCGAGTTTAGAGTAGTAGTGGAGTAGGTTCAAATGCACTAGTATTTAAATTACTGCATATACATTGCTTTTAATAGAATTGAAAGAAAAATAACCAAATATCCACAAGGTGTCAAAAGTTAGGCTGTTCACGTGCTCTTACATAGCAGCTGTCACTGATTACATGAGAACATTTATACTTCAAATCCTGAAATAGGCATATAAGGCATTTGAAGATTGAAAAATCTGTTGTTAACCATAAGCACAACTTGATTTATACTTAGCAAAGAACTCTTATTACAGCTTAGCTCTAATATGTGTAAGTGTATTTTATGTGAATGTTCCCTGTTCAATGTTTCTGAATCTATTTTTCATAAATAGCAGTCACAAATTAAAAAATGGAAAAATTTGTAATGAATTACTGTCCTTGAATATGTCTCTAATGCATTTTTGTTAACATGAGAACTATTATGAATATTTTTTTTTTATTATTATTCTATTAACTTTGCTTTGCTAACAAATGTATAAAAACTGATGATGTTAAAAATTTGATGTCACAAATTAAAAAATGAAAAAAATTGTAATGAATTACTATCCTTGAATATGTCTCTAATGCATTTTTGTTAACATGAGAACTATTAAGAATCATTTTTTTTTTTATTATTATTCTATTAACTTTGCTTTGTTAACAAATGTATAAAAACTGATGATGTTAAAAATTTGTGAAACTTAAGACTAAAAAAAATTAAAAATTGAAACTTGCTTTTCTCTACTGGAATGCCTGATGGAGGCCAATTCCACCACTAGCAATTGATAGAATGTTTGGATATTATAACTTATTTATTCTAAGTGTGTTATAATTAAATTAATTATAATTGTTCTGCAAGTGTTTCGTATTATCGTCAGGGGCACTTATTACCTACAACAAAATTTAACCAGGAATGAAATATCTGTTGAAAGGGCATTTGTTGCCATAAACTTTTCTAGACACAAGCATCAGCGAGCAGTTGGTATCTTTCTAGATCTTTCAAAGACTTTCGATACAGTCAATCATAAAGTATTGTTGAATAAACTAGATAAAGTCGATATAAGAGGTATAGGGAATGATTGGTTTAAGTCCCATCTAAGCCAAAAGGTACAGTATGTGGAAGTTAATGGTTGCCATTCTATTTCAGCACCTCTGAAAGATGGAGTTCCAGAAGGGTCAATTTTGTAACCTATTTTGTTCTTAATTTATATGTAAATGACTTGCCATCAAGTTTAAATAACACTCAAATAACTTTATTTGCAGATGACACCAATATTGTACATAAAAATAGAAACTTCTCTGCCTTGGAAAATGATAGAAATCAAAAGAACATAATCCTACATCATTGGCTAGCAGGAAATAAGCTCCACTTAAATATAGATAGACAACTTTTATAAACTTCAGCCCAGGTAAAACATATAAAAAGTACTACAGATTTGCATTAACAGTCACCCCATAAAAAAAGGCAATGAAACAAAATTCTTAGGAGCTTGGATAGATTCGGAGCTAAATGAAACACACATATTGATTATCTAACCAACAGATTGTCCAAAATCTGCTAAGCCTTCAGAGTAGCCAGTAAAGTGTGTACCACAAGTGTATTAAGATCTATGTATTTTGGATATGGGGCATGTTCACAAATCTATATGCTATCTTTGAATTACAAAAGAAAATATTAAAAATAATAAAGCAAGTTCCTGTTAAAACACCAAGCAAAACAGTATTTAAGGAATTAAATATCTTACCTCTCCCTTCTATATATATACACACTTGAAACATTATGCTTCTTTCACAAAAACAGGAACCTCTTTAAAACAAATAATATGAATCACGCACACAACATACATACCACATTATGCCGAACAAATAAGAGTTGCAGTAGCATTTCCCATTGTGGAACCAATCTGTACAATATATTACCTGGACATTATAAAGAACTAGTCTACAGCAATTTTAAACATTCAATGACTAAAGCTCTCTTAGAGTATACACCCTTCAACATTCAAGAATTTAAAAAAAATAAATTTATAAATACTCTTACTTGTACATACTACTGTAAATATATATACCGACAAAGCCATAATTTATGTATAAATCAAAAGGTGAATATTATTATTATTATTATTATTATTATTATTATTATTATTATTATTATTATTATTATTATTATTATTATTATTATTATTATTAAATGACGTGAAACTGATATAAATTTACTTATTAATATCAATGGAAAGACATTTAGTTTGACAAGTATAAAAAAGCTTGGTTTCTATAGATGGAGTTAGTATGATAAGATCTCTACAACATTTCAGGTAAACAAAATAATAGGAAGAAACTCAATGTCGCGAAATTTTTGTTGTTATAATTTTATGAACATATAAAGTATATTTTTACTTATCAAAATTAGGGATTTGATTCTACTTGTCAAATTGGGCCCTCTCGAGATTGCAGTGTTCCACAGATACATGTTACCTGCAAGATAAATTATTTGTACCAACAAAAGTCCCTGATAATTTTTTGCTGTGTTCCAACAAACTTCCAATTCGGCCAGATACTTTACATGGCAACTGGCACATACAGATTCAGATCGGCCACCAATGTACAAACCATTGGCAACCTGGAACTGCACATGTAATGAACAGGCCAAAAATAACATGGACTAATGTAACAAAACAGCAAACACTGTCTGGGATGAAAGTAGTTGAGAACTTCTATGCATGAAGCAGGCATTATTGTTCAAGGATAGTTATAAAAATTTAAATCCTATAATTTAAAAGTTATTATGTAAATAATCCAACCATCCTTCATTGGTCCATCCATCGCTCAGTGGAATCTGCCGGCCCGTCCATCCTCCCACTGTTCATTCAACCATTGTTACAAAATAGTTACGCTTCTGTTACTTATAGTAAAATAAAATACTGTTTTGTTTTAGTGGTATTTTATTAATGTTTTTTCTCAGCAATGTTGTGTGTAAATGTTAAAGTAGAACAGGATTTAGGGAGATTCAGATATGTGCATGACATATTAAAAAACTAATGATAAAATACTAATACTTATGTATTAATTGTGGGAAAGGTGACCTTAGAACAATATTAAGCGATCCTGAACCATTGCTTAAATCAGACATGGGGAGTTTTCTCTCATCGGAATGCAAACTTTGCCATCCCCTCCTTACCAATTCCACTGTGTCTGCTTAGCTGTGTATGTGACGAACAACAACAGTCAATGCGCAGTCAGCAACATTTCATTAACAGAAATTATTAGTATGGAAAAACATAGATATGCAAATATTTTGCAAACCATATTTTACGGCAATAGATACCCCATTTGAAACAATGGAGAACACTTTAGCAAATGTTTCCAGCCAATACATACCTCAAATTGAGTGATTTTGAAGACATACTGTTGTAAAGTTTAGTTCCACAGACACATGTAAGCAAATCTTTTCTAAATTGTGCTAAGAGTGATACATGCAACAGTTTCAAAGATAATATGATTATATGGATATTGTATCTCTCCGAGTGTGCAATTAAGTCTGAAATTGATAAATTAGTGTCAAGAAAAGATGTCAACATTCTGGTATATGGCCTAAGAAGTTTGGAAAGCCTCATGTAAGAGACAAAAACTAGAATACATATTTTGGTGTTTGGCCACTCACTGAGTGGTTCGCCACTGTTATACTTTGCATGGTGACAACTTCAGGTGGAACGGGGAGACATCGCAGATGGGCATGACTAAACCCCCCCCCCAATGCGTTCATTATTTTGTATTAATTTTTAACACTTTATTATTCGGTTAGAATTCTAAACTATTATAGATTCGTATTTTACATTTTCTTAACTTATCAAGGCTTGGTTAAGATGAATTCATAACAGTATGTAGCTAGGGCAGCTCTTTATGGATAGTCTCATTGGAGTTTACAAAAACGTAAATCTGCATCTGCACGCATACATACTTGTGCAAGCTTTTCTGAGTAGAACTGCTGACTTTATGTGAAGCAGATGACTGCAGCTGTGTTCATAGAACTTATCGGAGCGTGATGTTAGATTTCCAGTAACTATATCCATGTTGAAACTGTGGTGGTATGTTCTACATCTTTCATTACAGTGTGGGTGGAATTTTAAGCTTTGCTGAGTTGCTAATCTTAGACAATGATAAAGCAGAGACGTGAATTTTTTAATTCCCTCAATTACTTTTGTTACATATGCAGGGAATTCACAACTAGTAAAGAAAGGAAACAGATCACAACACTATTGAAAACTGCATATAGCCTGTATTTTGAGTGTCCGCTCGGTCACCAAGTAAATGTTTCTGCACCACATATAAGTTGCATCCGATACTACATAAAACTGTCTGTGGCTGAAAGGGGAGAAACAGCACATGACGTTTGGAGTTCCAATAATATGACGCAAAAAAAAAAAAAAAAGTCATGCCAATGAGTGTTATTTCTGCATAGCCAAAATAACAGTGTTTTCATAAAAACTATCCATAAAATCTCATATCCAGGTTTGTGTTCAGCCATTAGAACAGTACCTCATGGGAATGACTTACCAATACCAGTAACCCCTTCAAATTGGCAAGAACATTCAGAAACAGACGGCAACGAGTCAGACCATGGTGCGATGGCACCAATATCTAGTGAGTCAACTGACAGTGCTATGGAAGAAAGAAGTCCACATTTTCCTTCACAAAACAAACTTAATGACTTAGTGCATGACTTACACCTGACTAAGAAACATGTTTAAGTCCTGGCTTCAAGACTTCAGGAGTGGAATTTACTGGGAAACGACATGAAAGTTAATGTTTTTTGAAATAGGAATCAAGACATATTACCATATTTAAGGTAAGTTGGTGCGCTCTGTGTTTGTTGTGATGTGATTGCCTTGATGTAAAAACTAAACATTGTGTACAGTATTGAAGATTGGTGTTTATTTATAGATTCTTCCAAAATTAGCTTGAAGGCTGTACTACTTCACAATGGCAATGAACTGCAATCAGGGCTTGTGGCTCATGCAGTTGGTATGACAGAAACACATGAAAGTATTTCACTGATTCCAGAAGCGTTTAAATACAAGGAACATTACTGGTATATTTCTGGTGATTTGAAAGTTATTGGACTTCCCCATGATTACAAGGTGGATTCACAAAATTCTGTTGTTTCCTGTACCTGTGGGATAGTCAAGCCATTGAAAAATACATATTCAAAAAGTGACTCAAAAGAGAAGAATATGAACTAGGGAAGCATAATATAAAACACAAACCATTAGCGATTCCCCTTAATATATAAAACTGGGGCTTACGAAGAACTTTGTGAAGTGAATGGGCAAAACAGGGGAAAGTTTCAAATACTAACAGAGCTGTATCCTAGTATAAGTACAGCCAAGATAAAAGAAGCAATTTTTATTGGTTCACAGATACGACAATTGCTTAAGGATTTACAGTTTGATGGTAATAAGCTGAATCCCGCTGAACTTGCTGCTTGGTTGTCATTTAAAGAAGCAGTGAATAGATTTCTAGATAACAAAATAGTTCAAGATAGTGATATACCTAATATATACCTTTTAAATAACTACACAAATGTAGGATGAAAGATGTCATTGAAAATGTATTTGTTACACGCACACTTAAGACGTGCAGTTAGCGATGAGTAAGGGGAAGTTTTCTCCAAGATATACTACAAATGGCATGTAGATATCAAGGTATATGGGACCCTCCATGATGAGTGACTATTGTTAGTTTCTTGGCAGGAATATGCATCTTCGCATAAAATAAATTCCATAGAAAAAGCTTACCAACTACTTAAAAGCATCTGGAGTCTAAACGTAGTGGACTAGTAAATTCAACATGTAATGTTTACTTTTTGCATGATAAATGAATAAGAACTTCAAATTTCCAAATTTTATCTGAATTCTGTTGGTGCATTCAACCAAAGCCGTGATGTAATAAACCTAGAGAATTCATCAAGACCTACCTCACCAATGAGCCATTTATTCAGAACATATGGAATATAGAGATCTGATATTTTGTAGGCTATTTAAGCATTCTTTCTGGGTGTTCTACTTTGTTTTGATGATACAAATTTAAAAATGATTTAAAATAAAAAAAATATGATCTTCTTAATGAACGTCTAAAAAAAAAAAAAAAAAAAAAAAAAATATGTATATATATATATATTTTAAACTATGTACTACAGAAAAATAAAAAACAATTTCACATACTCACTGTATTACCTGAACTGTATGATATAAATTTTATGCACAAAAGTCTAGTACTGTCTGCACCAATATAGCATTATTGTGACACGGATTGATGACACCTCTTAATAAGAATGGGAATCATAGCAATAGAACTGAGGGACATGGAATAAAATGGATGGCATTTTTTAAATCAGCATGACAAATTTACTACAAATTTCACTTTCAAGTCACTTTCTTAAAATTTTAAAACATTTGTAGAGTTGTGATAGTCGTTCTATCCAAGCATTCAAATTGTGTCTACCCTTTGCATATCCTTTCCAGTTATTCCCCCAGTCATTAACCTTTAGGGTGTGACAAATGGTGGGACTTGGAACTCCCTAACTCAATTCTGAGTTGGGTAATTCGATCCTGAACCTCTAAATTTTATTGCATCACAAGAGAAGCATATGTAGAAGCATCGACTTGTCTGTCTTTTTAATGAGAAGTAAGGTTTGATTCCGTACATGCACGTTTTCTCAGTAGCAACATCATTAAGTGAAAATAGGTCTCAATCCAGTATTTTGAGCGCACTTCCCCCCATGCTTATGTTTAAGGGTGTGGTACAATCGCACGTTGCATTGTTGAACTTCCTGCAGTAGGTACTACACTGGTAGTTAATTCCCCTATGTTATGTTGAGTTAAAATGCTTGCTGTTATCTCTAGATGTTATTTTAGTGTTATTTGCATTCTTTTTTCTGTGGTTTTGCTACGGCTAATGAATGTGATAGAGTGATACTACCAGCGTATGATTAATTTCCCTAGCCTTAAGTGTACACCTATTACATCTTAAGTTGCGAATTGATGGATTTACTATAACTTCTAGCCAGTGTCAGTAGCATGTACACCACAATTGTAGGTAAATGGACTTGTCCCTGTACTAAAACAACAGCCATATTGGTAATGAGATTAGAAAACTCATTTTTCAATATCAAGAACTCTTAGAAACTCAGATGCAGGAACTTCAAAGTGCAATAAATGTTACGGCCATCCCTATTAATGGCACTTCACTTACCCAGTCTATGTCTAATGTTCGGGTGAGAGCAAGTCTAATGAATTCAATGTATAACATCAGTATGCTATGCTACAACCAGGGAACATAATCTTAACATCTGTGGAATTGTTAGAGAGACCCTTTGTAAACATATGAGATTTAGGTTCATTCTCCACAGAAAATATCCAAATGGAAACGGCCTAAACGTCAGCAGGAAATCCGGGTTTTGAAAATACCCATATGAAACCATTTTTATCACCCCTAAAGCTTTTGTAAGACTATTTATTGACCCAGGTATATTTTTAAGGTAAACCTGGACAAAATGGTTCTCACTATAGTTTCGAGGCAGCAGCCATGCCAAATGGATTGGACAATCAGTATATAAAGCAATATTTGGCCTGTGTCTACGAGAGGCAATAGCAAACTGATTCAAAACCTTTTTTGTCCATTCAACCTCACCATGAGAGGGATGAACTCATGCAGCCCCTCTAAATGGCATTCCTCCCAGTAGCCCATCATAACATTTTTGAATGCTGCTAATATCATCGCTACAAGAAATAGCCGAACCTAATGCAACATACATGTACAATGTATTGTTTCTTTGTAACCAGGTGAATCTCGGCATGAGGGAATGGGAAAGAGTCCACATATCATGCAAGGTTTGAAACCCTGACTGCTAGAATGAGTCTGACAAATAGAAACAGCGAGATACCTTGCTGGCCAATGAGCAGACACACTTGCAGCTGCTAAATCATGATTAATATCACTGGTTGAACTACTAGAACCCCAACCCACAGTAGCCAAGTTACCACAAAAAATTAGCAGTCTACAGAAGCAAATGCAAAATTGACAAATTAGCCGAAACAGACGAAGGAACCAACCCCAAAGTGCACCCCACTCAACTGATGTAACAGGACAAGGCCGCGGACACGGTAACTATAGTCAGCACAGTAACTCCAATGTTGCCAAGAAGTCAACATGGCAAGACAATGTATCAGACGACCCACCCACTTGCTTTAATTGTAGACGATCCAGATACAGGGCACATAGTAGTTGACAGCAACAGAACAATCCAAATGGGTGCACAGCATCACAGTAATAGATTCTGTGACTTCTATTACAAATAACTACTCAAGTAAAATTACCTCATTTATTAAACCAGTGAATGTACTCACAATGCGGGGTACATTAGCAAAAGCCAAAGCAGTACACATTCCATTTGATAAAGGAAATACAGTCAGTATTATAGACGAATATTTTGCAACCATACCCAGCTGCCCTGCCCCTGAAAATTTGATGCTACGCACAGCAGATAACAACATCATCCTAGATGTGGTTAATACATCACAACTTTCCTTTCAAACAGCAGGCATGTCCTTCGAGGAAGAGGTCCTCATAGCTAGAGAATTTGGACATGGTCTTCTACCAGGCATGGATTTTCTAAATCAATATAGAGCAATTATTGACCTGGAATCATAGACTATCATTTAAGTTTGCTGATACATACATAATAAAATTTAAGAGTGGAAAGAAGTTAAACTACCCATTGGCACAGATGACGGTAGAACCTGATGAACAAATAAAGGTCCCATACGAAGCATGCTGCTTACAACATATTCAAATGTCTCTTTTCACTTCAGTGAAACTTCCATCTGCGGGCATGGGTTAAATTCTTCCGAAGCCCAAAGATGCTATCATTCAGAACAAGGATATAGGCTTCTCACCTATCTTCTGCAAAGTGAAGCTGGAACAGGTTATCCCTGTACATAATGATAAAGCTTAGCCGAAAACAATTTTTGCTGGGGCCACCCTTGTCCATGCACATGAAGTAGTGCTAATAAAGGCTCCTAACAGATATTCTGAAGATGCACATACAATCGAAACTGATAAAGCAAATTCAACCTTAAGCCAAAACTTACTCATGACCAACATGCTCAATTCAGCATGTAGCTCCCAAAATACCGTAGTACCTTCACTGCCAACCAGAAGGAGCTAGGTACCACATTTGGAAATTCAGGGCACAGACAATATGCCTATAAAATAAAGACCCTGTAGGGTTTCCCTTGTTCAATGAGAAGTGATACAATCCCAAATAAATCCCATTTTATGCAAAAATTACAATACCCAACAAGAAATTTAGTTTTTATTCCATTTTCATTCATAGATTTTGAAAATGATGCTTAAAATAACTCATCATGTCATAATTTTTAGATATCTTTGAAAACAAGTTCGCATGCCAGCTGGTAACACAGGTGTCATAGGTTGCACACCCTTGTCATACATGATTGCTTACACAGGTACTTATAAAATGTAAAGTTGGATACATACTATACAATTTTACCAAGCATTTGTCAGTTGCATCAGTTTTACATTTGACCATACTTCTATAGAAGTAGACACTGCAAGAGTGAAATCCAGGTAGCGACATTTAGCTGAATGTTGAAATATATACTTGGGTGGGGATGTCGGCTAACAGCTAAGAATAGGTTATTTCACTTGTGAAAAGAATCTACCTGTCTCATTGTGGATGTGTTGACAGCCGTGTGGTACATTGTGATGTTCCTTTCACTTTAGCGGTGTAATATGTAGAGCTAGCTTCCATCATAAATGCAGAAATAATCCAGAAAATTTTTGATATATTTGTGGATGATTTACTTCCAAAAATCAGAAGAGAAAAATGTATAACACTAAACATGTATTATACTTATACTTTGGGTGTCAAATTGGGGACCAGAATAAACAATGGTCTCCGCATCAATGTTGTATCTCTTGTACGACACATCTTTGTTTATGGCTACATGTCAAACTCAAAGCATTACCATTTAATGTGCCTATGGTGTGGCAAGAGCCAACAAATCATATTAATGATTGTTACCTCTGCATGACAAATATATCTGGACTGTCTTGGAAAAGTAAATATGTTGTTCAGTATCCAGATAATCCTTCTGGCATGCGTCCTGTTCTACATAGCTAGGAATTATCTGTTCCCCTCAGACATTGAGTATGATAATAATGGTAAAGGAAATAGCGATTCACAGGTTGAGTTGCACCAGGAGCTAGAGGCCTCTACTTCAAAAGTTCCTAGTTCAACTAGAAAATTCTGAAAGTGAAAGACATTTTGTGGAGCAAGTAAACTTGGATGATTTGGCGCGCGACTTAAATTTGTCAAAAGAAGACTCTGAACTTCTAGGTTCCAGGTTGCAATGATGGAAACTACTTGCACCTGGTACAAAAATGACAGAGTTTTGAAATAGACATCAGAAATTTAGAAAATATTGTTCTATGAAAGAGAAAAGGTGATTCTGTAGAGGTATCAATTTTTTATTAGTGTGCTAGGAATTGAGCATAATCCAGATGACTGGCGATTGTTTATAGATTCATCAAAGTTCGGCTTAAAGGCTGTGTTACTTCATAATGGTAAAACTTCCATCTGTTCCAGTTTTCCATTCTGTAGGTCTTACAGAATATTATGAATGTATTGCCAAGGTTGTATGTGTTTTGAAATATGAGGTTCATTGTTGAAAAGTACATGGTGACCTTAAAGTAATTGGTTTGCTGCTTGGATTACAAGGGGGAATTAACAAAATGTTTTTTGCATTTGTGGGAGAGCTGTGATATACAAAAACATTATGTTTTACAAACAGCAGGAACATGTCCCTGGGGGAGAGTAATTAAAACAAATACCATTGGTTCAGCCTGATGAGATTCTTCTTCCTACATTACATATAACACTTGCGCTGATGAAGGATTTTGTTAAGGCACACAACAAGGATGGTAAAGGATTTGCATATTTGCAAGGCAAGCTTCCACAGTTAACTTACGCAAAATTGAAAGAAGGAATTTTTGTTGGGATCTCAAATCCGAATACCCTTGGAGGACTAAATGTTTGAGAAAATGTCACAAACAGCGGAATTAGCAGCTTAGCAATCATTTACAAGGGTTGTGTGTGGTTTCCTTGGAAACATAAAGAAAAAAAGCTGTAAATCTTTGCTCTCCAATTTGTTGAAATGCTACAAATATATGGGTTGTAGAATGTCTGAAAAACCATTTCCTCCATTCACTTCTAGACTTTTTTTTTCTGGGAAATCAGGTTGAGGTTAGTGATGAACAAGGGGAATGGTTTCATCAGCACATTTCCATTATGGAGAAGAGGTACCAAGGTCATAAGGTCCCAGAAATGATGGGGGTTATTGTTGGTTTCTTTTGAGGGAAAGCAGACAAGTGCAAGAGGCTACTAAGCACTTTAAAGCAGAGCATGTATGTCCCTTAAACATTTAGTCCTAATATTATTGCATGTATGTAAAAGCACATTCTGAATTAACCTTAATTCACCACGATCTATAGTACCATACCATATATCATTATATCATAATAATTAAATGTAACATAATACCTGATCTGAAACCTCATATGGGAGAACATAAATGTTGTCATATCTTTTTAACTTGATGTGATAAGAGATTTCTGTGGAAATTTTCATATCTTTTTAACCTGATATGGTAGGAGATTTCTGTGGCAATTTTCAAAATCAGCACATTTCCCCCCTTAAGAATCACCTACCTTTATCACTGAGGTATGAAAAATGTTTTTTGTTGTTGTGTAGTGTTATCAGAGACATGCACCAACCTTGGGTATCCCCTGTTGTTCTCATGAAGAACAAGAACAGCGAAATGAAGTTCTGTGTTGACTCTCGGAAATTGTAGAAGTAACCTTCTCCTACCCATTACCATTAATAGATGATTTACTGAGCTACCTTGAGAATCAGAGAGTGATTGATTCTCCAAGGTGCTCTGTGCAGAGCTCTGTAGAGTGTAATACCAAGTTGCCATAGCAGAAGATGGTAAGGAATACACTTTGTTTGTCACTTCTCAAGAACAGTTAATTTTTGAGTGATTGATCTCTGGTTTCATTAATGCGCCCAGGTATTTTTTCAGCCACAGGTACCAAACTCTTAGGTAAACTTGAATATAAGTAATCTTTAGTGTGCCTGTTTGACATAGTCATGTTCCCCTCAACCTTCCAGGATAACTTGTTAGAGGTGTTTGTTAAATTGAAAGAACACAGTTTTATATTAAAACCTGAAAAGTGTTTCTTTGGCAAGTCAGGCTTTAAACCTTTGAAGTATTGGCAAAGGGTTTTGAACCCAATGCTGATAAGATTAGAATAGGGGAAAGTAGCCAAATATGGGGTAGTGCTTAATTTGGGTTACATCAGTATTTCAAGTGCATTATGCTGATACCTTCTGGAAAGCTAATGAACCAAGAGAAGTTTGTCGACAAAGCATCCTGCGAGCATCACAGCAAGATAAAGAAGGAAGTTTGCTCCTTGAAACTATTTGCTGATGTTGACATATCTGCATACAAATGCAATAATGTAATTATTCTGTTGAACCCACTTATGCTTGTGTTGTAGTTTTAAGAATAAGTTGTCATCCAACATTTTGCACCTTGCCTTATTCAATTACAAAAAGAACAGGAAGAATTAGTTTACTAAAATGGTGTGTTCCTTATTATGGGGTAATACTGACAGCTTAAGTTGGGGTACCCCAGATAGGATTTACTTTACTACTTTATAAATGCACGTGATAGAAATATCAGGAGGCTCCAATATCAGGAAAATTTTGTTTGTTTCTTCTTATTATTATTATCATGATCATGATGATGATGATTATTATTATTTTGTATAGGTAGAGCCAGCCTTAGCCAGGATTTGAATCACAGATCTCTGGTTTCCAGCAGGTTGCTCTAACCACTCAGATATCATGGCAACATGTCAGCACAGCATTATATTTCTCTACTGATTGGCAGGCAAACTATAGGGTGATCTCAAATTCTTTTGAAATGATGTACCCCAATAGCGACTTAAAATGTTTGTAAAGTCCCAGGCTTCCTAGTTCAGCTAACTATTAGGTCAATTATTGTTAATTTAATTGTTTTCAGTCTGACTTTACCTATCCAACTCCTGTTCTACATGCATTTTTTGTGGAAAAACAATTTAATTAAAATTACTTATGATTTTTTTTTTTTTTTTAAATATACCTTTTAAACACACCTTGCCAAACAGAACAATAGAAAATCCACCTCCCTCCTCATGCACTAACAAACTTCATCCCTTTGATGTGGCTTTCATTTGCCCATTTAAGACATATTACTGCCAGGAGATTGAAACATGGCTGAAAATTCCTATTGGTCGAATGGTTACAGTTTACCAGATAGGGAAACTCTTTGAAAAGGCCTATCTACACGCAGCCAGTGCAGATTCAGCAAGTAGTGGGTTTCGCAAAACGAGTATATATCCAGTCAACCCCAATATTTTCAGGTCACAGGATTTTGCAATCCATGAATATGAGACTGAACAAGTGCTTCAAGAAAGTAAACGTCAAAAAGCTCCTGAATCTACATATTTGTCATAAGTGCCCAAGTGCTTTGAAGGAGATTGATCCTATTAGCAAACATCTACCCAATCCCATCACTGAAGCAGAAGGTAAGCTCATCAAGACAAGGCAGTTCATATAGACTTCGGACCTCTTGTGAAATTACAAGCTCGCCATACAAAGCTCAGCTCATTGAACAGATGTCAAAGAAGACCCACAAGACTTTCCAAAAGCCAAACAGACCTTAGCATTACAAACTAAAGTGACAAAGCCAACCAGAAAAGGAAGGAACTGCATTGCTGAATCTTTATCCTTGGAAGGCGATTACAACGTTGTGCCTCTATAATGAGAAGAGAAGTGGGGAAGCGAGTGATGATGATGATGATGATGATGATGATGCAGAGTGCATGTATGGTGCCGGCCTGTTCTAGGAGGACCGAGAAGAAGAAAGTTGGATAAGGTGCTGCAAATATTTCAAGTGGGCACACACTGTGCAGTGATAATTTCACTAAATTCTTCTGTGAAAAGTGCATGAACAAAGGAAATAAATAAAAAAACAAACTCTACTTATTAGAGCCACAGGGTACCATACCAGTATTTTAATCTTGAACTTTCATTTGATCATCAACCAATCACAGTAGTGCAGATATTAAGTAGTGCAAACTTTTGTACTTAAAATTGTCTAATTTAACACTAAAAAGATATCCCATATTAGGAACCCCTGTCACCACATATTAAGCACAAGCCCATATTAGGATTCCAATTTTGCTATTCTAGAAAATTGCACTGTATTTGCCTGACAGTGTATTTAAATTAGTTATTACACTCAGCAAGGTAAATGAATAGTTGGAATATATAATTACATTATTGATGGACACAATCTCTGTTATTGTTTAAATTATAAAAAGAGGAAATGTAATGTACCCATATTAGGCTACTTTCCTCTAATTACTGGCCTGCTGGTGCCCAAAACAGTGGGAGATTTACGTAAAATGCTGGGTTTGTTCTGTGTTTACTGCTGATTTGCACCTAATTTCTCATTAATAGCTCAACCACTACATGAGTTAACGTGCGAAAAAATAAAGATTTGAGTGGAATCAAAGGCAACGGGAGTCCTTTGATGAATTAAAATATTTGTTAACTACACTCCCAGTACTAGCTCATTACCGACCTATGGCTTATACAGATTTGAGAATGGATGCCAGTATCATCGGCATAGGAGCAGTAATCCTCCAAAGGTCAGAAGGAGAACTTCACCCAGTAGCATTTTATTCTTGCTCTCTAAACAAACAGTATAAGAATGATACTATTTCAAATTGGAATTACTGTTACTGTTTATGGTCTGACAAATTTCAGGTCCTATATCTCTGGGTACTCCGTTCATATAGTGAGTCACCATTGTGATTTGTGCCATCTGTGTAATCTTAAATGCATTGCACGAAGATTGGCTAGATGGGCACCAAAATTATAGGAGTATGAATATATGTACATATCAGGTGCAAAGCATTTGGATGAGGACACACCCTCCCGCTTCTCAGTTGATGAGCCTAAGCCACATGTAGTTGATCTAACAGATGAACTTATCACTACCTGCTAACACCATTGCAGGTTGCACAAGAACAACCATGCAATCCCCAGCTACTACTGTTGATAGCAACAAGCCACCTCTTAAACCTTAAAATCAGGAATCATATACTGCAAGAATGTGGGAGAACAAGGTCCCTTGCATCTGTTAGTAATCCTGGAACAGCTGAAACATGAGATTTTATTTTCTTGTCACGACAACCCACTGTCTGGACATCTTGACTTCACGAAAATGCTGGCAAAAATAAACCCCATTACTATTGGATTTTTTTATACCCAAGATGGTGACGGCATGTGGAATGGTTACTCGTAGTACACAACAACAATCTGTCAAAAGCTAATATAGTAAAACCAACAGAAAAGAGTAACAAGACATATTACAACAAAAAACACGATTGAGAAGATGAAGGTAAAACAAAAGGTGGAAGTGTTGACGAAAAATGGGCTACTAAAGGTGAACGCATGGATACATCAGCTGCAGGAAAGCAAAATGGCGGTGAAATGGTGGCGTCACTACATATGATTATCGATATTCTTAATAAGGATTTAAAAGCGGCACAGGAAAAAATAGTAAATCTGCAAACGGAAATGAAACACTAAAAGCACAGCTGCTGCATACAAAAGCAATACAAAAGAAAGAGGATGCAAACAAAAATGAAGAATTCATGAACTTTGTATCAAGACGCAAAGTGCGAAGGCATTCTGAATCAAACATGGTAAGCGAAAAGAAATGTGAAAACAGTTTAAAACTGATGAACAGATATGAAGTATTGAATGTATCTACTGAACATACTTACTTGGAAATAATAAAGCAAACATCGAAATCTGATAAGAAAAAATCAGAAAAAAACCACAATGCAAAAAGGAGTACTAGTGCTAGGGGACGCTCTACTCAAATTATCCGCAGAATTGTGCAGGGAAAAAGGATATGATGTTTACTGTTATCCCAGAGTACGCACCACAGAACTACAGCACAAAGTAGAGAGCATAGACCTGAAGAAAATGGATCCAGGGGTAATCGTTCTGCACGTGGGGACAAACGACATCCATATAGGAGTGATGGCAGAAGAAATAATGGGCAACACAATGGACTTAGTGAAATACATAAATAAAGAAGTACCGAGGGCAAAAATCATAGTAAGTGGAATACTACAACATGATGTAAGTGCTCAACGTGTATCCATAATAAACAGCAACTTGGACTGGATGCGCGGTGTGAAACAATGTGTATTGGTGGATGGTAATTGTTGGCTTAAAGATAAACGCTATGCTAGGGACGGTGTACATTTAAACCGTGTAGGTTCATACATATTCAGTAACCTATTGTGTAACGTATCTTCCATCAAGAAGGGAAACTGAAAGCTATAAAGGTGATTGAAAAAGCCTGTGTATCATTGTCAGCTAGTGAAACAAAGGTAAATCATGTTACTAACTTGCATGCAAATCATGATAAACAAACACTTAATGTCTTTCACCTGAATATACAATATATAAGGACTAAGTTTACAGCACTAACTCATACTTTAAATGAACTGAATGCAGATATATGCATCATAAGTGAACACGGCTTAGGTAGGAAAGATATTTGTAAAGTGGACAACTACAAAGTTGCTAGTAAATATTTTAGATTGAATCAGAAGGGTAACATAAAAACTACAGAAATAGATTTAGAACAATTTTGCGTAGAGAAAATATTTGAAGCTACCGCTATAAATATAGGAACAATCAAGGGGAAATACTCATAATCGGATTGTATAGGTCACTTTCAACTTCTCCGAAAGATTTTATTTCATAATTAGAATTATTGCTACATACACACATGAGCAAAGATGTTTCTTGGAGGTGATTTTAATATAAACCTAGATAACTCTGACAGCTCATATAAATAATTAAAAGCTGTAATAAATATGTACAATATTAAGGATATAATCCAAGAACCAACACGAGTAACTTCAAATACATCCTCAACTATTGATCATATAGCATCCAATATACCAGAACGCTCATATTCCATAATTAATACTCACATTTCAGGTCATTATGCTCAATTTGTCCAATTCAACATAGCCAAATATGAAACAGAGCCAAAAGAAGTTAGGATATTTCGGGATCTAAATAAAGAAAATATATCTAGATTGGTGTATAAATTAAATACTGAAAACTGGGATTCTATCTTTAGCTGTAATAGTATAAATAATAAATAGAATAATATTTATGTGGTTTTTAAATTACACTTTGATGATTGTTGTCCGCTTAAGTATAAGGCTGTAAAACGACAATACTTAATAGAACTAAAAAATGTAAAAGCAAAAACATATAGAGAGAAAATGGAAAATTCAAAAAATATTAACAAATCAGCATGGAGTCTGATAAATGATACTAGAAAGAACAAACAGGTGTACAAAAATATTCAGCTAAACATAGATGGGAAATTGATACAGGACCCAGTAATTGTAAGTAATATATTTAATGACTTTTTTATCAATGTGGCCTCTCAAACATTAGACCGAAGCAAGTATTCAGTATTACTACTATTACTACACCTCCAGTCCAGTCCTCATTCTTTATTAGACCAGTAACAGAAAGTGAAATCAGTAAATTAATTTGTAACTTAGCGAATAAATCAAGTAGTGGGGTGGACGAGATTAGTCCAGTGATAATGAAACACTGTAGGAATGTTCTGGTTAAACCACAACGTATTTAATAAACTGCTCTATAGAAGAAGGAGAATTTCCGGAAATATTAAAAATAGGACTAATTAAGCCGTTATTTAAAAAAGTAGATGGTGGTGATAATAATTATAGACCAATTTCATTAACTTCTGAAGTAACCAAACTTTTGGAAAGAGTCCTATTGGAAAGGTTAATTTCTTACTTTGATAAATACCAACTTCTTCAAAACTTTCAACACGGTTTCAGAAAAGGAAAATCTACATCCACTGCTACTAGCCAGTTTATTCATGAAGTCACAAAAAAAAAAAAAAAAAAAAAAAAAATGGAAAATGATGACAAGGTTAGCTCTTTATTTTTTGATCTGTCTAAAGCTTTCGACTGCGTTGATCATAATATCCTATTGATATATCCTATATCATAATATACTATGGGATGAGGGGTTTAGCTAAGAAAATAATAAGTAGTTACATTATCGGAAGAAGTCAGTTAACAGAAATATCCCATAAAACAGGTAAATTTATCATTGAAATACACTCAAAAGTAAAAATCATTAAGTATGGAGTACCCCAAGGGACAGTATTGGGACCATTATTATTCATTCATTACATATGTTAACGATATTGTACACCCACTCAATACCTCAATTGTCACTTATGTAGACGAGACAACAGCCATCTGCTGGAGTAAAAGCATAGAGGGATTAAATGTAAATATGAACAACTCTGCCTCCATGATAGCAAACTACTTCGAGGCTATCAACCTTAAATGTAATATGGAAAAAACAAAAATTTAACTCGTTAAACAAAAAGATCTCCAATTTGAGCCTACTATTACAGGGTAACGCTATCGAAGAAGTGCAAGCTCAAAAATTCTTAGGTATAGTAGTAGATAATCAATTAAAATGGGTAGAACACATTAACCACATTTGCAGTACCATCAGAAAAACAATTTTTCTAATAAGACATTTCCAGACATATGAGGATTTATATATTTTGAAACCTATTTATTTTGGTTGCATTTATTCCCAACTTGTGTATGGAGCAGAAATCTGGGGCTGCTGTGTAAAAACTCACATTGACAGATTATTTATTCTTCAAAAAAGATGCGTTAGACTTATGTTCAAATTAAAACCCAAGAAATTCATGTAGGGATACTTTCATTAATAAAAAAATATTCACCATTTACTCTCTGTATGTTTTCAGGACTATATTGTATATGATAGATAAGCAGAGCTTAACAAGGAATATGACCTGCATGAGTATAACACGAGGAGCAATTCTGATTTCTGCAGACATAGTGTAAATAAGAGTATCACAGAAAAAGAGGTTAGCATAAGAGGAATCAAGTTGTTTAATAAGTTATCATCACAATTAAAAAATATAGCCAATACCTCAAAAACACAATTGATATCTAAACTACAAGAATACTTAATAAATAAGGCTTTGTATAACTTAAAATGAACTATAAATGTATAATAATGTAAAAATATTGTAAATAATTTGTATATTCTAGGAATAAGGCTGACATGTCCAAAGTCAATGTAAAGTTGATAAACTGAATGCAATTATATACATTACATTACAAATGCGAGATACACTGAGAAATATGTCAAAGGTTATCCCAGCTGTCAGTCACGAAAGGGTCTCAGGAATGTGAGGACGGTAAGACTATTGTAACACATATCCATAAACCGAGTAGGTAAATGGTGGGGGATAGACTTGTGCCGACCGCTCCACAAGTCAAAAAAAAAAAAAAAAGGGTATAACCATATTGATTCCAGTGACCAACTACCTCTGAAAATATGTGGAAGGATGAGCTATTCCAAAGGGTTCAACTACCAGCTCAACTGCTATCGATAAGTGATGTCATGCCACCTATTAAAAACCATGGGCGGTAAACCTACATTTATCACGGCATAACATCCAGCTTGTAACGGATTGGTAGAAAGAGGTAATTAGTCAAAAATATGTCGCAATATACCTCCATAAAGCAGGATAATTTATTTCTTCTTCTTTTTTTTTTTGGTAGTATTTAACGCCCAGTTTAACTACTTATGGCACTGGTGGGATGCAATAGCAGGGGAAACCGGAGTACCCAAGAAAAACCCACCCCAGCATGCTTTGTCCACCACAAATCTCACATGCGGTCACTTGGGGTCGAGCACCGGCCATCTAGGTGAGAGGTGAGTGGTCTAACCACTTGGCTACAGCGCGGCCGCATGATGACTAGGATCCGGCACTATCAAATATATAGTTTGCTTATAATACCAGTAAACAGGCTTCTACAGGATGCCATCCCACTTTACCGGAGGAAGTTCAACTGAAAAGTATGACTGATAATCACTTTGTTATAGAAATTCAAGCATGCATTCAGAAGGCACAAGAAATTGCAAAGGCTAACCTAAAGCATAAACAGACTTAAGCATAAGCACATCTTTGATAGGAAGAGGTGCAAGCTTAAATTTCAACCCAGACAATTGATAAAAATATTTACTTCAACACGAAAGAAAGGTAAAATAACTAAGTTACTGCACAGATGCTGTGGACCCTATATCATAGTACAACAAATATATCTGGTAAATTACTGCATTAAGAATATGTTGGGGCCAAAAAAAAAAAAGGAAATAATCGTGTCATTAGGTTGTATCCCTATTTTAAACCCTTTAAAAATAGGTAAACTTGACAGTCACAGGTAAAAGCAAAGCAACCATGAAAGTAATGGCTTAAAGACAGAAAGTGAATGAATATGCATAAAATATGCCTATGTATGAAAACCAAAGGCTTGAATGGTTATGTTACTTAAAGTATATAAGTCTAAAAGTAATTTAATCCTGAAGCTAGCAATAAACTGTTAAAGATTGTACAAAGTTATAATTACCTAATGCTAAATTACAAGCACAACCAGGCAGATAAAATTATAAATGTTTTGTATAGGAAGAAGAGTAAAAAAAAGAAATAATAATAATAATAACAACAATGATGATGACAATGGTCATGATGATGATGATGATGATGATGATAATAATAATAATAATCATCATTATAATCATAATAATCATAATCATATGAACATGTTCTATGTTCAATAATAATAATAATAATAATAATAATAAAAAATTGGATACACAGAGTAATGTATTTGCAACATGGTTTACTCATAAGGAATCATTATGTTATCAAAAATCAAAAGTGTGTAGGTACTGGTAGGTTCAGGATGCTCTATGTTCAACTGTAAATTTACTGAGTTTTAAATGAATAAATAAATCAACCCTAACTTTGTAAAGGTCAGATAAGTTTACAAGATTTTTTTTTCCTCTGTCTTCACCTTGTTCTTGGTTGTTAACACTCATTGTATTAAATGTAAGTGTTTTATTTCAGTTAAAATTCAGTCATGTATTAAGGTTATCAGCACTTTAGCTCTTATTAATAAAGTATCCTCTAGTATTTAGATAATAAACAGGGGACTGTTGCATTCAGTGATCACCAACAAATACCTTTGCTCTTAACTACCCTTCACATCCTTCATCTGTTTGTGTTTGGTAATGCTGGCTACGTCACTATATATGTAGAGTATGACAAAATTATGCTCTGAGTAGAATGTGAACTGTTTAATTGGCACTAACATCACACGTTTCCTTGTGAAAATCTTTAGCCCTCATCAACACACAAGTTATCAGAACAGTACTTATGTATTGGTATGTAAAATTGGAACAATGATTAATAATAATAATAATAATAATAATAATAACAACAACAACAACATTGGTGTTATTGGTATTAATAACACAAAATTTTCTTTGGGTTACACTTGTCATAGATACTAATTAATTTCCAAGGATAATATATTTATACTTTATAAACTTTATGATCTTGAAAGTATGCATATTCAGTTATTACAGTTATGATAGAACAATGTTTCTTGAAATTCTCTCACAGGAACATTGGTTTAATATTGAATTTTTATTATCATTTGCAAATGTCAGGAAACATAAATATCTTTTAATCTAAGTAAACTTTGAGTATTAGTTTGTGTGGAATTTCATTCAGAACTATCACTGAGCAAGGAGGAAAATTACAGAAAGTCATGAACTGAAGAGACAGCTGTAGCATTTAAAGCACTCAAAACCAAAGGTAAGCAAATCATAAGATGCTATGGATGCAAATGTAATGGTATAAAATCACAGAGTGCCCTGAAAAACAAAACAGGAACAATGTGAGCTATGCAACTAATCTAATCATTTTACAGAGAATTGCTATTAAAGAGAAGGAAATTGTGTTGACATTGTGATGTAATGGTAACATGACAAATCAATCAAAATCAATCTTGCAAAGGACCGTGAATGTCTAATAACAAAAATGGAAGGAGAAGTAGAAACAGATTAACAAATGTCAGTTATGTGCCTGGTTTAACAAAGAGTCAGCTGTCAGTGAAAGCTACGTCAGAAAAAGTTCTTTTCAGCGAACAAGAAGTGTGTATAGCCAAAGATGGATCTATTGTTCTTAACGGATACAAACAACCAAGTGGATTTTATTTTGTCAACTTAAAAAATAAAAAAAAAAAAAAGAACATGAATTTTGAGTTAAAAACTTTACTGATGACTATGGATAAAGGCATGCAACGGCATGAGAAACTTGGTCACATTAACTTCAATGACGTGAAGAAAATTTCTCATATGTGTTATAGTGTTCCTGATATAATAAAAGTACACAAGAATGTAAACTGTGAAATATGCTGCCAAGCCAAGATGGTAAGAAACCCTTTCAACACAATAAGATTTAAGGCAACAAGACCATTACAGTTAATACTTACTGATATATGAGGAAAGATCACCCCTCCAACACATGAGGGAGAAAACTATTTCATGACATGTGTTGATGATTACACGCATTTTGTAAAAGCATACTTGTTGTAAAGAAAGGATGAAGCCTACCATAAAAGATTATATATATTAGAGGAATATTGCTGAACTACACCATTCCTCATACACCTGAACATAATGGGACTGCTGAAAGAATGAATAAGAACGAAATAAACAAAGCCAGAGCCCTATTATTCGACTCATCTGGAAAATGAAATGTGGGGTGAAGCTCTGAAGCTACTTATCTAATAACCTGAAGCACAACTGCAAAAACGAAATAACACTGGCTGAAGCATGTAATGGAAGGAAACCAAATCTTTCGATCATTAAGATTTTTGGCTCAACTGTGTATACAAAACTACACTATATATGTAGAGTATGTAGAAATTGTGCTCTAAGTGGAATGTGTACTCTTTAATTGGCACTAACATCACATGTTTTCTTGTGAAAACTGTTAGCCCTCTTTGACACACAAGTTATCAGAACAGGATTAATGTATTGGTATGTAAATTTGGGACAATGTATAAAATAATAATAATAATGATGATAATGACGATGATGATGATGGTAATTGGTATTAATGACACAAAAACAAATGTACAAGGGACCAAATAAAATCAGTTCAATTTGTTTTTTTTTTTTTTCTGAAAGCATTTCTGTAGAAATTCTTATCCAGCCCCTTTAAATTTTCTTTAGGATACACTTAACATAGGTACTAATTTCAAACTTTAATATATTTATACTTCATAAACTTTATCATCTTATAAGTATGTATATTCGGAAAATGAAATGGCATTTTATTTATGGACACTCTTTAATTGCGCGGTTGTTAGCATCCCGTTCTGTACTGGGCATGAAAAGACAGCTTAATTTTGCTCAGAGGCCTCTTTAACAGGCTTGAGGTTCTTTTATGTGCTGTAAATCTATTACACGGGAACCACGGTTTTACTTCCCTTCCAAAGGAAGCCATGCTAAGGATTTTTATGCCCGAAAAAATCCATTGTCCTCTGCCGGGTTTGAACCCGCGACCTTGGGTATATGTATATTTGGAGTTATAATACTTGTGATAGAAAAATGTTTTGAAATTCTCCCACTGGAACATTGGATAATTATTGAATTTGTATTCTCATTTGCAAATGTCAAGAAATATAATATGCTTTAATCTAAGTACACCTTGAGTATTAATTGAAATTTCATTGAAAACTATCACTTTTAACTTTATTGTTCTTAATCTAAACTATCCTATGTCACCCACATGTATTTTCAGACACAAAAATAATCCTAATCATATTAATAGTCAGTAATGCAATAAGATAATTTGGTCCAATTTTTTAACATACATCTTCCTAAAAAATTTTATTGCAATTTCATGTACTACTTGTTGGTCAGCTTAGGCCTTGACATGGCTAAGCAAGTAGATATACAAATAGAATGAAGTAGTCATATGTTTCATTGTTTCGTACTAAGTCTATCAAATAAACTCATAATTGCACATAGCTTTTTTTCTTCTTCACGCATAAAACTTTGCTGTAATTGTTTACACTTACCCATACACATTTTAGTGAAACAAAATAAATTTAATATGACAGCTAAATGCAAGTATGTTGGTTTCAGTTCTTTTATTAAATTGAGTTCTCTCACATTCCAAGATGAACCAATAAATAATTGTTACATGAGACTATGTAATGGCAATTTACCAGTTATGTTGCTTGCGAGACAGTAGTGCCATATTATTATTATTATTATTATTATTATTATTATTATTATAATTATTATTGTAGTTGTTGTTGTTGTCATTGTTATTGTTATTTTTTTCTTTTCTTTTTTTTTTTCTTTTGTGTTTAATAACCACTTTAAACCAAGCCACTACAGCAGGTCTATTTCAACTATGTGTAGCATGCACAGTCACTTACTGCATCATGTATATTGCTTCCACACCTAATCAATGTGAGAGAAATGATTACTGGTACTCACCAAAATGAGTTAACAGCTACAACATATCGTGATAGTGAGAATTCCTTATATTTTGCAGCGTGTATTGGAGTTTACTCACGATATGAGCCATCTTAATGTTTGAAATGGTTTACTTGATAATTCTGACCACTAATTTATCATTAGAGTGAATTTCCATAAATGACAAATATTTTTTACCCCAACCAATTAACAAGTGCAACTTTTCGTGCAAATAAAGATAGTGGTTAGTCAATTTTTCCCAAAACTGCTAACCATGTCTGTAGGAATGGTAACACTCAAGCTACAGAGCAAAAAAGGCAGAAAACAAAACACAATTGCTTTTCTAGATACTGTACTTTACTATAATGCATTATATTGTAACAGAGGCATAAATGAATGATCAATTATTTGAGATAAATGAGGAATCTGCTAATTTTATAAACACAGATTTACACATTATATATTAAGATATGTCTATGGAATGCTTATCAATATATATATATATATATATATATATATATATATATATATATATATATATAGGGGATATCCCATTGTATGCTCTGTTTCGTTATATAGCTTATGCAATGGCAGTTACATATTCATAGAAGTTACACTAATAACCCTCTGGTGTAAATAAATGTTAAGTATTTGTATCATTCAAGTCTTTCTTATAGCCTGCACTGGTCATTGGAAGTGAACGACTGAATGGATCACTTCCCATATAGCATTCATACCTATGCTTATGTTATGGACTATATCCTAATTATACACATATTCAGGCCTGGACAAGAATCAGTGGATTATTTTATTTATATTGGTTAATTTATGCTTACACATAAGTTGCTATATGTAAACACTATGTTCCTCTGTACAATGGAAATGTGAGTTAGAATTTTTCTTACAGATGTACTTGCTCAAATATCCTGTGTTCTTTAGTGAGAAGTGTATGGGTATCACTTTTTATAATAACATTATAATAGAATTTTATAATAATATATAACTTTTATAATAACATTTAAAATTTTATATTAATGTAACTTCCATTTATGTAAAGAACTGCAAGTTATTGCCAAGAGTTTTATACAGCGGTACATTACCTTCTCTGCCCCATTAGTAGAAGATAAAAATATACTTCTGATAATACATGTGTGGTTGAAGGGCCATGGGCAGAAGAGTTATGAAATAGTGCAACTGGCATGCTCAAGCATATTGAAATGTTCAATGGTCCCATGTCACACTTAAAAATGTCTGCATAGTAATTTATGTGATGATCTATATTTTTCGTTCTGCTTCAATATTTACTCTTCTATGGGCTGACTCACAATTCTAAACATGCATTTATAAGAGATTGTTTTATGATTATAACCAGCAATCTTGAACCTTTTAAATGATTTATTGCACTCTTATTTCGGTTAGAGATAACATGGTTCATTGTTATTGTATAATACAGCTCATCATGAAATAATTTTAATTTACTTAAAGTTTTAACATACTTGTGGAAACAATTTGTGGTCTTTGGGGTGCCATTAGCTATCATAAATAATTTCACACCGTTTTACAGAAACAATACATTGTGAAGACCAACATAAAATGCCTATTCTTGATTTTTTTTGGGGGGGAGGCGACTCACTAATAATAGATGCAAGCACAATATCTTTGCAATAATATAAACATTAGCATTGATTAACCTGGAGGGCCATTGATAAATCTAAAGGTATTGCCCTCCATCAACAAATAACATGTGAGAATTCTGAAGTGTGCCATATTGATAATGTTAAATGATGTTCCTTAAGAGTATTTTTATCTCATTTATTTTTAACTCATTTATGAGTAATGTCTGTTTTTACTCTCTAGCATGATTTATGATCATATCGTATCCTTCAAGGGTTATAATTTTTTATGTCCTCATGACTTACCCTCTTAAGGTTGACTTGATTGTCATAGTCATGTGAGAACTCTTAAAGTCTGTGCCATTGTTACCACATTGATATGAATGAATGTTCTGATTCTTAATTAATTTTGTGTTCAGTTAATTTTGTTAAAATGACTAAGTTAACTTTGTTCAATGTTCTTTTTTGCCATGAGCAAATGTAATTAATTCTATGTTTACAGAAAGAAAATTTTTTTTGTGATTGATTTACTTAATTGTATTATGGTCATTGTACTGTAATTGACTTTATGTCTGTTGTACATAATTATCTACCTTAGTTTCATTACTTATTAAGTTTCAATTAGTTTTAACACATTCTTAATGTACTGAAACATATTTGTTCATAGCGTAGCATTCTCCAATATTTATTTTTAGAATACAAACATCATGATTACCATTGTAAATTGTTGTATCCTTGTGAAACATCTGCATAATCTTTTAAATTATATTTAAGTACAGTGTTTTCTAACTCGCTACTTATAAAAATGTGTCATTACCCTTTGAATTTTTACATTAGGTGTTATGTCACATATGATAAGGGATTTACATGTTGTGGTTGTGTTAATTGGATGTTTCACTGCTCTATAGACATTATTATTACATGGTGCACTAGTATACATAATGGTTATTCCTTATTCTATCTTTTCAATTTCATGACTTCCTACACCCTCTACCCTTCCATTGACCATAAGTATGGATTTTATCTACCCCATTAGTTAATTTCCCATCCTAATTCCTTCATATTTCTGTTTATTTCACTGGTCAACTGCATGAACTCTACTGGCACGGCAAGGATGCAAGTTTCATTGCCCAGAATCATGATGATGCAATGCAGTCATGTGGATATCTCTAACAACCTTGGATGGACAAAGAGTATATTAT
The DNA here is from genome assembly GCA_030762935.1 of Hymenopus coronatus. Lineage (NCBI taxonomy): Eukaryota > Metazoa > Arthropoda > Insecta > Mantodea > Hymenopodidae > Hymenopus > Hymenopus coronatus. The sequence goes on from CM060900.1 coordinate 216,927,651, forward strand.
CCAATAGTAACTTATACCTTGAGAATTCTAGGCATATTTCAATACTTGTTAAACACCCTGCAAGGGCTGTTTTTGTGCTGATGTCTGGAGATAAGCACTTGGTATAAACTGCGTAAGCTGTTACATAACACAGATGTGTTTATCTCACATTGGCAGTGGGTTCTGTGTGAAAGAATTTGCTTCGGCTGTATCTGCAATGTGCAAACTGACAAAATGGGCACTTTCATCGAACATATATGTTACAAAGTGAAAAAAATGCCCATGCTGGTGCTTTGTGTAGTCAGTATGAGAAGTTGACACCAGGCGTCATGTGTGTCTTTCTGTTTTTCCTCCCCTTTGAACATATCTACTCTTTCTGATCCCTTCATTGCTTCCCCTTGGTTTTTTTATTTTTTCAGGTGCTTCACTTTTCTTAAAGTTCATACTTTTGTATAGGCAGGGCAATATTGTCATTGCTTTATTCATTAACAGCTTGGCAGTGTGTGTGTGGTTGTCTACATGCCCTGCACTTATTTTATTCCATTACTGTATTTTTGTATACATCATTGGGTAATTCCTCTTTACATGGTGAAGCATGTGCCTCCCCTATGCTCACATTTGTTTTTCAACTGACGCCAGGAGTGGCCATTATTTTAGTGATGTAAGATATATCACGTGCTATGACTAAAGAACTGCACATTTTGTTCATAATTTAAATTAATTTATAATAGTTTATTGTATGGTTATACTTTTCTAAATTCTTATAGATTCATATTTCACATTTTCTTAACATACTGTGGCTTGGTTAAGATGAGTTCTTAACCAGATGGAGGTAGTGCAGCTCTTCCTGGATAGTCCTTTTGGACTTTATAGAGACATCAATTTCTGTATAGAAGCTTCTGGAACAATGTTGTGTTATGTAGCTTTAGAATTGTCATGTGCCCCTCGCCCACATAACTTTATGGCATCTGCTTATTTATGGTAATTTCAATCCCAACAATAGAACAGACCTCGTTATGGTAATAGCTCATTTTTAATACAGTGCCAAGTGTGACTCGGGGGAGTGCTAGTCTTGTTTCTGGAGCCTCGACATGTAATGCTGTGATTTCTGCCAGCACCAAACTGATCATTAAGTCTAATGCTCTTCAGAGTTGCCATGATACCGAACATTGCTAAAGCAATGGCAATCCATCACCAGATCTTACATCCCACTACTCCAGGCAGAACAACTGTGTTATGCAAGTAAATTTGCTCTTTCTCCTCTTAGATTGTAAACCCAACATTTACCTCAGTGGAGCTTTACATAATGCAAAATGAACATAATCGTTCAAGCCAAGCATTCAAGTTGTCTCTACCCTCTGCATGCCTATCCAGCTTTTCCTCCAGTCACCAAAGTTTAGGGTCATGACAATACTATTCTATATCTGTTTCATTTTGGTCAGTGTAACAAGGAAGTTTGCATTGAAATGGAAAATAGTTCAAAATTGTTTACACACTCTCCTCATCAAAGTGTAAGAGCAAGCGAACAGAACATTGTAATGCACTTGTCTGAGTCAAGGGACAAGCAAAACAAGCTATCTCACCGTTAGAATCAAAGTATGTATTTTTTTTTTTTCTTTCTTCAGGATAGCATGTTGGAAAAATAGTCAAATGTACAAATCAGTAGATTTCTAGGAAAAGGGAGAACTACAGGTGAGAAAGAGATGCTGAATATAGAATATGGCCGAAATAAAAACCCTTTTGGGGATAAGTATTTTGCAAGGGTTTTGAAGCCACCTCACCAATATTTAAATGATCTTTCTGCTCAGTATGGAATTTTCTTCAGCAGAAATCCCACTTAGAAGAATGAGATTCCTCATGACCTCACTTTGTTATGATAATGTCTCCAGCAGAAACAAGAGAAAACTACTTGAAAGCCTGCCAATTATTAAAGATAGATTGTTTTAACATATGACACAAGAATAACCATTTCATCATGAAAACAAAACCAGAAATGTACGGCATAAATATATTTTTCATCTGTGACACTAGATTATGTTGTCTCCAACATGGAGGTATATGTAGGACAGCAATATACAGGAAAATTTCAGCTGAACAACACACCCCATCAGATAGTTCTATGGTCAGTTAAACCAAATGCCCGTTTTCTGGGGCTAAGTACCTTTTTACGGTGTTAGGTTATAAATGCTTAAATAAAAATTTGTCACCAATTTATTTCACAGGCATAAATCACATTTTTGGATTTATTTCAGTTTTTTGTGTTGATAATCATAATAGCGCAGTCTGTAAGAGATCTGTGAAGTGCCTATTTACTTCTTGTTCCGGCATTCTTGCATTGGTTTTATGCATGTCAAGCATGTATCCTAACGTTTTGCTGCAAATTAGTCTTGAGGTTAAGGTAAGATGAGTAGCAAAATAACACAACTATTTTACTTGTCCTCCGTATCTCAAAAGCTAAAACTTATAAATGGTAGTTGTGCAAGTAAACAGTCAGAAACTGCGACATTGTTAGTAGGTGATAAAAGTGAAAATCTAAACATTGAACCCACGTGTGAAAATACAGTGAAACAAGCGAATGAATCTGTGTATGATAATAAGTTAGATGATCTTCCAGAAGGTTGGACTTTGGATCAAAAAAGTGCATTTTGTGAGAGAAAAGTGCGGTTAATCATTTCAAATAAAAAAAAATTGGTTGCAAAATTTGCAAAGAAGTAGGAAATTTGGGTGTAGAACACAATAAACAAAGTATGAACATTGCACAACCTTGGTCTACAGTCTCTGTGTCATCATCTGGTGATTCAAGAAAAGAACAGATGGTTTGTTTGCAGAAAAAAAAATTTAAACATAAAGAAAGTTCCACTCATCAAGTTGTGGCTCAAGTGCTACTTTATGCTAAAGAGAAGACTGGAAAATGCTTGCACTAAGGCATTTAAGAACAATCAGGAAGTGACAGTAAATATATTTCGCACTTCTTATTAAGTCATGAAGAAAATCACTTGTTCAAAGATTTTGAGACTGATGTTGATCTGCAAGAACTAAACGATGTTAATATGAGCCACATTTTACATTACTTGTGCTAACATTATTAATAACATTGCACAAGAAATGAAAACTAGAATGATTAAAACAATTATTGAAACGAGATCAAAAATGTCATTTACTATGAAATGAGTAAGCCATATCATCTTTATTAATTTATTTGCGAACTAAGGTCACTCATATGAGAGAGCTCACTAACATTTTCCTTGATGTAGTTGAGCTAAATAGTGTAACTGCTGAAGGTATTTGTAACACATTGTAGAATTTTTTGGCATCCATGGGATTTTCTAATGAGTTTCTGAAAGAAAATCTTACTTCAGTTGCAACAGATGGAGCAGCAGTGATGATGGGAAAGAAAACAGGAGGACATTATTGAGAAAGAATTTTCCATAAGTTTTGATTTTGCATTTTGCTAATCACAGATTTGAATATTCGGTTAGTGATGTAATTAAAAGAGACTTTCCATCATTTGTGAATCACTCAAATTCTTTCTTAGACAAGCTATATACAGTGTACCACCCTCACCGAAGAATGCTTGGGAGTTAAAACAGCATGCAGAGCTCCTCAGAATTTGAAATGTTGAAAATAGTTAGGTTCTTGGCCACCAGATGGATAGTGGAAAAGTATGGAAAAGTTTTATATCTTTGGTTGCATACTTCTCAGATGCTAAAGACAATGAAAGTAGGAAATCAACTGACAGGCATGTATGATGGTTTACAAAAGCATATAATTAAAACTAGTTTCATTCTTGACTAAGCTTTAATGTGCGGTGCCCTTCAAGAGTTACCAGAACTAAATCTTGAGCTACAGTCACGAGACATCACACTTTATTTGGCCCTACGGAAAATCAGAAATCAACTGTTGGTGTTTGAAGAAAGGAAACTGAGCAATGGCCCTCACTACTTCAAAGTTCTCAAAGCAGTAGAAGAGATAAACTTCAGAGGAATTACTTGGAAAATGAAACAAAAGGAAGTCATCTTGAGCCCAGTAGATTTTATGATTGTATAAAACAGCAGATGGAGAATTGTCTGTTGCAGTCAGAGGATATTGCTATCTCTGAATGTGAGGAAGTGTTGGACTCATCGAATTGGCCTAAAAATCCTGAAATAACATATGGTGAAACCAGTACAAAGACCCTGTCATCATTTTGGACTTCCAGAGAGAGGGTTACTTAGAGAATTTTGGGTCAATTTGATGGAGAAGAAAATGCCAGCATCCCTCCATCCTCTTCTCAATGAAGTGAAATGTGTTCCAATATCCAGTAGTGAATGTGAACGTGTGTTTTTTTCACAAATGAAATTCATTATCACACCTACAAGAACTTCATTCCATCTTTCTACCATCAGCAATCTGTTGTTCATCAATTGGTCCTCCATTGAAGTTGTTTCAACCTATGGACTATATACGCTATTGATTAATAAGGCAGAGATCTTGCTACTGATACAAAGAATAAAGTAAGAAGACGTGAAGACTACATCAGCCATGAATTGATGTCAATTTGGAAACTGGAAACTGTTATAATACTAGGTAATGCTACATACAAAGTAAGTTGATAGTTGTTAGCTATCCAAGATTATTTCAAATAATAATATAAATTATTAGCTGTACTGAAAAAGTTAGTCTTGTTGCTGTATTTTATCAATTTGAGACTACCCCCAAACAAATTTTTAGAAAAAGAGCACTGGTTAAACCTAAATCAAGGGCAAAATGAAATATCACAACCGATAACTGGTTCAGTTCAATATCACTAGCAGCAGAACTTCATCAAAGACTGCCCTCAGTTGCCATACTCAGAAAAAATAAAAACAGAAATCCCAGAGGCTTTCTCTAATGGAAACAATTGTAAGAATGCTGTATGTAGTCTTATTGGGTTTGTTGAAAATATTGCATTATTCTCATATGTACCAAAGAAGAAAACAGTGGTTGTTCTGCTTTCATCTATGCATTTTGCTGATGCCATAGATGAATCTTCTGGAGAGTCAGAAAAGCCGTGGATGTTCATTTACTAAAACCTCACCAAAGGATATTGTTACAATGGGTGAGATGAAAAGATAAAATATTCTTTATCAAGGAAGATGAGTAGATGGCCACTTGCTCTCTTTTTAACTAATGAATGTTGGTGGTTTTAACAATTTTACCCAAAAAGTTATGCCAGAAGAGAATATTTGAAGATTCTGGCAAAAAACTTTGCTTAGATCAAATGAAGGCCAAGTTTGCTGTCCAAAAGCTTCCCCATAACCTGAGAGCAAAGATTGTGAGTATGGCAATAATACTTGAAGACCTATGTACTAAGCCTGCACCAAATTCAGAATGTGGACGATCTTTCTTTTGTAATGAAATGAAAACAGGAAGATAAAATATTCATGTACTCCATGCCACAGAAGTATGTGTGTGAGGTTGAATAAGATGGTTACTTACTGTGAAAAGTGCATGCAAAAGGAATCAGAAGATGATGTAACCATGGGCTTGAAGTAACATCCCAAAGAATGATTTGAGCATTTTAAGGACACATATTTAAAAATCTTTAACCATTGTAAATGTCTTACCGTAATTATACGTTTGCTATGTTTTTTGTGTACTTTCTACTTTAATGCTGTATCACTTCTTGTTTATATGTATTGTAATGATTATCCTGGGTTAATATTACTTTGCATTCTTATTAAACATAAAATTAAATTGAAAATGAAAAGAATAACCCCACATTTTAAAAGTATAATAGCTAACTAGAAATATCTGTAAATCACCTGATGTGGACCATGCTTCCGCATGCGACTAAAGAAGATAAGAAAGAAACCAATGCAGCGTTAAAGTTTCATTCAACCATATATGCATTAAGTTTTCTTGAACATTTTTATAACATCATAAAGTATGTTTTTTAAATTTGAAAACCAAATTTAAGAGTTATTCTGAGTCACATGGAGCAAACATTTATTATAAGGTCAGACATGTAAATAATATGCAAACTATAGAAAAATGAATTTAAAACTGAGTACAAAATAGACATGGAATAAATGGACAATTATTATATAGACTTTGAAAGGAAAAATAAAATGGAGAGAAGAGAAAAAATTGCAGGACCTTAATGTTTGATCCAGGATAGTGTTCTATCCCAGCTACTGCTTACCAGGATAGTCTATTGAAAATGGCATTGTCATTATGGTAATCAGAAAGAGAACTTTTTGACTTTTGTTAATTCATTATAATTTGTCAGCATAAAGTATACTTTGATTTAAAATGATCACTTTAAGGTAATGCATCGATGTTATTGTGGTATATGCAAGTATTGTATTTTTCTTTCTTTTGAAAATCAATTTTTGGGATTCAGGGGAACACTTGCTATGTATCTTTGGATGTAGATGGAATGAAAATGCCCCAGTAGTAATGTTGAGATCAGTGAATTCACAGCAACAGAGATACAAGCTAATACTTTAATGACATATTGATAAAGAAATAACAAACAAAAACCACATTACTTACCCTTGGCTGTGTTATAGTCCTGAGGAAAACTCTATGTGAGCACCAGAGAAGAAGCAGTACAAAAGGTATGATGAGATAAACTGTCATTCATGTTCTATTTCACTGTGCAGCAGCATGACAGCTCCAACAACTACTTCTCAATACTCCGGTCATTTAGTGGTTATGGCAGGTAATTGGTAGCCTGTTTTAGTAGGCCTTCCAATTAAGAATATCTCCCTTATCACAGATGCATATAATCTTTTCACCTGTTCAGTATCTTTCAAAAACATAGCAACCTTGAGTGAGGATATATAATTTCTGCATATTCTTCAAAAAAGTATTGCAAGCTTAAAGAGTTGAATCCTTACAGTGTCTTCTTTTGTTCCAAAGGACTTTTAGAGTCCTCCAACTTTGTTCTATTCCAGCATTAAAGTCTGCATCATTAAGGACACCATTATAATAACATTACCTAGGATTAATTCTAAAAATTTCTCTTATCATTTATGGCTCCCTTTTAATACAATAATATAAAAGCTATCTACATTTGCTACCATTAGCTGGAAACTTTTTCTTTATTTTTTTCCTTTTAATACATCCTCTTCTATATATAGCAAGAAGGTATAAGAAGTATTTTATTCTACTCAAGTATTAGATACTGAGATTTTACAAAAAATATGTGATCTGAAGTCCCCTAAAATAAAAAAAGGAAAAACATTTTTAAGAATAGGTTTGAGTGAGCAAGGGAGAGAGAGTGAGGGAGAGCGAGAGGGAGAGAGAGAGGGCCAGAGAGAGAGAGAGAGAGAGAGACACACACACTATTCTAGTTCAAATTTTTTCACATATTGCTCCACCTAAACTACTTTTTTTAAGGAACATATTTCAAATTTGTTTACTGTCTTAAATTATTACAACAATTTTTATTAGATGCCATTTTTCCATTTCAGAAGTTTTTATAATAATTAGATGTATAAAGTAAGAGCTGAAGCTTTCCTGACGACATATTAACTCTAAATCTATATTTTGAATTTTCTGAAAATAGTCCTTTTATTCTTAATGCCTTTTGCATAGCTAGAAATCCTTAGGAGATAGAAAAATAATACTATCCAAAAGCAAACATTAGTCAAGCACACAATTTATCAAACGTTTCAATGTTTGGAGTTAACAATTTTCGAGAAGTATCTTTTTATTTGTTTGGATTTGCAGAAACATACTTTCTCAAATGGAAAGTAATTACTTATTGTCTGTCTTCCCTCTTGACAATGCCAAAGGAATGAAATTTTGTTGCCATCGCATAGCAACTACCTCTTAAAAGGTTTTAATATGAGCTTAAATCTCTTGTATTCGCATATTTCTGTTACAAAACGAGGAAGTATGCATGAAAACTTTTTCTGAAAATGTTTATATGGCTTTAAATAAGTGTACAAAAGAATAAGGGTTTGCAAGAGTGAAGAAAGATGCATGCGAGTGCAACACATCAGTTGTTTTCTTATCTATCTGTTGTTGTATTAAGTTTTTTGTTTGTGTATTCTGACTACATATTGTACTTTTAAGTGCAACCAAAACAAAGTAGGAGAAAACTTCTAAAGATGTTGGATGTTATTAATAGTGTCATGTCAAATGAGCAATGTATTTCAAACTTTTAATGCATGCATTGGGTGGCATTGACACACAGTAGATTAAAAGAGGAAAAAAATAATGTAACAGTATTAGTCACTTGAATACACCTACCTGACCATTATCAAATATACAAGGGTCATTCAATAAATAACTGGAAATATTTTGTTTTAAGCTTCTTTTTATAATGAGAATGGAATACAACAGTTGTTATTTCTCAATGTAATCACCCTAGTTCTATGTATTTATGCCAGTGCTGATAAGCTTCACAATTGCATTGAAAAGAATTCTTGGAGGCATACACATAAGCAGCCACCTAGACTTCATTATCTGCGAACCTTGTGTCACTGAGAGCTTCTTTCAGCGAGTTAAAAATGGGATAATCTATAGTGCCAGAGCCGGAGAATACAGAGGGTGGGGCAGGTAGATGAACTTCAGATTTTTTATGATATCTAATGTGACTCTAACAGTGTGTGGCCTCATGTTGTCTTGCAGTAACAGTATGCAACTTGACATCAGTCCAAACCACTCCCTCAAAATTTTTGGTTTAAAATTTTGACACATGGTTTGCATATGTCTCACTGTTTATATTTTGACCTTTCAGCATGTAATGTTCAAGAATTACTCACTTATGGTCCCAACACGACCTTATCACCAATTTTCTCAGTTTACACCAACTTTGGTTTTGGAACTCCTCATTTGAACTGATCTGCACACTCATACACTTTCACCATGTTTCACTACCATCTGTCAGTGAATTTCAATTGGTTTAATCCCTTCCGCTGACAAAAATCATACCACACTCTACTACTCCACCCTAGTGCAAACATGTGTGGGTGTAACCATCTTGTTATCACTAAATTTCAGTATTCCATTTGGTGGGCAGGGGTGCTGATCATCTCATAACGTCTCCATCACACCACCAAAACATAATAAAGAGGTGGAGGGTTTCTTAAAATGTAGTATTTTGTATATATAACTTTTCTGGTTATTTATTGATTCAATATTGTATCATGAAAAAGTGTAAAAACTAATTTATTTGATAGAAAGGCTAAGCCACAATCTCATTGTTTTATGTAAATACTAGTTATATAGAACTATATATAACGAAGTAAACTAGAAAAAAAAAAAAAACTATATGTATATATCAATGATATGCAAATTGATAATACCTATAATAAAGCATGGAATAAAAAGGGATTAGTACCACATCTTAAATTTTGCACATTTTAAGGGACTTATATGGAAGTGCAACAGGTAAGACAATTATTAATCAATGGATCAAACATGGACTCTTCTTCAGCTTTCTCCATGTCATCCACACCCTCAATGATAGTTCTATGTAAGTGCCACAGGGTGGCAGCACAGTATGGCCGAAGTATCACTATGCCAGAGTGCAAGGATGTGAGATGCTGAGATTCCCTCTCTGCTTTTTAGTGCGGTATGAATTCAATTAGATGTTAACATACAGAACAGCAAAGCCAAATTCAGATTTGATATGATTTATGTGGTTGTTATACTGATTATAAAACTATTTGCTATATATTTTTGTGGGTTTCTCAATGACTTATACTCTAAACTATCAACGCCCAAAATATAGAAGTGAAATACAGAAGTGAAGACCCAAAATATAAAGGGTAGTTCAATTATATTCAAACCCAGTTGTGGCCTCTCTCTACTGCATGAGATGGTGGTAATCACCAGGGAAATTATGCCGGCAGAGATAATGTAAAATCCTTACCTTATAATCAATGCTAGAAATGTTGACCTTCTGCTCTCAAACAGGCAGCATATCTCTTGTAATTATTCCCATTCACTCTCCAAAGTTCACCAGCAGGACTTCTTGTGATTTCTTACACAATGTTTTCCCTAACCTCCTGTAGTGTGCAAGGACTGGAACAATACACTTTGTCTTTTAAAGAACCCTGTAAATAAAAATCACAACTCGTTAGGTCAGGAGAATGAGAGGCCTATAAATCAACACTACAGGAACTTAGAGAAAACATTGTGCTGCTGAGCTTTGGAGAGTGAGTGAAAATAATTATATGAGAAATCTGCCTGTATGAGAACAGGTGAACATTTCCAGCATCTATTATAAGGTAAGGATTTTAGTCTGCATCTGCCGGTGTAATTTCTACGGGGTTTTCCTGACGTCTTACGCAGTAGAGAGCGGCTACAAGTGGGTTTGAATGAAATTTAACTAACCATTATATAGACTCCTCACCATCATTTGCTGATTTTGAGAAATCAGGAAGGTCAGTAGAGAAACCTTCAACAGCAGAAAGCCTGTTCATGAGTAAATGCTTTAAAGACTTCATCTGCCAATGTTGCTGACTTGTACGTAGTTCTTAAACTTTATACACTAATTTCATTTTATTTTTGAGGTTACACATGTTTATCATATTCCTTGTACACAAAAAAAAAAAAAAAAAAAAAAAAAAAAAAAAAAAAAATAAGAAGTTCTGAATAAGATAAGATTTAATCTTGAATTTTCTACTGGGTTTTTTCAGTATTCAAGTGAAAAATAAAAATTCCTCAGGTATATGGTGATGTGCTTTAATCAACAATCTAAGATTCTGGTGTCTTCTTTGCCTTACTATACTGGAGAATTTTTTTTTTCTAATTAAGAGGATATCGTAAATTTGCCATTGCTAGCAGTAAAGCAACTCAATGTTATACTTTCTCAATGGCTCATGTCAGCTTTAATTTGTCAGCAATAAGTTAAATGTAATTTTAGTTCATTTTTGTTGTTTGTTTGTTTCATAACAGAATAAAGGGAAAACAACTTGCCCCTTTCTGATTACTACCTATTCAAGGCTATTAGGAAACCTCTACTTGAGCTTATATTTTCCAACCTACAGGAACTGCAGGAAGAAAAAAGTGGCTAAATATGGGGGTTAGAGAAGATAACACATCATTTGTTTGTGTAAGCATGTACAGCTTGGAGAAGACTATTACGGTCAGCCAAGAAGTAACAGTTTTAAAATGAAGGTCTTCTATCATCCATTCATCTATCCAGCCAACCATCTTCATGCTTCTCAGATGTATGTCCACCCAACAATCTTTTCTTTTCTGTTTGGATAGTGTTTAATGGCAGCTTTTAGTAAAAATGGCACCTCAAGTGAACCAACCATCCATTTGTTTGCGCTGAGGTATAAATATGTTTCCCATACATTTTTCCAAATTCTTTCTTCCGAATTTCTCTTTTTCTGAAAGATTGTTTTCTAATTCAAAGATTTTGAATACCAAATTCTAAAAGTAATTCTTAAAGAATATAATGTTGTTTATACTCAAAATACTTTCCAGTAAACTATCATACAAACAATATGCATTTATTGGTAATAATTTTAGCTCCCAAGTTGTATCTCATGATGGCCATTTGTTTTCCTCATAAGCTTTATATTTCAAACAATTAATTGAATGCATTTCTGTAATATATACTGCATTACATTCCTGTCTTTGATAATACTTATACTGCTTTGCAATTTTCTGTATCATGCATTCAGAACTAACTTCTTTCTCTGTAGTTCCAAGATAGCTAATTTGGAATGATTCCTGGGCAAAAGTTGTAGATGATTATGAAACCCATCAGCAAGAATGATTTGCTGTGATGAACTCTCAAAAGCTTTTTTTCCAGATCTTTTTACAATTAATGAAACTACTAAATAACAATTTTGTTTCTCCTATTTCTATATTATATTTATATAGTATTATGTCCCTCACAGTAAAACATGAATGAAATATTTCTACAGAAAATATTAACTTGGTAAAATGCAAAACAAACAAAGATGTTTTAATATATTCTTAAGCATCACACAGTAATTCCACTATGTGCTTAGGCCATATACTATACTCAGAAGAATAAAGTGGTAAAAGAACATTGGAAAACAATAGGGTTTTTGTAATAAAAAATAAATTTAAAATAAAATTATAGAAATATGAATATGGAGATATGTAGATTTTAGAAACTGAAGACCCTCAAAATCTGATTTCGAAAAAGAAATAAGAAGGTAGTTTGGAAATTATTCCTGTTAATAGGTGATCCCATAACCCACTCAACTTCCTGTAAATCATTTCAAATGGACTAATCATTTTGTTAAAACAGATGTATCTGAAAATTTCCACGAACTTTTCTGATAATGTATGAGAGAGTTAGCTTGTAACAAACAATTTACAAAACAAATTTTACACAAAAGTAAAAACTAAGCAAATAGCAATTCCAGAAAACCAATTTCTTTAACAGAAAGAAACTCTTATTAAGAAATATTACGTTCCATACTTCTACACCAATAGTGCAATGTTTTCTAGTGCTACAGATGTGGTCCTTTTTAGGAAGAAATTCTGAAACGTTGAAATACACACTTCTGACACAAAATAATAAAGTAGAACACATAATAAAATAGACCCGAAGGTATCAGTTTCTTAAACTTTGTTTATTCCTTATTGGTTGAAATTACATTTTTTTTTCAAATTTTTGTACACATTTAACCCCAAAACTAGCCCTCCCTGCATAACATAAAGTATGCTAGGCAAAGCACTCATGCTATCAGTCCTAGCATCCCCTTCTGTATGATGTACTTTACAGCCTCTTACACTGACATCAGCTTCTTTTCCTCATTTTCTCGTGGTAGTTCACCATCACCTGAAAAAAATGAAATTTTAAGTATTATTTGCACATTACTTTTTGCCATTTGTTTCTTTTATTCCTAACAGCAGTGTGGAGCTTAATCATAAAAGTTCAGTTACATGCAAGTCTAAATACTTTCAACTGTAGACCTTAAATGCTGTGTACTTTAGGAAATCAACAGCATATTGCAGTGGCTATAATCTGTTTTTTTTTTTTTTTTTTTTCCTTTCCTTTTTTCATTACAAACAATTTTTGGGAAATTCCTCTTAAAACAATAAACTAAATATGAAGCAAATCTTAGTATCAAAGAAACATGTTATTTTCTTGGTTGTATATAGTGTGTTCCTTATAGATCTTTAAGTAAGGCTGGTACAATATGATTCCTGAAGAAGAGCTAATTGTGTTTCCTTGTAATGAAAGTGAAACTGATTAAAATACCTAATCAAAGAATAAAGTGTTTTAATTTTTAAGTAATAACTTCTGCAAAACCGAAAGTTCCCTAAGCCTTAGATTTTCCAATGCTATTCTTAAATAATATGCATGTCTTATATTGCATATTAATTTCTCCTCTATATTTAACTGACAGCTCTCTTTAAAAGCACTTAAACAGATTTTATTATATCAGAAGCAAGTATTCTACTCCTTGGAGTTGCCTAATCCTACAAAGTCTCATTTTGTCCTTTTTTTTTTGTTGCAGGTATCTATTATATCAGGTTATGCTTATACCTATTAAGGTTCTTGTCTTAAGCAAAACACCACTTTCCAAACTACATTACAAAATATCTTTAGGTTTACCACAGTAGCAAATATTTTTTGTTTAAATTTGCAAGTACCACAACAGGAAAGCCTATTAGAACAAATTGTTCTGATATAGTACTATGTAAACCATCAATTTTAATCTAATTGAGAAGCATATTTTATCAGAGTTGACTGAATCCTTCAAGATGTAGAACTCAGAAGTAAAGCCATAATCCATAATGTGGGTGACAATTTTGAAAAACCGCTGTTTTCAGTGGTAAAACAATGGCATTTAATGGTTTTTGTTATTACTTTCATATTTACCACACTTGAAAAACCTCATAGAACTGAAGTTGTATTGAAATAGTACCTACTGAGTAAACCATTTATTTTAATCTCATAAAGAGCATACTGTATCATGTTTGCTTAAACCTTAAACTGTAGAATTGTGGACAGTACTATAAAGTACAGTCTAATATGATTTATAAGGCATAAAGGTGTAGTTGAAAATTTTGACAACTGTATGATATGGAAAAAGCAGGAACATTAAAGCAAGGACATTTCATAACTAAACTTAGACTAAACCATTAGACCAAGGCTTCTCAGAGTGCATACATTAGTGCTTGGAAGGTGCAAGGTTTCAAACATATATTTTGCTAAATTGAACCCAGTTCCTTGATTTCTAGCTGTAGTGCTGTCACTCTCTTTCCTTAACAAATGTCTCGCTCAATTCACATGCACAGCACCAATTCAGACCCATACATGGTGCTGTAGGACTTTTGCACCTTGGTTTTCTTTGTACATTTTACAGGCCCTTGCTTAAACTTGTTCTGTACAAATTAAGTTTCCAACTATTTGAAGTGATTGAATCACATAGTAGAGACAATACACTGCCAACATGGCATGTCAACAAACTGTTTTCTTATGTGCTTCAGAAGTGCATGGTACCTTAAAAGAAGTACATCTACATAGCCTTATCCCTGAAACCCAATTACCAAATTGCAAGACCTTTTGGTTGGTTTTCTTGAATGTTGTACATATGTTGACACACTTCAAGTACCAGGTGGCCCAACTGCCCCTTATTTGATGTATGCAGACATCTCCTTTTTTGTCAAAAGAGTAGCAGAACTCAACACTGAGAGTTCTACACTGGTAGGTTTTAACTTGAGATTGAGTACTGCAAGGATATCTGCACATGCCAGCTGTTGCCACTAGATAAATACATTATTTATGTTAGGTAGGATTAAAAGCAAATGCACCCCACATCAAAACATCTCATTTAGTGTCATAATACTTCCAGTATCCAAATGACCAGAAACAAATAAAATGATTGTTAAGTATTTGCACATATCTAGAATTTTTACAAAAACTCTCTAATATAAACAGAATACAAAAACATACAAAGAATGTAATTGTAACTTCATAATCAGCCTGAACAATGAACTGTAATGAGATATTTTGGTATAAAATTTGGTGAAAAAGAAGTGATATAGTTTTAAACTTACCATGTATACCTCCATGGCACGACAGCTCACAAGTAACCTTGGCCTACCCCTCGGCCGCTGCCGCGGCCTCATTCTATAACAGACGTGCAGTATTGGATTGTAAGACGTAGTCAGCGCCTCGATCCCCTGTCTGATTAATGCGGTTCTCATGATCTGGAACCGCTACTTCTCCATAGAGTAGCTCCTCAATTGGCACCCCCTCCCCAGAAATCTCACGAGGCTGAGTGCACCCTGGTGCAGGTCTCCCAGCAGGGGAAAAATCCCCATGCCTGTACTGGGAATCAAACCCAGAATCTCCCACTTGGCAAGCAGCAACGCTACCACCACCCTAAGGAGATGACCTAAACTTACTATAGGAAGCTAAAAATAGTTAAAAGCTCAATAGTACCAGTAATTTAGCATGAGCTATTTGCAATTATATGAAGAAGCTACAATCATGGAAGCCAACATTTAAGCTTCAAACATAAAGTGAAAAAGTGAAAAATATGACACTTGTATTTTGTAACAGCTCACTTTATATCCCATGTCTAAAGAAAGGACAGAATTATAAATAAATAACTTATTAAAGTGATTCCTTAAATTTATTTTTTTCTTCCTCACTCACTGTTAAGAAGATATGAAGGCTTCTCAAGTCACTGCTTAGTATCAAACTACGGATGTGATAAATATAAAATGAACAACAAGGAACAGTGGTGGCAACTCTCTCATTTAATTCTGGCTTTCATAGCTATGATGACTAAACAATCCCACCACAGTGGAACTTCATGCTGGAACATTATGTCTTAATAACAATTAGAGGTACTTCTTGGGAAGAAAAAATTATCTGTATACTGAATGAATGTTCTTAATATTGGCATTTATGATTAAAAAATACTATACTAATATAAGTGGGCAGAATCAATATACAAAATTGAATCAGTCCTTAACCAAAAGGTCATTAACCACCAAGTTAAAGTTTCTCAGCTAAGATGAAAAATTATTTTGAATAATTTTGATTATATTGTCTTTAGTTGAAGTTATTGTTAGTAAGACCTTGCAAGGATTGGAAAAGTAACAAGAGCTTTCATTTCTAATAGTTTAAACTTTCAAAACAAGGTCTGTCATTATCTAAACTTATGCCCTTTCTTCTCTGCATACATTTTAAAAGTACAAAATGATTATTTTTGCTTTATTCAACATCATTTTTAATAAGACTGGACTATGTTTGTATAAGAAATAAAAGCTTTTATTTTTAATAATTTACCTGTTTTATTACCTTCACCCATGCTCTTTCTGTAATAAATTCAGTGTTATTAAGATTAGTCCCATTTAGATGATGTATAATACTTTTATTCAATAATTTATTTATCTGTTTATTTTTGAAAAGCAGTAGAGAAACATAACCTACATGTCATATTTTCAAACTCTAATTTCTTCGGGAAATAAATTTGCATAACTCATTTTACTTTTGAGAATGTTACAAATCTTCACTAATATTTTTGGATTAAAATAAAACCTGTAAAATTAAAAAAAAAAAAAATTGTAAAAATAAATTAATCTTTTCCATCTTTTGGATTTTGCCCCAAAATCCATATTTTAGGCAACATTGAAAATATGCAAAATATATGGTTATAAAGTCCCGATGAGACTGAGATTTTAAGACATTTAATGATATAACATATAAAGTAAAGTTTAATTATTAAGTAGTGTATCTGGATATTCTAATTTAGATTTTCATACAATTTTATGCCAACAAATTTATTTCTTATATTCAATGATACTTTTATCATAATTTTTTTGAGGTTTTATAAGATTTTTATACTGTTATGTGTGAAAGGTCATTGCTATAGTTCTCTCTTTGTTTATAATTAATTAGTTTATTTGAAACCATTTATACAAGTATTTTAGTGTCCCAGTTCCGATTAATTTCCTTGTGTATATCTATGACATCTATGTCCTTCACAAAAAGAACTACATCAACTTGTTGAATAGTTATTGATAGGTTTTATATATATTAGGAGTGACTGGCATGGAACTCTTCTAGTGACTGCTTTTATACTTGATTACTATTTATTTAATTTTTATATTTCTTCACATTGTAGCTCAACAACTTGATCTACATCGTTTTAGTATGACAATCCGTTTGTAAATATTTCCTCTGATTCCATGCAGAGTAAGATTTTATTACTTAAAATGTCATACCCTTTTACTAGGTACAAGGATAATCGTACCATAAGTGTGCTTTTGTCAATTGTTTGTTGAAGTCACACTGATAATTTACCTATAGCTGTTTTTGTGGATCTACTTTCTTTTAAACAATATTGGCTATCTAAGGAATGTTATTTTATACCAAAAAGGATTATTAATCTTTCTAATTCATATACTGACTTTTCAAAATTTTTTGAGAAAACTGATTGTGCACTTATAGGTCTGTAGTTGTCTTTGCCTGTTTTTCCTTGTTTTTGTTAAGTGGAGTAACTTTTGAGACTTTAAGCATATCAGTAAATACACTGGAGTCAAGATATGCATTATACACATTAGTTAAAGGTGCTTTCACATACTTTATGCATTATTTAGTTCAGAATTCTGATATTTCACTATTCCAGATTAAAATTTGCATTTCATTTCCTGTTCTCTTTTTTGAATTTCATTTTCTGAGTTGTGTTAATAGAATTTATTTACTTCAACCCTTTATTGGGTTTATGCTAAGGCTGTAGGTTTGGGAGGGATGATTTACATTCATTAGTTTGTATGCTATATGTGTGAAGTAAGTTTTGAAGCACTCAATGATTGGAATTTTGATTTTTATGACATTTGAAATAGTTCAGTTACACAAGTTCTTCACTATTTTTCCCTGTTTCATGGTTTATTATTTTCCATTCTGCCATTGTTTTTTGTTTGTATTTTTTAGACCTTCATTTGCTCACCTTTTTGTTTCCAGAATTATCTTTCTGTAAATGTTCTTATATTTATTTATAAATCTACCCTATCCTTGTTTATGACACCGTGGCTATTTAGTCTGTTCAAGTTTTTTATTTGGGGTTTTTATTCCTATTGTACATTCACTTTCAGTGTGAGTTTTTAGATTTGCAGATTTTGGGGGGAAACCAATATTAAACCTGTATGGGACTATGTTTAGAAGGTCATTAAACTATAAATTATGGTTGGTTTCTGGAAAACACTCCTCCCACATTTTCTCTTGGAATGATGCATTAAACATTTTATGCTGTCAGAATTAGAAGCACTTTCTATACTTTTTTATGTATATATTGTTTAGATAGCAGTAATACCTGGCCAAGATAATCTGATATCTCCAACATCTTCAACTACTGGTGGTTATTGGAAATTTTATTTATTTGTAATCATTACATCCAGGCGCAATTGTTTGGCTGTGTTACACATGTAGGAATCTCTATTATGTTTATTAGGTTATACGATGATAGTATGTCCTTTAACTCTGCTGCTATTTTCTCGAAAATCAATGTTCCAGTATCCACGATACGTGTTGGTCCAGTATAAAACACCTTTTAGTATAAAATCTGACTTATAACCTTTTTTGTAATGACTGATTCTATGTATTAAATTTTTGTAGCAAATGCCACTTTCTGTGCAATCATTTCAGTATTGTAGATTTTACTCTAATTCTTAAGAAAATGCTCAATTTTGCATCATTTCAATTTATTAATTGCTCTTTTAAGAGATAGGGTACATCGGGGTATTTTGATAGCGGGCTGAATGGTATAATTTCAGTACTCACAATTGTTTCTTGGAGATTCATGTAGCCATCTTATTACCTGTAATAGTAAGAGGATGTTTAGGATGTGTACAACATAATCATATAGGTTTCCACAAAATATCTGTGTGTCCATTTGTCTGTAAACTACAAGATCGTGTTCTGTTTTCTTAAGCTTTTGTGAAATGGATGCCTAAATAATTGGTTTACCATAACTTGATTACATTCCTGCAAGCATTAGTTAGCTCCTGAAGTAGTGACACATTCTACTGGATGGTTCTTGTATAACCTTTCAATATTTCTTCCATTGACTTACAGGGCAATTTGATAGAGTTATAGGTGGAATAATATTTATATACATATACTTCCATGATAATTTTCATGACGACAGAGATGTTGAGATGTTATAAAAGAATGAATGCTCAACTGCATGGAGTAAAGAGAGTATGGAACAACCCCTTAAAGTAGTAGTTGATAATGCAGTGTCCATGAGCTGCACAACTATTTTAGGTATCATACACAAGTTTATACAGAAAAGAGCAATCAAAACAGTGTGAACTATGTGGTTAAAATGTAGTTCCTAGTAGTTATATTTAGTCCCCATCTGTATTTAAGACCAATATGGAAAGAACTCCAGGTTAAAAGTCAAATATCTCACAGCCAGATGTTTTGGCACAACTCCAAAAGAATTGTGCACTACCAAATATTCCTATGCAAGGAAAGGTGGCATTGGAGTACCTGTTTTTTGGTCTGAAAACAAAATAGCGAGTAATGATTTGCTACTTAGTCTTTTTTAGGAAAAACCACTTGAGCTATAGAAAACTGAAATCTCTTTCCAAGGCTAGAGCCACTGGCACTATTAAAGGAGCTGTAAGCACCTATTTCACAATGCACGGCCAAGTTCTAAATGAGCTTAACTTGAGTCGTTAATTACTATACATATATAAATGGACGAAACTGGCCCCTATTTGAATAATATGCTGCCAAATATTATTGCAGAAAAAGGAAAAAGGGAAGTGATTAGCTTAAAAAGCTTTAAACAAGTGCAAATTTCACAATAGTCTCATGCTGTAATGCATTTGATAGCTTCATTCCAATTATACTAGTGATGTTAAAGGGAATTTGACAATGATCTGAGCTGCAAGATAATGTTCCAAATGGATCTCTTGCTTGCATAAGTGATGGCAGTTATAATAATGAAGATATATTTTTTTAAAGTTCTTGTTCATTTTCAGAGTTATTGTGCTATAGGAAGAGTACTATTCACTGCAGATTGCCACAATGCTCACTTTACTTTGAGCTTGACTTGAACATATTGCTACTGTTAAGTCATATTGTGAACTGCAATTGGGTAAATTTTCCTCGAAAATCATGGGGCCTGAAACAAAATCTCTAATAGCAGACAGTTACCAATCAGGAACCAATAAGAATGTAACACAGTCACCGGTGCAACTGTCAGGTGTCAAGGCATTTTTGAAGAGTTAGCTTTAAACCAATAAGATAAAAACTACATACGTGGATTTTATGAAGTCAGCTACTATTCAGATGTAACCTCAAAGAAGTGTGACAGGATTCAGTGCCATTACTGGAAAACCTGGTTTCATGAGCAGTGCATTGGAGTGGCAGTTCCCTAACCATTCATTTGTGGTCATTTGGTAGGTCCATTAACTTTTTTTTTTTGTTATTAAAATAACTACATATTATATTCTCTAATTTGGGACCATAATGATTAATCTTGTAAAACATGGGGTAAATAAACATTTAAGTTTAAACATGCTGTTATAATAACAGACTAATATTCCTTAAAAATGTAAGTTTCTTCCTACCTAGTAAGTAAATGAATCAAGTTATGTTCTACGTCAAAAACATTGTCAAAATGTTTGGAATTATTCAAATAACCTCACTGAGCTTATTACAAGTTCCATAAAGATATTCTATGTACTGCATATGATGATCATATGTGAAACACTCCGCCTGCGATGCCATTAGTAGTTAAAGCGGGCGTTAAACACTACCAAAAAAAAAAAAAAAAAAAAAAAAAAAAAAATATGTAAAACATTATATATAAGAGATAATGAGACAAAATCATACAGTTATCTATGTATATGAGATGAAACTTGCACTTAAATTGCTTCCATTGAGTAGAATAATTTGCCTAATAGGTATAATCTAGTATGATTTTAAAATTACAGTTCATTATGATTTGAAAGGATTTATGAGATTAAAAACAGAAGGGTGAAATACGAGTATAAAATACCTCACAAGAAATTGTAATTGAGGAAACATGGTAATCTGGAGTTCAAGGGATTTGGAGGAAAGTTAGACAAAGAACCTAAGTAATAGACAGATATGAAGGAAATTTGTGCTAATTCTAGACAAATGATTTTTAAAATTATATTGGATAATTAAAACCAAGTATTGCTAAAATTCAGTAGAAAATGAACTTCTATATTATTACTTTGTGACAGTTTTATTATGCTTATAACCTTGCTTTCATGCTACACATTGTCAATTGTAACAATTTCAAATCACAATTATCTGTGCCAGTAAGTAATGTAACATTGTACACCAAAATCCATTTTTCTCAAATTCATTGAATCAGTATTTTTTAATATTCCAATTAATCTTTGACCATGGTTTATATGCTATTATCCTTGAATTCCCAGGATTGCATCAAGATTTATGGTTTTATAAATACTTTTGCATTGAATTAAAATCAATATTGAGTACAAATAAAATTAGGAATTTATTTTCTGTGATGCTCAAAGAAAAAGTTTTAAAAATTCAGTAATATGTAAGTCAGATTTTTCTCCAAAGATAATTGAAATTAAGAAGTTCTACACAAACAAATTTAAAGTTCTTTTTGAATATAAATGTAAATTAATTTATAGATTCTTTAATTTCATTGAAGCATATTATTAATATTATTGCATTGTAAAGATATTTCAATGCAATAATAACCAAAACATTTAATGAGCTATAATCTCAAATGTAAGAAAGTAACCTAAACACACAATCTTGAATATTTCCTTGATTTATTTTTTAACTCAAACACATTATTTACTTATGCTTTTACGTATATTTTGATAATAATAAGTAATGTTAAATTGCACAACTGGAACTGAATTTGTTAGAGATTTTATATAAAATAGGAGAACACATCTCTGATAAATAAACTTACAGCATCGGCCTTAATAAAGTACTGCAAAGATGTAGTAACATTTTAGATTACTCAGTAAAAAGTCAAACATTTTTTGCTATATTAGGAGAATAGGTGAATTTATCCAATGTACTACACTTCCAAAATCTGAAGCCAAAATCTTTGAAACCCTTTGAGTGTGTGTGTGTGTGTGTGTGCATGTGCGTGTGCATGTGCATGTGTGTATGTGTGTGTTTTATTTTTCTATTGCCTTGAATTCACATGCCATTTTAATATTTATTACCTGTAATTTTTAAGTTTCTTATACATGAGATTACCTATAGTAAAGGGAATTCAATATAATAATTTTATAAAAAATATTTTTGCATTTGAGGAATAAAAATTTATAGCCCATATAGTTAGCAGAAATAGTATTTATAATTTATTTAATTGTAAGTATGAAAGATACCTTTAAAAGTTTATTATACCTAGAAAATGTGCTTATATCAATTCTAATATTTAAAAAAAGGTCCCCTTCTTTCCATGCACTACTTGTTTATAAACTTACCATTTTTGGCACCAGCAAATAATATGGCCACAATTAACACAATGATCAGAACGACCAGCATAAGGATGACTTTGACCTCCATTTTTCTGAAATGAGTTTTAAATCACAAATACAATAAAAGCAATACAGATACATATATTTTGTATCTAATGGTGCTTAATGCATTTAAGTGATTTTACCAGATTTAAAATTACATTTAATCATTGCAAGATAGATTCAATCTAATGAAAAGCTGTTTATAATTTATGGGCATAATTTTAAATACTGCGTGGTTTAGTTACTTCAATGTCCAAAGTCATTACTCAGCATAATTATAAATATGGTTTCAAAATTTATGCTCTAATTCTTACATTCCAAGTTGTTTGAGCATTTTTTTCATCATTAATTTACTCTTACAAGTAATGGCCAGAATCATACAACCTATTCATATAAAAATAAAGAGTAAATCTAGCTCAACATCTGCAACCAAATCTCAATATCAAAATTTTAGATGGTGTTAGTATGCACAAGTGCTATAGAAGCTAAATATTTGCAATAACTTAAATAAGCAATATATGAATTATTAGAATTTTCAATTATAATTGTAATTTACTATTAACTGCCCAAAAGCCTGTTAAAATAACAAAGGAAATAAATATGTAGCTATTTTTCCAATTTCAGAATCTTTTTATATTTCCTATTGCCTAACGAGGGTCCCTCCACAGGTTTTCAGAATGGACAACGATGAGTTGTAATATGCCAAAGCACCTTTTAGATAGCAACATGTGCAAGTCTAGTAAGTGTTCTCACAAGGTGGATTTCAGCTCTGCATGTTTGTATAACAGGTGTTGCTTAGCCATTACCTAGGATGGATCTCAAGCAAGAGATGTTTGTGCTGTGGCTTTCTATAACTTTAAACTTGGTTTAGGGGAGAGAAAGTGCTTTGAAAGGCTGCAGTACATCAGAGAATCTTTGCCCTTTGCAATTATTGATAGGATACACATTTAACAAGAAGATGGCAGTCCCTCAAAGTTGAAAACTGAGCAGCAGGCTGAATAAAATAACATAACATGAAAAAGTAGTGAAAGCAGAGGTATGTAGCAGAAAGACCCTTGTTATACATATGGTCAAAATGAAGGAGACATTGATATTGGATCAGCAACAGTGAAAATGCACCGGAAACAAAGTTTCCATGTCAAGAAGCTCTGCATATGCTGGATCCCCAGCCATCTCACAAATGAGTGGAAACAAGCATGTATGCAATGGTATCAGGAAATTATTGAAATATTCAATGGAAAAGGATCCAAAAGAGATTTCTGAGATTTAATAGGCATTGAGAGCTAGATATACCAGTAGATCCAGAAAGTTAATGACAGTCATTGGTCTGGGTCTTCTCAGGAGAAGATCCCCGAACAAAAATGAAATGTACAAACAAAGGCGGCAACATGATCTCTTTATTCTCCTCAGCAAGTGTCCACAAAGCAATAGTTTCAACTGAAGCAGAAATGACTATTACTGCCAAATGGTACACCACAAAATAACTCCCATAATTGTTCAATGAAATGAGAAAAAGGTATCACAATATGGATGGAATTTCTGACCATAATAATGCTCCTTTCCAAACTTTGATAAGTTTCTCAGATAAATTGCCTTTAAAGTAGATAATTGGGTCATTATCAGTGAAAAACAGAAAAGCTGTATGGAGGAAGCTGCTGAAGAAATTTTGTATTCAGAGAAAATAAATAAATAAATAAATAAATAAATAATAAGTCTTGTGTACAAGTAAAATATTTTGACCAATGAGAGATAAAAGAAAATTGAAATGCATACATACAGAAGTGGTATAAGTTACAGGATACTATGATTTGTGTTTAGAGGATCATCTGTGAAGAAAAACATGAATGCAGAACACTTTGAAGCAGAATTCAGAGAAATATGGATTCTAATGAAGAAGGAAGCTTCAAATTAAAGTGACATTTAATATACATTTGTTGGCATTAAAACAAGTTTTGTACCATTATTTTATAGTAGTATTCCTGCAAGTTGTGGGTTTGGGTATACAAGGTTTGAAATAATGGTAGTTTCACTTATATTTCCTGCTGAACACTGAGCACTATGCCTCAAATTCTACAAATAAGACTAACAGTGATCTATCTCCTTGCATCATCAACTATTGTTTAAAAATTTACATCTATAGTCCTCATTTACATCCATTTTGCACTTTAGGATATGCAGGCAGGCAGGCAGGCGGGCAGGCAGGTGGTAAGCAGGCAGGCAGGCTTTTTAGCAATACCTATGGCTAGCTTATTGTTTCAACTGACCTCTTCAAAAAGCTGTTAAGGCAAATTAACCTCCAAAATTGCAGTTTGGATATCGTTTTAATTATCATCCCGAAAATACAAAATCTATTGCTGCTGCACGACAGTAAGGTAAGTCTTAGAATTCTGGATCCTCACACACATTACATAATGTCAAATCTTTTTGTGGTTATAAAACTGTTCGCCATAATCATCTTTATGAACGGAATTCCATCACGTATTCCAAGCGATAGCATTTTATGCGGACTCAGAGCTTGCCTAGGTATTTGAAGGTGGTTATATACTTGTTATAAACATTCCAAATTAATTAGATCTCCCTTAAAATGTGCTTTTACCTGGAAAATGTAAGCCTGCTTGATTTCGGAAAAGAATTTACCCTCAGCTACAGCAATTGCTACTAGATGTCTCTCCCTACGTCTATACAGACGATTAAAGTATTTGCTCGGATGGTATAGCTATATCACAGAATAGAGAGTATACAGAAAGCCAACTCCGCAGTAATCCGTGCGCCAAAGTTCAGTGCGCATGCGCGAATTCCGCCATACTTGTACCGAGTAAACAGCTATATTGCTGATTTACACACTTCGTAATATCCATTTTATTAATGTTATTAATTTATTTTAGCTACTGGGATTATACTCTACTCAATAGTTATATTATACACTGTACGAGTTAGAATATTTGTTGACTCTTAAAGCTTTACTGCTCTTACAATGAGCAAGTAGTAAGATAAAAGGCGGACAATGTTACTCACACTGTAACGCAAAAATAATTCAAGTACAATTAATATGACAATGAAACATGGAGTGTCTCCTGTAAAGTTAGTAATGTGATTTATCATATGTTTGCATCAATTTTCAGTTTCGGTTTTTTTGTTGGGTTTTTGTTTTCTTTCTATGGTAGGACTGATTCATTAAGCCTAAATAGATTTAATGTCCATTCTGATTCAACGTATTAAGCCTTTTTATTATTTTATTAAATAAAGCTTGGCAGCCCATTGAATCACTTGATTATTTACTCCTATCCACATATTTTCCTAACCATAATTTCATGTTGCTACGGTTTGCTTTGTAGATATGCACAGCAAACAAAACAGTTTAAAATATTTGATGTTGTCCATTCGTATGGCTTTTTCTAGCTGTTCCACAAACAAAATTTCTTGCCAAAGAAGGTTGTTTTATCTGCATCAACTAATCAAGATAAACATTATCAGAATTCGTCTTAATTCTTGATTCTTTGTAAGTAAAAGAGAAATAAGAGAATACACAAGCTAAAGCCTTAGTCAAATCTTATAAAAGCCGGTGACTATGGTATCTAATCTTAGTATCCTCCAAGGATGCGACACGAAGAATTTCAAGAAAATCCCCACACCCCCAATTATTTTTACATAAAATATTTTTCGAAAATTTTGATTTTCTTAAAAATGGCTCTTACAATTGTGATTAAAGTATTTTATACAAATAAAATGCATATTGTGAATTCTCTGGAAATAGCCTCTGAAGACTTCTTTATTCTGGTTGGGGTTTGCAGAATTTTGCATAACAATTAAACCGTAACAGATAGTCAAAAACTTGGTCTTGTTAAAACACAGAATTTATGTCATATATTTTTTTTTATGTAAAGCTGACGGTTTTAAGATATTCCTTGTTACTGGTTTCAGTTTTAAACTAATTAATTCTTCTCCGACGGGACCACAAAAGCGAACCGAACATTAATTATTTCACATACCGACCAGCTTTTAAAAGATTAGACCATTTTGGCCTAGTGTATTCCCTTATTTACCTCCTACTTACAAGCAAGTAAGTAACAGATCATTTCTGCTAATGTTTACCTTGATTCGCATGGCGTAGATAAAAGAACAATCTTTTATAAGAAACATTTGTTTGTGGATCAGCTAAAGAACGTTATGTGAATGGCACACATAAGATTTTTCTGCACTACGTTTTTGTCGATCTCTTACGGTTTACCAGTTATACAAAAGTTATATAAAAGTAACCTAGAATAAAGAGGTCGTCAGGGGCTCTTCCCAACAAATTCAAGTTATAATTTCGTATGTCACAAAAGTATCTTAAACTTGCGACATTTTAATCAAAAGCGTAAGAGATAGATAAAAGCTTGCTACACAGAGAACATAGATTCTGGTAAAGCCCACAATTTGTCATCATGTACATTTTTTATGGTGTTAACCATTTTCAAAATTTTCAAATACATACACATTTTCTTTTGTGGAAATTACCATTGATGTTTTTTTTTGTTCTTATCTTTTTCCAACTTCTTGCAAATATAATTGGATTTCAAAGCATCACATAGCTGCTGGCATCGAAAATATTTGACTATTGTTAATAACTATAACGAAATGCGCAATTAAAACGTACCTTTATTAACAAGAAACAGAAGAACAAGCGGCGGTATAAATAGTTTGTAGGAGAGTAAACAGAGAAAGTTATGTGTAAGCCACACATGAGATTGTTATTACCTACGTTCGTGCCTTTTAATTTTACACGTTTTAATCTGCTTTAAATGGTATGTAATAAACAGCGTTCGCTTTGCGTTTATTAGGTCCCAATATGGCGTCTGGCGCAGAGTTTGGCTTCTAGCACATCAAAGGAGCCGTCCTCGAGTTTCCTTTCTGTATACTCTCTATTCTGTGGCTATATATTAGGTTGTTATTCTCTTTGAGGAGGCCAACTGTAAACTATTCGCATTCATATTCTTAAGTAGCTACTCAAATATAAGTAACAGCGTTTCTAATCTTACAAATATCAGAGGAAATAAATAGTCAATATTTTCAGACTTGTAACTTGACATTTGTATGCCTTTAGCGTCTCTCTCGCTCTCTCTCTCCGTCTCGCTCTCTCCCTCTCTCTCTCTCTCTCTCTCTCTCTCATTCTTTGTCTGTTTATCTGTCTCTGTCTTGTTTAACTTATCATTTCAGTTAAAAGGGAAATTCAAGAAGAAGCAAATCCAATGTGGAAGCAATAAATAAACATGCCTGACGTGCGTTTTTTTAAGTATATATTAAACCTTTAAAATGAGGTCAGAGAACCTTTTGCTTTACAAAGCAGTAAAGCAGTCATCCTGAAATACATAAAGCTGGACTATAGTTTATTGCCAGTTTACGATTGAGGCAAGTATCTATACATATATTTCGAACCTTGGGTAGGAAGATTCATTTAACAACTAGGTGCAAGGGCTTGTTTACGCTTGTTTAATTCTACTGGCCATTCTGTTATAAAATTAAATTATTATATTATGTTGTTCAGTTTGAAATCTAATCACATAAGAGATCTTATTGGGAAGAGGAGTGAATTGAAAGTGTTCGAGGTTCTGGATACACTTTGTCGTTCACGGAGGGACGGAAAGTCCCCTAAGTAAATAGTTTTCTAGCCATTTCAGGTACTTTAATGACATTTTGGGCTGTAAATGAGGTATCTCGCATTACTTTTAAAGGTCTTTCATAGGACTGGGAAAGTATTTTGGGGATAAGTATGGGGTTCTTAAGTACTTTGTCGGTAGTTACGCATCCCTATAAGGATTTGGCTCTAATTGGCGTAGTTTCGTTTTTGCAGTGTTTTTTGTTGTGATTTTAGCACTTTTTGAGGGGCTTTGAGTACTTTGAGAGTGTTTATCCAGAAAAGTTCGTGTTTGAAGGCTATTTTAAAGCTTTTCACGACATTTAGTACATTGTGAGTGTATCTTATTAGTGGTTTATTACGTTTTGCAGTTAATTTAGCACCTTTTTATGCCTTTCGGGCGTTTTAACGGCATTTCGAAGGTATTTTGAGCTTTGAAAATGGTATTTTAGCAGTATATGGACATTTTTATGTCGGTTTTAAGTTATTTTGTGAACTTTATAGCGGGTGTTCACCTTTGCCGCCGACGTTTCTGTCACTTTAAAGACACTTGGTTCATCTCTTAAACGATTTTGGAGGACTTTGAAGGTATTTTCAGCTCCTGAATAGCTATTTTGGTAACTTTTATGCACAGTTTATGTACTTTTGAAGGTAACTTGTGACCTTCGGAACAGGCATTGAGCACTTTGGATCATGTGTTTCAGACCGCTTCGCAAGCATTTTGGATATGTTTAAGCCATATTAATAGCTGAAGATCATGGGGACTCTGCAGGACTCTTTTTCAGTTAACTTTACAAGCTTTTTGAAGGAATTGAGGGCTTTTGAATATGTTTTTGGATATTTATTTTGCGAGCTTTAGAACAGCTATTTAGCGCAGGTCTTTTAGGTTCATTTTCTTGAATTTGGAGCAGGTCTTGCAGGCCAATGATTAAGAAAGTTAACGGCATTTTCAAGATATCTGAAGGTATTTTGGGCTGCATAAAATGTACTAATCCCTCGGGAACAGGTGTTTCATGACACCTTGGAGGTCATCCTGAGTGGTTGAAAACACTACATGAAATGCTCATCGATAAATTGGACCTTATAGGTTGAAAGGGATAACAGGCCGTTAATGTACTTTGCTTTATTTATTTATTTTGGTTAATAGCTACCACCTGAATTCTATTAGACAAATATTGTAGTAAATGTATTTGTTGGCTAATAATGTTGTTGAAAATAAAGTCTTGATTTCATTGCTGCAAATAATTCACTCGACATTTCGGCTCGTAGACAATTAATGGCTGCACGCCATTCGAGGCTCGCGCACCACTGCGCGTTAACATTCCAATCACTCGCGACTCAGTACAATTCACAACACAAAAGAACAACACTGCAATACAAACCTTGCTACTTTTATTGTAGGTAAATGACTTCACAAATTTTCTGGAAACTTGTCAAAAATACTGGAAGCCAAAGCAACGAAGAATCAATACTCGCTTTCTGAAAGGTCCTATTACATCGCGCCGCCCTTCCTTGTTGCAAATCCCAAAATGCGTTGACTCACACACCAAGACAAACACGAGAACCATTTCATAAGGTGGCACTGTCACATTGGTCCCTCCTTAGAGCTGGTTGTCCCAAATGTGGCTAGACGATCCAGATGTATTACCAGTTTCTTCTCACTGGGTAGTATCTGGAGGCAGTACACATCATTTTATCTTCTTTGCCACAAAGTACAACCCTTGCCATATTTTTTTTTTATGCTTGGGCAGGTTGCTTTATTCCGGATAGGGCGCTATAGCCACACCGATCACTTGGCTGAAAACTTTAGCTGTTGGCCTGCCGGTTGTAATGGGTGTTCATCCGATTGCTTACTACCTGGAAGTTTAGCGGGCCATCCTTTGCATGCCATGAATTCTGTCTACGAGATTTTTTGCCAGTGTTTAACGACCGCTTTTACTAAAAAAAATGACACTGGGGGTGATGTCTACGAGGTACTCCACGTTGTCAACAGCTGGCTGTTATGCTAGAGGACTCCCGAACATCACGGCGCATTGTAGACGAAGGTCTCTGCTAATGACGAAACTTACCGGTGTTTGTTGATGGTTCGGTTATGTTCAAATGTCCACCAGAGTCCCCGAATGTACTTCCTCAATTAGTTGCGCGATTTTACTCCGAGGGAGGTTCTGGTGGCTCCCATTCTCGGAACAGCACGCTCTTTAACCCTCATTGATTACCGTTGGGCCCAGTAGGAATTTTATACGATGCTGCTTGGTGCGATGTCTTTCTAGCACGGCCTAGTCCCTTCATCTACTTCTGCCACGAGTAGCACGAAGTTGGCCTACCGCCAGATGCTCTCTTTTCAGCCATTCGATATCTCATCCAGCTATAGGCACCGCTGAAATAATAAGGAGATTTGTGGCACACTCTTTCTCTCCAAACTCACTGCAATGGTCGCGATCCTCTGTACAGGATATTCTGGACATGGCACCCGCACAGGTTTGGCTCCTTTCCGATGTTCTGTAGTAAAGTTGTACTTTTGCAGCCTCTGGGCGCAACAGGCAACCTCGGCCTCTATATTGAAACTTAGCAGATAGGTAAACTCGGAGTGGTAATTTCTCAGATGGATTGAGTGACCACACATAAACTTGTGAAAGTGCTCCTACGCCTTGACTATCGCAAGGAACTATCTTTGGGGTAAGGAAGTAGCTATTTTTTGCCCTTAAGAGCGACTTGCTGTAGCATATAATCCGCCCCGGACCCGCCAGGTTCTGTTACAGAATACCGCCAAAGGCGGTGTCGCTGTCATCGTTTGATCATTATACGGTGGCCAACAGGTTGAGTAAATTTCAAATAGGAGCTCTGCACCGTACTAATGTTAGCGCAGGAACTCGCTCTCTGCCTCTTCTTAACACACGTAAGGCCGGTGCTCTTCCGTATGGCAGGTGAGAGACTTTGCGATGTTGGAGAATCTTCTTACGAACCGGCCGTAGTAGCTGCATAGACTCAGCACCTTCGCAGTTCACGTTTGACTTTTGTTCGGTGCCAATCTCTCAGCGCCCGAACCTTCAACGGGTCCTCAGGCATTTTAGGTGGCGACACTGTGTGGCCCAGTTATTGCAGTTCCTGGCAGAAGATCTGGAACTTCATTATGCCCAGCTTCAAGTTAGCTGCCTGCAGCCTTTGCAATGTCATAGTTTTTTTTTTTTTTTTTTTTTTTTTATAGATATTTTTCGGAATTACTGCCAGCGACGATGATTTCATCCAAATAGAACAGGCAAGTTTCGAATATCAAACCTCATCACTGATTCCATGAAGCGCAGGAGGGCGGCTGGAATGTTGCTGAGGATGAAGGACATAACCATAAATTGCGGCCAGTTGAAAATACAGTATTCTCCTCG
The DNA here is from genome assembly GCA_030762935.1 of Hymenopus coronatus. Lineage (NCBI taxonomy): Eukaryota > Metazoa > Arthropoda > Insecta > Mantodea > Hymenopodidae > Hymenopus > Hymenopus coronatus. Next base: position 216,959,058 of record CM060900.1, read on the forward strand.
TCTCTAGGATTTAAGGCCAGTTGTGAGTTTCCAGATTTCAAATCCAAAGTAAAGAACAACATTGCGCCCAGGGTGTCGTCAATGCGGGTTAAGTTGAAACGGGCCTTTCGGTGATGACTTTTAATTTCCTGTAGTCCACGGAGAAACGTAGCCCAAGGGTAGCTCCAAAACTGCAGGGGGAGCACCAAGGGCTTTTACACTCTTCAATAATTTCGATATCCTTCATGTTCTCCAATATGTCCCGTACTTAGGCTTCCTCCGCCTGGGGAATACATCTTGATGAATGTCAGATGAGGCGTGCGTCTCCGCTGTCGATATTATGGTGTACTCGGTTTGAGCGAACATAATCGCGACCCTTTGCACCTGTGAGGTGGTTATATTACCGGTCACCCGCGTCACTAAGTCTTTCACCAAGGGCTCCAGGCCCATCGAATCGTGGCTGAGCATTACATTGAAAGTTGGCTCGCACTACTCTTATTCCGTCCAGGCTTGGATATACTAGTCAGCTTCCCTTCGCCACGTTATATCTGATTACATTCACGCTTACAGCTTTGCGTAAGAGACACTGGCACAGGTTTTCTGGTATCCAGCCGTCTCCGATGAGGATGTCTTCTACTCTTCTGCACAAGGCACGTTGCCCCCCCCCCCCGCATCTGAATGGGTTGAAGACGGGCCCGAGATAACCCTCATCTTGTCGGTGTTCATTCGTTTGCTTCCTGCTCGTTGACATGGTTTGGACAGTTTTTCACTAAGTGATTTGCTTCGCCACACTCCCAGTACACACCATCTGAAGATAGTCGACGTCTTTTTGGGTTGCTTCTCTCCCCTTGTTATAGCGAATACTCGTAGTCTTCGAGGTGAGAAACAGCTTGCTTTGATCACCTCCATTCTGAATGCTGGCGTTAACGCCTCGTGGATCTTCTTATATTCGCCGTGCATCAGCCAACTCTGTCATATTTTGGCGTCATGCCGAGTGCCGACGAACGAGAAGGTGGTGCCCTGGAACATGCAGCTTAGTGGCAGAATCACCAGTTTTCTTTCTATTCTTTCGCTAGCTGTTCGATGACCAGGGCGAACACCTGCATAGTCTAACCTGGCTGTAACAGGCTTGGCTTAAGCGGACTGCGGTAAGCCGCAGCCAAGCCATAGTAGCCCAAGCTGTTCATGAGGACCTCTCACATCCCATCGGATTTCCCTGAGGTACGGATAATATTCGCTACTTCTGTCTTTGTATGTTTGCTATTATTTGTTAGGCGCCGGTGGGTACTTTAGGCGGAAAACTTCGAAGTTTAACGCCTCGTCGTTCTTGGATGATTTAACGCCAACGGATGTTGGGTTCCGGTAACCTCGGCCTTCAGGTCCATCAAATTTTCGTGTAGTATCGTTTCCATCGTGGCGGTTATTTCATTCGCAACGCTGACCACTCTTCCCTCCAGGGCATTAACACGTTCCCCCGGGCCTTTCAGGGGTCAACGCGATGGTCAAAATTCTCCATCATTCCTCCCAGCTTCTCCAAGTCTTTGTTCACATCGGCGAGTAATTCGTCGATATTGGTGGTAGGGTGCATTTTCATCCTAGATATTTTAGTTTTCATTTCTGTTTGCATCTTCTCAATTTTCCCCAAGCCGAATTCCATCTTCTACTCCATAGTATCCACTCCGGTTTCCAATCCCTTCTCCACTTCCTTCTTCACTGTCATTATTTATCTTCTCATCCTGTCCATTTTCCAAACCTGATTTCATTACCATTTTAATTTGCTTAACTTTGGCCCACAAACTTTTCACCCATTCCACCCTCTCGACATAAAAATCACACTTCTGACATGACATAGATGTAGCTCATGTCTTTATTGAAAATGTGGTTACAAATAAAGTTTGAATTCACTACTGCAAAATAACAATTTCCTCGGCGTTTCGAATTTTGTAGATAGCTTAAGGCTGTACGCCATCCATGGCTTGCGCACCGCTGGGCGCTAACACTCCAGTCGCTCACGACTCAATATAATTCACAACACAACAGAAAAGCACTGCACTGCAATCGTTCCTGCTTTTGTAGCTAAAAAATAAAGTCACAAACTTCCCGGAAATTTAACTGAGATACTGGAAGCCAAAATTTGGAGAAGAATCGAGTGTTATGTACGTGGAGGTTCCTGTTACATCGCGGTGCTCTTCCGTGTTATTTACGCGTCCAAACTGCGATGACATTGATAGCAATTTAATTTTTCTAATAACATTTTGTGGTTACCCCCCCAGGGGCCAACTATGTTAGGTATGTTTTAGACGCATAAGGGGTCCCGAGCCAACAAAGGCGCCCTCTGTGGACACCTTTGAGAAGTGAGGGACTCAGTGGGTGAAAATACCCACCCATGTGTAGGCCGTGCGTGGAGACTCATGTCGGTGGAAAGGAATATCCTGTTTCTTTGAGGATTGCGCATCTGAGCTTGGGCTTCTGATTTTCAGTAACTGGGGGCGATGCGCAGCCTAATACACCACTTTGGTTTCTGCTTCGCCTAAACGGGAGGCTGGGGATTAACCAATTCTCATCAATCGGTTAGGACTAGGTCCTATACTCAACTCCAGGTTGCGTGGGATGGCCAGCCTGTTATGTCCCTTGTGTAGCCCTGTTACGCTGTGGAGTGACCCCATGTTGGACTCCGTGGTGGGTGAGGAGCACTGGGGGATGAATTTATACCATACTTTTTATAGCTTCCAAAAGAAAACCCAAACCCAGTTTAATGTTTGGAAAGAAAGTAGTAGAGTCCAAGTCCTCGTTACTTGGTAATACTTAGGGCAGAGGAAGGAAAGATATTTACTATTTCTTATCCAAAAAGCCCTGGATAAAACAGCTGATCCGATTTAGTCATGCATTCGCTCTCGAAATGGCACGCACCTGGTTGAAGCAGTCTCCGCATCCCAGGCATCAAAACTATTGCGAGCAAATATGTTAGGCAGTTACCCTGTGAAGATCGCTATGCACAGGACCTTGCACTTCTCTCGAGGATTTGCACCACCCGCGCATGTGACGGTTTGTCTAATGAGGAGATTCAGGAGAAGCTCTCAGCACAAGGCGTCAGCTCTGTCTATAGGGTTCAGCGGAGAGTTAATGGTGAATTTGTGCCTACCCGTTGCCTACTCCTTAGCTTTGATTGGGTAGAGCTGGTGGATCCTTTTATAGTCGCCGTGCATCAGCCTATTCTGTCATATTTCGGCGACACGCACAGTGCCGACGAACGAGTAGGTAGTTTCCTGGGACATATAGCTTAGTGGCAGAATCGCCAGTTTTCTTTCTTTTTTTTTTCGCTTGCTGTTCGATGACCAGGGCGAACACTTAAACTGGGTGTTGCAACCTTGACATAAGCTGACTGCGGTAGGCCGCAGCCAAGCCATAGTAACCCAAGCGGTTCACGAGGACCTCTCACATCCTTTCGGATTTCCCTAACGTACGGATAATATTCGCTACTTCTGTCCTTGGATACTTACTATTATCTGTTTGGCTCCTCTTCGGAAGAACATCGATTATGGGAGGGGCCGGTGGGTACTTTTGGCGGAAAACTTCGAAGTTTAACGCCTCGTCGTTCTTGGATGATTCAATGCCAACGGATGTTGGGTTCCGTTCGGTAATCTCGGCCTTCAGGTCCTTCAACTTTTCGTGTAGCATCGTTTCCATCGTGGCGGTTATTTCATTCGCAACGCTGTCCACTCTTCCCTCCAGGACATTAACGCGTTCTGCGGGGTCCTTCAGGGGTCAGCGCGATGGTCAGGATTCTCCATCATTCCTCCCAGCTTCTCCAAGTCTTTGTTCTCATCGGCGAGTAATTCGTCGATATTGGTGGTAGGGTGCATTGTCATCCTAGATTTTTTAGATTTCATTTCTGGTTGCATCTTCTCAGTTTTCCACATGCCGAATTCCATCTTCTACTCCATATTATCCATTTCGGTTTCCAATCCCTTTTCCACTTCCGTCTTCACTGTCATTATTTATCTTCTCATCCTGCCCATTTTTCCATTGCTGATTTCATTTACATTTTAATTTGCTTAATTTTGGCCAACAAACTTTACACCCTTTACAACCTCTCGCCATAAAAATCACACTTCTGACATGACATCAGTGTACCACATATCTTTATTGAAAATGTGGTTACAAATAAAGTTTGATTTCACTACTGCAAAATAATAATTTCCTCGGCGATACGAATTTTGTAGATAGCTTAAGGCTGTACGCCATCCATGGCTTGCGCACCGCTGGGCGCTAACACTCCAGTCGCTCACGACTCAGTATAATTCACAACACAACAGAAAAGCACTGCACTGCAATCGTTCATGCTTTTGTAGCTATAAAATAATGTCACAAACTTCCCGGAAATTTAACTGAGATACTAGAAGCCAAAGTTTGGAGAAGAATCGTGTGTCATGTACGCGGAGATTCCTGTTACATCGCGGCGCTCTTCCGTGTTATTTACGCGTCCAAACTGCGATGACATTCATAGAATGATAATTTTTCTAATAACATTTTGTGGTTACCCCCACCCCAGGGGCCTACTACGGTAGGTATGGTTTAGACGCACTAGGGGTCCCGAGCCAAAAATGGTGCCCTCTGTGTACACCTTTGAGAAGTGAGGGAGTCAGTGGGTGAAAATACCCACCCACGTGTAGGCCGTGCGTGGAGACCCATGTAGGTGGAAAGGAATACCCTGTTTCTTTGAGAATTGCGCATCTCAGCTTGGGCTTCTGATTTTCAGTAACTGGGGGCGATGCGCAGCCTAATACACCATTTTGGTTTCTGCTTCGCCTAAACGGGAGGCTAGGGATTAAACCACCCCTCATCAATCGGTTAGGACTAGGTACTATACCCAACTCCAGGGTGCGTGGGATGGCGAGCCTGCTATGTCCCTTGTGTAGCCCTGTTACCCTGTGGGATGACCCCATGTTGGACTCCGTGGTGGTTGAGGCGCACTGGGGATGAATTTATGCCATACTTTTTATAGCTTCTAAAAGAAAACCCAAACCCAGTTTAATGTTTGGAAAAAAAAAAGTAGTAGAGTCCAAGTCCTCGTTACTTGGTAATACATAGGACAGAGGAAGGAAAGACATTTACCACGGTTATCCCATTTCTTATTCAAAAGCAGGAAATCGCAAAGCAAACTTGCGATATCAACGGGTACACAATTGCAGAAAAGACTCTCGTAGCCAGTCCACTTACAAGGCCCTCAGTTTTCACTTCCTCGTCGGATTCACGATCTGCCAACGCCACATCTGCAAGACATACTGCAGGAAAGGTGTCACCCATGCCTTTGTCTTCGGGAACTAAGCCAGCCATAACCGTTGAGAATTCTGCACCTGCGAAAACTTTAAAACGAAATAGTTCCGGACCGACTTCCTGAAAGAGTATGTTAAGTCCCCTCCAAAAACATCTAAGGGACGGACAACCGGTTATCCTCTTCATATAAATCTTCTGGGGGGGGGGGGGGTGCACAGTTCGGCAACCACTATATTCGTTGATCAGTACCTCCAATTCTCAATTGGAATGTGGGCCTCCCCAGTGGAGGAAATGGACTAAGAGGATTTTGCCCTCAGTGCCAGACTGCCAGTGCGTAAACGGCAGGATCATGCTCCTGAAAAAAGTATTTATCCAACGGACAAGAAAAATAAACTAAACTGACCAGCGCAGCCGAATGTGCAGACACGCCTTCCCATTTAAAACTTATCCTACATCATTGCCAATGGCTGTCCTTCAGTGGAGCACACGTGGAATAAGATCACATCGACCAGAGCTTGAATTGTTGATCCACCAGTATCAGCCTTTGGTCGTATGCTTGTAAGAGGCCAAGCTCCGTCCTCAAAACCACCTTACAATAAACCAGTACTCCTCTGTCCAGTGTGGTATATCCCCGGCGGATGGAGTCCCTGTACATGGGGGCCCCATTATTCTTATCAGAGATGATAACTTCGCCGACTGTGTACCCATTCAATCTGACACACATTCCATTACTGCAAAGATTAAGCTACTTTCCATTTATTTTACCATTGCAGTATATATGCACCCCCATCTGACAGCCTCTCGCGCACCGATGTAGCAGACGTAGTCTCCCAGGTACCAATACTTCTGTTCTTAGGGGACGTGAATGCCCACCACCCACTTTGGGCCTTCCCTCGGGCTTGTGCGAGAGGTCAACTGACCGCCGATTTCTTGGGTTCCATTAACCTATCTCTCCTGAACACCGGAGAGCCAACGTTTCTTTCTAACGGCTTCAATAGTTTTTCTCATCTGGATATATCAATTTGTTCTCCACAGTTGGCGGTTTCCTTATAATGGAATATCATCTCTGACTTTCATTCTAGCGTCCCTTTTGTATTCTTCTTTGTTTCTTAGCAAAGGATGTATGTTCAACCCGTTCACCAGGGTGGCGCCTATAACGGGCCAGCTGGTGCCTTTATTTTGGTTTGACCGTTTTTCACTACTACGAGCGCGACTCGGTGGATTTTTTAGTTCACCACCTCACCGAGACAATTATTTCTGCTGCTGAGCTTTCTATTCCGCGGTCGACTGGACATCCCCGTCGCTTTCCTGTCCCTTGGTGGACAGAACAATGTCGGAATGCCATTCATGCTCGCGGACGTGCTCTTCTGATCTTCCAGGGCGTACCTACGCTGGTAACGTAATACAATATAAGAAGATGTGTGCCAAATCTAGACAAGTGGATAGCAAAAAGCAACCATGGAGCCAATTTGTAGGTCCCTTTAATCAACTTGCACCTTCCTCTGTCGTATGGGATAATTTAAGGCGTGTAGCCGGCAAACCGACCCATCTGCCGATAGCCGGTTTTAAGACTAATGCAGGGCCCTGTGGTTGATATGTTTGACGTGGCTAAATATCTTGCCAGTGCTTTCGCTCAAGTGTCAAGTGTCTAGCTCAGAACTATTCCTCTTAGTTTTTATTCAGTTAAGGCTCATGTTGAATCTCAAGGGTTTGCCTTTCGGCTCTGGAAACCTTGAACCCTCCAACCGCCTTTTCACCATGGCGGAGCTAGACCAGGCCCTCTCATCTTCTCGAAACTGCGCTAAATGCAAATAGTATACATGTTCAAATGTTGCAACATCCCTCTCCTAAGGGTAAGGTTTTCCTCCTCGAGGTCTATAATCGGGTCTGGGTGGATGCCACTTTTCCAACTCAGTGGCGGGAGGTCAATATCATACCTAATTTGAAATCTGGAAAGGACCGTCAGCTTCTTTCCAGCTATCGTCCAATTTCCCTCACTAGCTGTACTTGCAAGGTGATGGATCAGTGGACGGTTGGTGTGGTGGTTGGAACACCACAATCTTCTGACGAACATCCAATGTGTTTTTCGAAGACATGAATCAGCGGTTGACTACTTTGTGTCGTTATCGACGCAGATCAAGAACGCCTTCTTCAGATTTGTCAGATGGATGGGATATTTTTTGACGCGGAGAAGGCAATGGGGGGGGGGGGGCAGGGATTTTAAACTCCCTTCATAGCTGGAATACACGTGGACGCCTGCCGTTGTTGATTCCGGAGTTAATGCGGTGCAGATTTGACAGTACTCTTCGTCTAAATCGTGCACTGATCCGATCTAAGTTAGACTATGGATGCATCGTTTTTTCTTCTGCACGACTAACTTTGCTGAGACGTTTGCACCCTATCCAACTTGGATGCATTCGTGTGGCTGTTGGGGCCTTTCCAACCAGCCCAGTTGTGAGCCTCTACGCTGAATCGGCAGAACCCCCTCTGCGGTTTCGGCGTGATGTCCTGTTAGGGAATGATGCCTGTGCCTTTAAGTGCATGCCTTTGGATCCGACGTTTACCCTTTCTTCTGTACTAAGCGGGACGCACGATATCGCAACCACTTACTTAGTCCAAGGCCTGCAGATTTCCGTGTCCGTGAGCTTCTCCTGAAACACAATATTGTAGTGCCTCAACTGTTTCCGAATGGGAAAAGGGTGTACCCACCTTGGATTTCTAAGTTATTTAATTGCAGCCGTGAAAGACACTTTTAGAATTTCGTTATACTTCGAAAATGTGCTTAAAACGATTATGATATTTAAAAAAAAAAACAAACAAAAAAACCCTCTTTCCATGCAATATGTGTTTATAAACTCACAATTCTTGTCACCTGCAAATGATATACCCACAGTCAGCACCATGAAGATTAAACCGACCAAAATGAGGATGACCTTGACCTTCATTTCTCTGAAATCAGTTTTAAAACACAAATACTATTAAAGCATTTCAGATACTTGTACTTCATAGCTAATGGCACTTAATGTATATAAATTACAATGTCAGCTTTTAAATTACGTTTAAACATTGCAGGATAGATTGAATCTTATCGCCCGCCTGGGTAGTGTTGTGGTAGCGGTTCTGCCTCCCATTCAACAGGTCTTGAGTTCAAATCTCGCTTAGCGTGAGTTACTCGGATAAGGCTTTTATCGCTGTGGCCGAATGGTTAAACCACTTGCCTCTCACCTTGACTCCCGGGGTTCGATCCCAAGCGACCGCATCTGAGATATGTGGTGGACAAAGCGGCGGTGGGGCGGGATTTCTCCGGGTACTCCGGTTTCCCCCGGCATCTCATTCCACCGGTGCTCTGTCATCATTCATATATCACCAGTGTCACCGCCTGCGGTGCCATAAGCAGCTAAAGAGGGCGTTAAACACTACCAAAAAAATTGAATCTTATCAAAAATTGTTTATAATTTATGGCCACAGCTTTGAATACTGCATGGTTTAATTACTTCAACATCCAAAGTCAGTATTTCACATACTTATATATATATATATAGTGCAAAATTTTGCTCGAATTCTAACTTCCAAGCTGTTTAGTTTTTCGTTTTTATTATTATCAATGTACTCTGACAAATAATGACCAGAATCACACAATCTATTCATATAAGAATAAAGAGTAAAACTGTGCAACGTCTCTTAGGAACTTCACTATGGCCGCAGTAAATTTACCTCAAGTTGAACAGTTGCAACCAAATCTCAATATCAAACTTTTAGATGGTATTCGTATGCTCAAGCACTATAAAAGCTAAGTATTTGCAATAATTTAAATAAACAATATATGAATTATTAGAATTTTCAATCTTAATTGTAATTTAATATTAACTGCCCAAGAGCCTGTTAAAATAACCAAGGAAATAAATATGTAGTTCTTTTTCTGATTTCATAATCTTTTTATAATTTCTATTTTCTTATGGTGATCACTCCTAAATATTTCAGAATGGACACTGATGAGTTGTGATAAGCCAAAGCATCTTTTGCTGAAGTTCAGATAGCAACATGTGCAAATCCACATGTGGATTTCAGCTGTGTAAGTTTGTAAAGCAGGTGTTGCTAAGCCATTTGCTAGGATGAATCTCAAACAAAAGTATATTTATGCCATAACTTTATATAGCTTTAAACTTGGTTTAGGAAAGAGAAAATGTCTTGAAAGACTCCAGTTCATTAGAGAATCTTAGATCTTTGCAAACCACCATTTATAGGTAGTAGGCACAGCTTAGAAGAGGAGGCAGTCCCTCAAAGTTGAACACCGAGCAGCAGGTTGACTAAAATAACAATAGATGAAAATGTGGTTAAAGCAGGGGTATGTTGCAAAAAGACCCTTGTTGTAGATTTGGCCAAAATGAAGGAGACATAATTATTGGATCAGCAACAATAAAAATACACCTGAAACAAAGTTTTGATGTCAGGAAGCTCTGCAGATCAGGGATACCCAACCATCTCACAAATGAATGGAATTGTGTCAGGAAAATATTGAAATATGTAATGGTAGAGGTTCCAAAAAGATATCTAACGTTGTAATAGGCAATGAAGGCTAATAATACCAGTATGATCCAGCGAGTAAAAGACAGTAATTCTGGGTCATCTCTGGAGAAGATCCCCAATCAAAGCTGAAGTGTACAAGAAGGGTTGTTAAGGCTCATTCTCCTCAGCAGGTGTCCACATAGCAATAGTTCCATTGGAAGCAGAAAATACTATTTACTGCCAAATGTTACATCACAAAATAACTCCTATAAGTGTTCAATGATGTGAGAAAAAGAGCATCCCAAAACGGTTGGAATTTGCTATGACTCTTTCCAAACCTTTGACAAGTTTCACAGATAAGTTGCCTTTGAAGCAGATAATTGTGGCATTAACAATGAAAAAGAGAAAGCTCTATGGAGGAAGCTGTTTAACAAATCATGTATTCAGAAAAATGAATACTAAATTTTGGGTCCAAGCAAAATATTTTGACTAATGACAGAAAGAGAACAATAGAAATTCATAAACACAGAAGTGGTCATAAGTTATAGGATACTATGAATTGAGTGTAGCAGAGTATTTGTTAAGCAAAACATGAATGCAGCAAAAATGCTTTGAAGCAAAATTCAGAAATACAAGTTCTACCGAAAAAGGAAGCCACAAATTATTGTGACATTAGTATACATTGTTTGGCAATATAACAAGTTTTCTATGAGTATTTTATAGTAATACTTGCAACTTCTGTGATTTGGTATATAAAGTTTGAAATAATGGTGTTTTAACTTTTATTTCCTGCTGAACTCTTGATTCCTACGACTCACATTCTACTAATAAATCAAAAGGTGATTTATCTCTTTGCATCATCAACTATTGTTTAAAGACTTACATCTGTAGTTGTCATTTACATTCATTTTACACTTTAGGATTCATGGTAAAATAGTTATATAATTTGTTATGTTTCATAAATATCTAATATGAAAGTATCATCTACCATATGCATTTTATGAATTTAAAAAAATCTGTGTGTGTGCGTGTGTGTGTATGTGTGTGTAGATACTAATGGCTAGCTTATTATTGTTTCGATTCACATCCTCTAAAAACTGTTAAGACAAATTAACCTCCAAAATTGCATTCCGGATGTTATTTCAACTATTACCCACTAAGTATAAAATCTATTGCTACAACAGGACAATAACCTAAGTCTTAGAATTCCGCATAACCGTTGTTTATATATATATATAGATATTACTCACATATTACACAGCATATAATTTAAAATCCTACTGTGGTTATAAAATTGATTGCCATAACCATCATTATGAACGAACTTCCATCACGTATACCAAAGCTATAGTATTTTATATGGACTCAAAGCTTGCATTTGTATTTGTAGGTGGTTATATATTTATCATAAACATTCCTAAATAATTAGATATTCCTTAAAAGGTGTTTTTACCTGGAAAGTGTAAGTCTGTTTGATTTCGGTATTACAGTCAACGTCAAAAACAGCAATTGCTACTAGATGGCTCTCCGGACGTCTGTACAGACAATTAAAGTATTTGCTCAAAGGGTATAGCTATATCCTCTTGTTATTCTCTCTGAGGAATTGTAAACCAGTAACGTTCATTTTCATAAACAGCTACTGAAATATAATTAACAGCATTTCAAACCTTAAAATTTTGAAAGAAATAAAGTAGTCAATATTCTAAGACATGTAACATGATATTTACATGCCGTTAGCGTCTCTCACTCTCTCTCTCTCTCTCCGTCTCTGTTTATTGGTCTGCCTCTGTCTCTGTCTCTCTCTCCTTCTCTCTCTCTCTCTCTCTCTCTCTCTCTCTCTCTCTCTCTCTCTCTCTCTCTCTCTCTCTCTCTCTCTCTCTCTGTCAGCATTTGTCTCTCTAGATGCAAAATTTTAACTTATCATATCACTTAAAAGGGAAATTACAGAAGAAACAAATGCAATGTGGAAGCGATAAATAAGCATATTTGACGTGCGTTTGTTAATTTTATATTAAACCTTTAAAATGAGGACACAGAACTGTTCTTCGCAAAGCAGCAAAGTATTCACATTGAAATACGTACAGCTGGACCATAGTTTATTGCAAGTTTACAGCTGAGGCTAGTGTCCATGCAATTATTGAAATCCTTCGGCAAGAAGTTGTATTTAACAAATGTGGCACTGGAATACCCTCCTTTTGGTTTGATACCCAAATAGCAGGTAATGATTTGCCACTTAGCCTTTTGAAATAGAAGGTACTTGAGCTTGAGAAAACTGGAAGCTCTTTCCAAAGCTAGAGCTATGGCACTAATAAAGGAACTATAATCACCTATTTTACAATGTGTGGCCAATTTCTAAATGAGTTTAACTTGTGCCGCCAATCAACATAGATATACAAAGGAATGAAAGTGGTGTCTATTTGAATAATATGCTACCAAAAATAAATGTGGAAAAAGGAAAAAGGGAAGTGATAAGCCTACAAAGCATTACAAGATTTCAAATATCACAATAGTCGCATCCTGCAATGCATTCAGTAGTTTCATTGCAATTCTACTACTGATGTTAAAAGGAATTTAATGATGACCTGAGCTGTAAGTTAGTACTCCAACTGTATCTCTTGCTTGCATGAATTATAGCAGTTATTGTTATAAATATATATGTATATATATTTGTCTTTTTTTTTTTTTTTTAACGTTCTTGGACATTCTTCAGAGACATTGTGCTATTTACTGCAGATGGCCACATTTCTCACTTTACAATTTGAAAATATTGCTACTGTTAAGGCAAATTGTGAACCGCAATTGGGTAAATTTATCTCAAAAATCAAGAGGCCCAAAACAAAAATTTCTAATAGCATACAGTTACCAATTAGGAACCAGTAAGTATATAGCAGAACATTTACCGGTGCAACTATTGAGTATCAATGCATTTTTGAAGAGGTAGCTGCAAATCCAGAAGACAAAAACCACCTGTGGATTTTATGAAGTCAGCTACTATTCAGATGTAACCTCAAAGAAGGGTGACAGAATTCAATGCCTTTACTTCCAAACTGTTTTGTGAACAATGCTTTGGAGCGGCAGGTTCCTAACAATTTCATTTGAGGGGTTTGTAGCAAAAACCAGATATGTCCACTTTTGGACCAAAATGAGTTTGAGTATTCATGGTATATAATGTATCATTGCACTTCTTTTGGAGCAAAAACCAGAGGTGTGTGGACTCATCTGAATCAGATATGCATAATTGCCAACAGAGACCGTAATTAGTTTGGAGCAAAAATCAGACTAGTCCTGGGCTTATCTAGTACTTGCGCCAGCAGATGGCAGCACTAGAGTATTAGCTGTTTCTTGTTAGTAAAATGGCTGCTTGAACTTGGTTTTCTGTTGTTAAACCAGTTTATTGTGTTTTAAAAATGCCATCAAGTAATTCAAGCTGTGATAATGTTGGTGGTAAACATTCAAGGAAAAGAAAACTTGATCCCAGTAAATAGAAAAAAAATACTGACAAACTGAAAAGATTAAGGGGTGAATCGTAAGTCTCAAGTAGTGGAAAAGATGTTCCAGCTTGTGAAACAGGTCCTGCATGTAACTTTCAAAGGTGCATTGATATTTTGATCGCAGATGAAAAGCAGGAAATATTTACAAAGTTCAACGCACTTTTAAGCAAAGAAGCACAAGATTCATTTTCATCTGCATCCATTACACCAACACCTGTTCAATGACGGAGGCCCAGAAAAGGTGAAGAGGCTGAGATTCGTAACTTCTCACATAAATACAAGGTATGTCTACTTACTTGTAAACTATGTATATTGCAACTGATTAGCTTAACTTGTATGAATTAAATTAGATTATTGTCTGCAAATTGTGCAGAATTAAAAAAAATTGCACAATAGCATTTCCTATCATTAAAATGAAGTAAAGATTATAAAATGTTATTTTTATTATTTTATATATATGTATATATATATATATATATATATATATATATATATATATATATAATACACTTTTGTAATACTAGTAATATGTTTGTTTCAGATTCAGCTCAAAACCAAGGAGCATGTGGTGTGCAAGAAGGCTTTTTGCAGTCTGTATGGAATTAAGAAAGCATGAGTTGAATGCCTGTCTTTGTATGTGGCAAGGAACATTGGTTCACCTCCAGACAACAGGGGAAAGCATAACAACAGGCCAAACAGGCTGAGTGCTAATGACACTGAAAGTGTATTACGCCACATACAGCAATTTCCAGCCCAAACCTCACACTACAGTCGGAAAGACAATATCCAAAATTTTCTTTATCACCTTACCTCAATCTGAAAAAAATGTAGGAGTTATAGTTCGAGCAATATGAGCCTGCAGTATACAGGGCTTTAACAACAGAAGCAAGAGTAAAAAATTGCAGGGTTTCATATGATTATTACTATAGATGTTTTAAATAATAAATACAACATTTCTTTTGGAAGCCCAAAAAGTGACACATTGGAAAATGTGAATCGTTAAGTAAATTAATAGCAGACTGTATTGATAATCCAGACCAATAAAGAATACATCAAACAGAGAAGAAAGTGCACTGGTATAAAAGTGAAATATTGTATGACAGGCTTAGAACTGAAACTAAAAGGACAAAGGAAAACACAAGTGTTACATGTTTAGCATTTGATTTTCAGCAAAACATGCCACTTCTAATGCTTCCTTCAACAGATATATTCTATTGCAGGCAAGTTTGGATGTATAACTTTAATATACATTGTTGCTCTAGTGGTAAGGCACACATGATCATGTATACAGAGTGTGATGGTAAAAAGGTTCCTGATGAAGTTGTTTCCTGCTTGGATTGGTACATAAAAAATGTAGTTTCTCCTAAAACTACTGAACTTGTGCTCTTTTCGGATAATTGTGCTGCACAAAACAAAAATAAAGTACTGGTGCAATATCTGTTCAATCTGACATACTCGAACAGATTTCAGAAAATTTCTCAGTATTTTCCTGAACGAGGACACTCATTTCTGCCCTGTGATAGGGACTTTGGCAATATTGAAAAGAAGAAAAGGCTTATAACAAGACTGCATAAACCTGAAGAGTGGCATTCACTTGTTAGAAAGGCATCTAAATTATATACAGTTGTTCCTGTCAATCAAACCTTATTCAAAAATTTTAGTGCCCACTTCAAACCTTTGTTCAAAGGAACCATGAAAACAAGATATAATGAGCGTTTCAAAATTACAAAATACGAAGTATTTCAATACAGTTCCCAGCACAAACACATATTCAAAGTAAGCCAAAATCCTCACATAACTGTTACTTTAGAGTTCAGCCCTCTGAAAAAATCAAGAAAAGGAGACCTTGGTTTTCCAGACAAACTATTGTACCATGGGCCATTGCCTATTACAAAGGCTAAATACGATGATGTGTTAAAACTGGCAACAAAATACATTGCCTCAGCAGATAAGGAGTTCTATAAGAAACTGTATTATCAGGGTAATACAAATGCAGCCAGTGAGCATGGCTCAGATGACAGTGGCTAAGAAGTTATTGGCTTAGAATAAATAGTATTAATTAACCTTCACCACCTGTTTTATTTATTTTATTGTTTCATTTTATATTATAATAAATTCTATTCAGTTCAATAGATTTTCTGAAAATATAAACTGTGTTTCGATAGATATTTTTCATTTCATTAGTACACAAACAGAAATTATACAGAACTTGTAGCTGCAAAAGTATGTACTTGAATAATATCTTATGCTTTGTTTGTAAAATATATTCATAAGATTGTTAAGAGTAACTAATAAAAATGATCCAGCATTGTTTATATTTATTTCTTTACTTATAATTAATGATTTAACCAAGTAATATACCATATTAAAATGTTAGGTGCAAAACCAGATAAGTCCAGATTAACACATGATTATTAATTATTAACTATAAAGCAAATATTAGTAACTTCATAGTTCACATTCATATATAACACAAACAAAACATACAGAAGTCATTCACTACAATTAAAATTTTTGAATTTCTAAGAATACACCCATTTAGAGGATGCTAAACTTTGATTTTGCATTTACTACAAAAGTAGATTTTGTGACTTATCTGGTTCTTGCACCAAACCCCTCATTTGTGATCGTTGCATTTGTGGTATTTTTATAAGTGAGTTGATCCTTTGTTTTTCAGTATGAATGATAAGAAGCATTTAGCATTAAAATTAAGACAGATACAATGTTTCTTTTGGCAGGTCTATTATCTGTTTTTTTTTTCATATTAAAATTACTGTATAAGATATTATCTAATTTGCACCCACAAATTGTTAATCTTGTAAAACATAGGGTAACTAAGCACCTAAGCTTGTACATACCATTTTAATATTTTAGACTAGTATTCCTGAAAAATTTAGGTCTCTGCCTACATAGTAATTAAATTAATGAACTTATAATCTTTGTCAAAAATGATTGTCAAAAGGTTTGCAATTACGCAAATTACTTCACTGTGGCTTATTACAAGGTTCCATAAAGAAACTCTATATACTACATATGATGAATAGATATGAAACATTGTATATTAGAGAAACTAGAGTAAAATTATACATTATTTTTCTATATCTCTGAGGTGGAAATTGCATTTAAATTGCCTGTATTGAGTAGAATACTTGCACTAATAGATATAATCTAGTATGATTTTATAATTACAACTCATTATGATTTGAAAGGATGTATGAAATTAAAACACATTGGTGAAATATGAAAAACCTCACAAGAAATTGTAATTGGGGAAACATGGAAATCTGGAATTCAAGGGATATGTAAGAAAGTTAGACAAAGAATCTAAGAAATAGAGAGCTAAGAAGAAAATTTGTGCTAGCTCCAGAAAAATGAGATTTTTAAAATTATTTTGGACATTTAAAACCATGCATTGCTAAACTTCAGTAGAAAATGAACTTGTTTGACATTTTTATTATGCTTATAGCCTGTACTTTCATGCTGCAGAATTGTATTTTTAACAATTTGAATTTACAAGTGATCATTCATAATGATCTGTACCAGTTAGGTAAATAGCACATTGTACTTCAATGTATATTTTTCTCAAATTCATATATGCAGCATCTTTTACTATTCAAATTAATCTTTGCCCATAGTTAATACTCTATTATCCTTGAATTCTCAGAATTGCATCAAGATTTATGGATTTAATGCAATATTGGGTACAAATAAAGTTAGGTATTTATATTTTGTGACACTCAACAAAAACATTTTTAAAAATTCAGCAAAATGTAAGCCAGATTTTTCTCCAAAGATAATTGAAATTAAGAAATTCTACATCAACATATTTAAACTTCTTTTTGAATATTGTATTAATTATACTTATAGATTCTTTCATTTCATAATGCATATCATAAATATAACACTGTAAACGTATTTCAATGCATTAAAAACATTCAAAACGTTATACCAGCCATAATATCAAATGCTAAAAGGGTACGTAAAACACAATCTTGAATTTATGCTTGATATATTATAAAACTCAAACATGTTACGTCTTACACTTTTATCTACACTTTCTAAAACTTCAATAATGTTAAATTGCATAAACAGGACAGTATTTCTTGATATTTTATTTCAAACAGGAGAAAGCAGCTCTATATAGTAGTGCAAAGATGTAGTAACATTTTAGATTACTCAGTAAAAAGTCAAAAATTTTTCGCTATACTATGGAAAGCTTTTACCATCAGGAAAATAGGTGAAGTCATCCACTATGCTACATTTCCAAAATCTGAAGCACAAAATCTTTGAAACTTCTTGAATGCGTGTAGTGTGTGTGTGCACATGTGTGTGAGTGTATAAGTGTGTTTCTTTGTGTGTAATGCCTGTTTCTCTTGCCTTGAAATCACATACCATACTAATATTTATTAACTGTAATTTAAAACTCCTTATACATGAAGTTACCTACAGTAAAGGGAATTCAATATAATAATTTTACAAATAATAATTTTGCAACTTAGTAATAAATATTTATAGCCCATATAGTTAGCAGAGCTAGGTGTTCTAAGTTATTTAATTACAAGTGTGAAAGACACTTTTAACATTTTATTATACCTAGAAAATGTGCTTAAAACAATTATGATATTTAAAAAAAATATTCGCCCTCTTTCCATGCAATATTTGTTTATAAACTCACCTTTCTTGTCAGCTGCAAATGATATGCCTACAATCAGCACCATGAAGATTAGAGTGACCAAAATGAGGATGACTTTGACCTTCATTTTGCTGAAATCAGCTTTAAAACACAAATACTGTTAAAGCAACACAGACACTTGTACTTAATAGCTAATGGCACTTAATGTATATAAGTTACATTGTCAGCTTTTAAATTGGGTTTAATCATTGCAAGATAGATTGAATCTTATCGCCCGCCTGGAAAGTGTGGTGGTAGCGTGTCTGCCTCCCATGCAACAGGTCGTGAGTTCAAATCTCACTTAGAGTGAGTTACTCGGATAAGGCTTTAATCGCTTTGGCCGAGTGGTTAGACCACTTGACTCTCACCTAGACGGCCGGGGTTCGATCCCAAGCGACAGCATGTGAGATTTTTGGTGGACAAAGTGGCGCTGGGGCGGGATTTCTCCGGGTACTCCGGTTTCCCCCGCCATCGCATTCCACCGCTGCTCCATCATTCATATATAACCAGTGTCACCGCCTGTGGTGCCATAAGTAGTTAAAGCGGGCATTAAACACTACCAAAAAAAAATAATCTTATCGAAAAATTGTTTATAATTCATGGCCACAGCTTTGAAAACTGCATAGCTTAATTACTTCAACATCCAAAGTCACTATTTCACATTTTTATATATATAGTGTCTAGATGTTTGCTCGAATTCTAACATCCAAGCTGTTTGAGCTTTTTCTTTTTAATTATTATCAATGTACTGTGACAAATATTGACCAGAATCACACAATCTATTCATATAAGAATAAAAAGTAAAACTATGCAACGTTTCTTAGGAACTACCACTATGGATGCAGTAAATTTACCTCAAGTTGAACATTTGCAACCAAATCTCAATATCAAACTTTTAGATGGTATTCGCATGCTCAAGAACTATAAAAGCTAAGTATTTGCAATAATTTAAATAAACAACATATAAATTATTAGAATTATCAATCTTAATTGTAATTTACTATTAACTGCCCAAGAGGCTGTTAAAATAACAAAGGAAATAAATATGTAGTTCTTTTTCTGATTTCATAATTTTTTTAAAATTTCCATTTTCTTATGAGGGTCACTTAGAATAACATCATACTTCATCTGCAACTTGACCTGCAGCGTGTATTGGTCAAGGCATATGAGACAAAGGTAATTACAAACTAAAAATACGACGAGTGGCCAGCACATCACACATTTATTTCTTGAAAAAATTAATAACCCTCATTGTTCTTTCCAGAGTTCGAGAGTCAATCCCGGTATCGCCAGAGCTCATAGACCCTGCTAGGACTGACGTTGACGAGGTGGATGTCTGCATTTCAAACCCATGGAACAACTGCCCTGTACAAGATTATGATGACATTCCGAATATGAGTACGTCGAATCAAGCATCAATGTGAGTATAATATATTGCTATTACATCAAGAAAGAAACTAACCTTATTTCCATTGCAGTGATCGAGTCAAAGGAAAACTAATAACATTTACTAATTTTCAATAATTCTAATGTTCCAGATCCAAGGAGATACAAGAGGAGAAAGACCCTTTTGCTAGTCATCTCAGGAAGCTGAGATTGTTGGAAGACCGCATGCACAACATTTGTAAACGAGAGGCAAGCATAGAGAAATATGAAACCCAGAGCAGACCAACTAAACGCATACATCCCATTCTACATATCCAAAACAAATAATTCTAGTGTAGCGCTTTATTATGAACTACCAGTGCTTCTCAAAAGCAGTGATCCTAATGGCTTTGTATATACATGACATATATAAAGCGCGCCTATGACTCCCTGAATTCTGCATGTGCACAAAAGACAAAGTGCGCACACTGTGAATATATTGAAAAATATAGTGCTATAATATATTATTGCATTCATGAAAAAACGAAGCCGCTAGACTCTTTTAATAAAATAAAACAAAGGATGAGTAGGATTTAAAATGAAATGAAGATGTAAAGAAGCTGGCACATTTATAAGCAAACATTTATTAAATCTAACTAATGCAAATAAAACATTTTGAAGAGGCACGGACATGAAGAAGGAATGTAATGAAAATACTTATAAATAAAAATATTATGTACATATAATCCCACTAATGTTTTTATTCCACAAAAACAAATACAAATTTTCAACATCCTATTCCTATGCATAATTAGACATTTAAATTATCGAATACATGACAGGTGATAAGGGCTTGTAGGTAAATACATTAATGTGTATAATCAGACAATTTAATATTGTAATTTCTGGTGATAGACGTCCTGCATGCTTTAAGGTTGAGAGCGAAAATATCTCTTTACACCAGCAAAACAGGAACACCAGGCTGAGTCGCAAATATCTAGAGGGCACTTCTGTTTACTAGCATTCACAGGAAATAACCTGATAACTTTCCTAAAGGAACCAAAGTACATACCACTATCTGACCATTTCTTTCTCGAAGAGAGTATCGTGTTTCTTGGAAAGTGTATACCTCATTTGAAGAGTTCTCCAAGTATTAAACGTATTGGTAGATAAAGATGTGTCTATTGTGTGTCATAATTAATATATACAGAATGGATTTTCTTCATTTAACGTATAATGTTACTGCTTGCGTTATTTTGAATATAATGACTGAGGTTAGGTTGTCCTTAGGATACCATACATTGATTTGTTAAATTAGCATTGTACAACTATTTTTGTAATTTTCGGATAGAACTCTATTTTGTGTTTTGCACAATGCTGTGCAAGTATCTCATTGCAATTGTGTTTGCCTGTGCTGTGATTTGCCTTCCTGATGCAACATGCATGGCAACATCTTTTAATGATGTATATAATTCAAAGTTACGAATCTTGTGTTAGCCATGATTATTACTCTTCAAGATTCTAGAGAAGCTACATGTCTCAGCAATGAAGTGATTGGACCGAGTCAGCGGTGTCGATAAAACATCTTCTTATGATGATGTAAATTCTCTGGTAGATCGGCTGCGATTGCTAATGTACTGGCAAGCAGCTTACAAAGGGAAGCAGTCAAAAGAAATCTTCTTGAATATGCGTGAGATGAAAGATTCTGCTGTAATAGAGCGAAAAATTGACAAACGAGGTCATATGATGTTGTAATGTATTTCTATAATGAATGTGGTGTGTCTGATGTTTATTATTGGCTATGATGTTAGATTAGTTTGGGAAGGTTAGGTTAATTTAGGTTATTTAGGTTAGGGTGGGTCAGCTAATTAAATGTTACGTATTAAGAAAATTATTGTGTGCATTGTGAAAATCGCAGACTTTTTAGTATAAGCTTGTGACTCCCTTGCACAGCTCACTGAGAGCCTTGGGCTACTACCCTGCTGCTGCGCCGTCCATCTCGGTCCATTACAGACGTCAAGGATGGGGTGCAGTATTGGGGAGGTGAGACGTGTACAGCGCTTCGATCCCTCTTCCCTTCCCCCCTGTCCGATTAATACTGTCCTCACGACCTGGAGCCGCTACTTCCCCATCAAGTAGCTCCTCAATTGGCCCCCCTCCAGGGACCTCGCGAGGCTGAGTGCACCCGGGTCCTTGTATCCTAGCTGGGGTTGCCCTCAAATCGTGCATTCACTGTAAAAACCTTTTGTATCGAACTTACTTGTACAAATTCTCTTTTGTAGAAAGTTTTGTAGAAATATATGAAGTTCTTATGTAATGCAATTTTTTTTTTCTCATGAAGCTAGCCAATCACCTGTAAAGTTTCTGAAAAAGTATTATAAGTAAATTAAGCTGTCGCTGGATATTATACATTTAAAAACAAGGAGAGCGAATTTTTTAAAAATTCTACCAGCCGTTTCAAGGTTCTTGATTGATTAGGTATCTTCTTTTTTGCGAATTAGCTCGTAGTTTTTCAGATGAATGCTACCAATCACTGCACTGAGGCCTTTTCTCTAAATTGAGTTATCTGATATCTGCCTGTTCCACTTTTATAGATGTGTTTCTACCGTAAACTTGATTGGTTTTTTAGCATTTGTTGAAACTGTTTTTCATTGGTCGAGTTATGTATTACTTACGCTCTTGTTAGAGAAGTGTGTGATAAAAGTAAAGCTGAAGAAACGGGTTATTTCCTGTGAATGCTAGTAAACAGAAGTGCCCTCTAGATATTTGCGACTCAGCCTGGTGTTCCTGTTTTGCTGGTGTAAAGAGATATTTTCGCTCTCAACCTTAAAGCATGCAGGACGTCTATCACCAGAAATTACAATATTAAATTGTCTGATTATACACAATAATGTATTTACCTACAAGCCCTTATCACCTGTCATGTATTCGATAATTTAAATGTCTAATTATGCATAGGAATAGGATGTTGAAAATTTGTATTTGTTTTTGTGGAATAAAAACATTAGTGGGATTATATGTACATAATATTTTTATTTATAAGTATTTTCATTACATTCCTTCTTCATGTCCGTGCCTCTTCCAAATGTTTTATTTGCATTAGTTAGATTAAATAAATGTTTGCTTATAAATGTGCCAGCTTCTTTACATCTTCATTTCATTTTAAATCCTACTCATCCTTTGTTTTATTTTATTAAAAGAGTCTAGCGGCTTCGTTTTTTCATGAATGCAATAATATATTATAGCACTATATTTTTCAATATATTCACAATGTGCGCACTTTGTCTTTTGTGCACATGCAGAATTCAGGGAGTCATAGGCGCGCTTTATATATGCCATGTATATACAAAGCCATTAGGATCACTGCTTTTGAGAAGCACTGGTAGTTCATAATAAAGCGCTACACTAGAATTATTTGTTTTGGATATGTAGAATGGGATGTATGCGTTTAGTTGGTCTGCTCTGGGTTTCATATTTCTCTATGCTTGCATCTCGTTTACAAATGATGTGCATGCGGTCTTCCAACAATCTCAGCTTCCTGAGATGACTAGCAAAAGGGTCTTTCTCCTCTTGTATCTCCTTGGATCTGGAACATTAGAATTATTGAAAATTAGTAAATGTTATTAGTTTTCCTTTGACTCGATCACTGCAATGGAAATAAGGTTAGTTTCTTTCTTGATGTAATAGCAATATATTATACTCACATTGATGCTTGATTCGACGTACTCATATTCGGAATGTCATCATAATCTTGTACAGGGCAGTTGTTCCATGGGTTTGAAATGCAGACATCCACCTGGTCAACGCCAGTCCTGGCAGGGTCTATGAGCTCTGGCGGTACCGGGATTGACTCTCGAACTCTGGAAAGAACAATGAGGGTTATTAATTTTTTCAAGAAATAAATGTGTGATGTGCTGGCCACTCGTCGTATTTTTAGTTTGTAATTACCTTTGTCTCATATGCCTTGACCAATACACGCTGCAGGTCAAGTTGCAGATGAAGTATGATGTTATTCTATCATGCACTGCGGGTTTTGAACAAATCACCACATGAGTGCGACCGTTGCATAATTCTAAGTGATCTTCAATCTCATGTGCTGATCTAAACATATCCGTTGCATCTATGGTATCTGAATCGTGAAGCTCTTGTGTGTTCCGACCCCTTGATATATAAAATGTATTGGAATTAGTCATCATTACTCGAATACATTTGTAGTACTTATAATAGTAGAAAGACGTGAATGTATTGTACTTACAATATATCTCTCTTGTAGTCAGAGCAGTCTTCGGTGCAGGGATTCCTTGAAGGTATCTGATTATGGTAAGCAGGGTATATGCATGTAATCGTATGCATTCGTCCATTGCACGATTCTTTGTGAAAGTATGTATAATGGTGCGAATCTTCAGCACACTCTCTCCTGTATTCGTTCATATCATCAAGAGTTTTGACGTTTGTTTTCAAGAATGCTTTTTCACGGCGGTTATATCGAATAAGTAGCTCTATATTGCAGAC
This sequence comes from Hymenopus coronatus, assembly GCA_030762935.1. NCBI lineage: Eukaryota > Metazoa > Arthropoda > Insecta > Mantodea > Hymenopodidae > Hymenopus > Hymenopus coronatus. The sequence continues at coordinate 216,982,860 of CM060900.1, forward strand.
CTCAGGCTTATATAGTTGCTCACATAAAAAAAAACATGTTTTTTTTCAGTGTATACCTAAGGAAGGGGAATGCGTGTATCTGCCTGTTCTTAGCCTAGGGGGGCCAAGTGAGGATGTTTTTCTAACAGAAAGCTCTGAAGGGGATAGGCTAGGATGTTTTGTTCAAAATGTCGCCAGCCTTCTTTATCGTCTGAAACTGGTCGGATCATGCTTCGCTTTTTGTAATGGGTAGTATGTTTCCGTTTTCCCTTGTGTTATATGTTAGCCAAGAGGTGAGCAGCCTTGCGCGACTTTCTTTCATAGCGATTGTGATAAGTGGCTACTAAATACCCTTTATGAAAATATTTATTTATGCTCAATCCTCAAGTTATGTGATGAGTGCTTCGAGTTATAAATTATACTTATCTGTTGAAATTAGAGAATACTGCTGTGTCAGTTGTAGGCTGTCTAAGTGATTTCAAGCAATGTTAGCTGTTATTTTTGGTATGGTATTTATTTTTTGAAGATGTCTATTTATACATAATTGTCAAGTTATGTGGTGAGTGCTTCAAGTTATAGCTTATACTTCAGTGTTAAAATTAGAGAATACTGCTGTGTCAGTTGTAGTCTGTCTAACTGATTTCAAGCAATGTTAGCTGTTATTTTGGTATGGTATTTCATTTGAAGGTATTTATTTATGCATAATCGTCAAGGTACGTGATGCTTCAAGCTATAGTTTATACTACAATGTTGAAATTAGAGAATACTGCTGAGTAAGTTGTATGCTGTCTAAGTGATTTCAAGCCATGTTAGCTGTTGGTTTTAGTATGGTATGCCTCAGTTAGTTGTAGGCAGTCTAGGTGATTTCAAATTGTGTTAGCAGTTGTTTCTACTTTCTCTACACGTACTATGTACATAGTGTATAGAGAAGGTATTGTATTCCACCCAAAATCGGATGCTGATTTTTCACTGGGAATATATATGTTTTTAGGGTCCCCTGTATAAAAAAATCCCTTTTAGAAAAAGGTGTGTGTGTGTCTGCATGTCTGTGTGTTTGCGTGTGTTGGTGTGTATATGTGTGTGACTGGGCAGCATAGCTCAAAAAACGCAAATTCGGTAAATTACCAAACTTGGTATTTAAGTTTGGTATCTTCCAGGTATGCGACCCGAAGATTTTTGAGAAAAGCCCCCCCAAACTACCCTTTACATGGAACGTTTTTTGGAAACATTTTATTTCTAAAAATGGTTCTAACGATTTTGATTAGAATATCGCATATTAAAGATATTTACCTGACAAATAAAATGTAAAACTTGAATTTTCTGAGTATAATCTCTGAAGACCTTTTTTATTCTGAAAAAATTGTTATAACTAGTAAACCATAAGAGATAGATAAAAGCTTACCACACAAAAATGTAGGGCAAGTTAAAACACACGATTTATGTTAAATACATGATTTTTGTGGAGTGAACCCTTTTTTTCGATATAATCCTTGTTATTTGTTTCAGCTTTAAAAAACGTATACTTTTCTCATACAGCAAAAGTGACATAGCAGCCTGCTTTTGACTATGACTATTACTTTAACCTATGGTACTCCCTTAGTTTGCTTCTACTTACAAGGAAGCAAGTATGAAGACTATTTCACTAATTTTTACTCGATTAGCATGAAGTAAATAGACATACAAGCTTTTTAACAATAATTTGTTTCAGAGAGGTAGAGAAGGTCACGTGAATGGAACACATCATATTTTGGTATAGGTCTGACATTTGCGTAAATAAAAGCATTTTATGTCTTGTGATAGTTATACGAATAATGTTTGAATGCACTAGGCGTGTAATCCAAGTATGTAATTAGCATGTAGATGTAATTTCGTGAAGAATTTGTATCACCCATTTCGCTATATCGTTGTAAATGGAGTTGTTATTTACATTCTTCAATTGAAGTAAAGGCATACTTGTAATTAAAATTTATTGAATTAACCGAGAATCTAATGCTCGTACTGAATAGGAGATGGTAAGGGTTGAGAAAAGTCTAATAGCCTTTTATTGTAACTTCAATTCTCTAAGCGTTACTGGCATTTTAATTGGCGTAATTGTAATTAAAATTTCTTAAATTAACCAATCATGAATCTTATACTTATGCTGGGTATGGGATTTTTTGGTAGTGTTTAACGCGCACTTTAACTACTTTTGGCACCGCAGGCTGTGATACTGGTGATACATGAATGACGATGGGGCACCGGTGGAATGGGTATGGGATGATAAAGGAATAAGAAAAGTCTAATAGCGTTTTTGTAACTTCAATTCTCTAAGCGTTATTGGCATTTTAATTGGTGTAATAGTAATTAAAGTTTTTCGAGTGTGGGATAGCTGGAATTCATTCTTGTACTGGATGCAGGGTGATAAATGAGCAAGAAAAGTCTGATAGTATTTTATTGTAATCTCAATTCTTTAACCGCTATTAACATTTTAATTAGCGTAATTGTAATTCAAATTTATTAAAATTAACCAATCGTGTATCTTGTACTTGTGCTGGGTATGGGCTGATAAAGGAATGAGAAAAGTGTTATGGCGTTTTATTGTAACCTCAATTCTTTAAGCGTTATTGTCATTTTAATTAGTGTAATTGTAATTAAAGTTTCTTGATTATTCGTGAAGTTAATTCTTGTACTGGATAGGGGATTATAGGGGAATAAAAACAGCTTTTATGTATAGCGATTGTTATAATTGCATTCTACATTCAATCCTTTTTGAGGTTGTTTAAATATACATAGCAGTAAAGTCGCGTGGTTGCACCCCCGCTGAAAGTTCATTGTAGGTCTCCTTGTAAGAACCGGTATTAAGGTTTATAATGTCTAGTGTTGGAATGATGTTGGCATTCTCAGTGTTCGAGAGGTCTCAGATTGAATTCCCAGTTGAGGTGCCCTCTGCTCGTTGGAAACACAATCACTTCGCCGCCATATTGGTTTTGATATGATGAATTAGTAGGGTTTATAAAAGCAATTCTCTCTTTCTATTTTCATTTCATATGTTGGTATTGAATAATAAAGCTATTAGCATGTTCAATCGTGACAGTGATATAATTCCTTGCAAAAATATTACCGCTAACGCATGTTCAAGCGCTATCAAATGATTTATATCAAATATTCCACTCAGTAATTTTATCGAGTTTTTTCGCCATGACAGTTGAACTATGTTTGTATATTCAGATTCCTTGTGAAAAGTTAGACTGATTTGTCATGCAAATGAGCCTTTTAGCTCTCGAATTGCCAGAGATAGAGAAATCATACGTGTTTTTTAATTAAAAGAGACTATCGAATTGAAATCAGTAGAATTTTGCATTTATGATTAGAGATTCAGATTCCTCGTGAAAAACTAGATTTATTTGATATGCAGCTGAGCCATGTGGCTCAAAAAATGGCAATTCGCGACTTTTTCCGCGTGGGTGTGGTCAATCAATTAATTGAATTGGATATGTGTATGTGAAAAATGATTGTTCAAGTGATTAAGAGACCTGCAAGTAAAACCTTTTAGACAGGTGGTTTGGCAAAGGGGGAGGGGGTAGTAGACGGCAGCACATACTTTGGGGAAGCTTTTAGACTGTTGTCATGGCAAAGAGGCAGCGCTGTGTGGGTGGTCTGTTAGTAAACATTCTTTCAGTCTAAGTCTGATATTTAAGGCGTCTTTGGGGGCTGTGCATTCTCAAAAGTGTATATTATTATTATTTCCTGCTTCTTACCATGGCAGGTGGAAGGGGTGTATTCTATTTTTCTCTGTCTCAGATTCAAAACATTGATAGATATACATCGTCGGAGTTGGCAGTAGAATCCGTCAGAAAATATCATTGCATCTTGATTTAAAATAAACTATACACGCTTTTAAGCTTAACCAGAGCGATACACTTAACGAGGGTTCAAAATATCATATTTGTTTTCGTGAACTATTCAACCTTAAAATGCTTTCAAACCGAAGTGGGGGTGTGGTTGACTATGTGTTTTGGTACAAAACCATTCATATATTTGTTAAACTAAAAACACCATCTACCCTCTTCCGCCTACGTGGATTGTCTGGTTTCTAAGAAAAAAAACAAAAACACTCGTTGCCTGTGGAGCTACTATGAAAGCGCATCATGAAGACGCTTAGAAATGAAGGCAGATTCTCTGGCATAAGTGAATTATCAGGTTACATAAGCGTTACGGGGTCTCCCTGAATACTCCACTAAGAACAGTAATTTTATATTACATTTTTTAAAGGTTCTCATTTAGTTTCAAAATGATTTCATTCCGCTTTCGAGGTATTTAAAATCGTAAAGTATTTTGTAGATTGAAAATGATGTTTACAAGCGCCTGTTCATAGCTCTTCTTTAGCTTGCACGCTGAGGTAACGTGTACGTGTATTTTAGTTATATCGACTGTTATAATTATATTCTACAATCGATATTTTTTCCCGTTGTTTAATTATACATAGTCGTAAAGTCATGTGATTGCAACCTCACTGAAAGTCGAATGTCGGTCCTCGTGTAAGAACAGATATTAAGATTTATAATGTTTGGAATTGTAATGGTGCTGGCATTCTCAGTGTTCGAAAGGTCTCAGGTTCAATTCCCTGTTGGGTGCCCTCTGCTCGTTGGAAACACAATCACTTCGCTGCCATATTGGTTTTGATGTGATAAGTTAGTAGTTTTTATAAAAGCAATTCTCTCTTGCTATTTTTCATTTCATATGTTGGTATTGAATAATAAAGCTTTTAACATGTTCAATCGTGTGAGTGTTATAATTCCTTGCAAAAATATTACCACTAACGCATGTTCAATTGATATCTAATAATTTATATTAAATATTCCACTCAGTAATTTTATCGAGTTTTTTCGCCATGACAGTTGAACTATGTTTGTATATTCAGATTCTTTGTGAAAAGTTAGACTGATTTGTCATGCAAATGAGCCTTGTAGCTCTCGAATTGCCAGAGATAGAGAAATCCTACGTGTTTTTAATTAAAAGAGACTATCGAACTGAAATCAAAAGAATTTTGTATTTATGGTTAGAGATTCAGATTCCTCGTGAAAAACTAGATCGATTTGATATGCAGATGAGCCTTGTAGCTCAAAAATTAGAAATTCAAGTGGGCGTGGTCAATCGATTAAATTGAATTTGATCTGTGAATGTGAAAGACGATTGTTCAAGTGATTAAGAACCCTGCAAGTAAAATCTTTTAGACAGGTGGTTTGGCAAAGGGGGAGGGGGTAGTAGCCGGCAGCACATACTTTGATTGACAGGTACATGGGGAAGCTTTTAGACTGTTGTCTTGGCAAAGAGGCAGCGCTGTGTGGGTGGTCTGTCGGCTGATGTTTATCTAAGTGTTACATATGTACATGATGTTTTACATGGGCGGCATTCTTTGAGTCCTCGGATCCCCCTTGCCCTACTACTCCGCACAAAAGCCACAAATAATCTTATTTTATAATCTTGTTTATATACTAAAGTTAAATATATTCCTTTATTTCTATGGTATAGCAGAAAGCTATTAATTCGGAGAATTTCAATGAATGTGTCACCATTAAGTTAAACAAATGGAAGAACTTTTACGTACTTTTTTAGGGGGGGAGGGCTCCGGTCCCGTTCGCCCCCCCCCGTAAATAGGCCCCTGGCCTAGGTCCTACATACGAGGAGGGTAAACAGAGACAGAAAGAAAAGTAATATTCTTCTTATACCTCTAACTAAATGAGCAATGAAGATCTATTTGTATTAACAAAAAAATGTGTTCCATTCAAATGGCTTTCTCTACATCTCTGTAATAAACTATTCTATTACTTTTCTATGTACTTCGTAGTAATCGGGATAAACATTAGCAGCAATAGTCTTATTTCTTGCTTCCTTGTAAGTAGGAGGGAAATAAGGGGATTCACTGGGCTGAAGGTATAGTCTAATCTTTTAAAAGCTGGTTGCCATGTGGTTGAAATCCGTTTCTTTGCATTGCATTCTCGCATGAGAAAAGTTCATAAGTATTTTAAAACTGAAACCCATAACAAGGGATATCTAGGAAATTGTCAACTCCACGAAAAAAAAAATGCATATGACATAAATTGTGTTTTAATGAGATCCACATTTTTTGTGAAATAAGTTTTTGTCTACCTCTTGCGGTTTACCAGTTATGCAAATTTCATCCAACAAAGAAATCTTCAGAGACTATTTCCAGAAAATTGAGGATATACATTTTATTTTTCATGTAAATATCTTTAACATAGGTATTTCAATCAAATTTGTTAGAGCAATTTTTGAGAAAATTAAAATTTTCGAAGTTTTTTTCCATGTAAAGGACAGTTTGGGGCGGGGGATTCTCCTCAAAATCTTCTTGTCGCATCCTTGGAAGATACTAAATTAAACGCCAAGTATACCGGTATTTTATCGACCTTTCGTTTTCGAGTTAACACAGGTACATGGACCTTTTTCTAAACATTTTTTTTTTTTGGATACAGGAGACCCCAAAAAACGTGTATTTCCGATGAAACCTCGTTATCGAAATTTTGGTTGGAGTGCAATACCTTCTCTATGTAGGTTCTGTGTATTATGTAGAGAAAGTAAAAAGTAAATCGAAGGAAAAGCTTTTGTAAGAACAGTTTGTAGAAGTGTGAATAGAACAATTCATATGAATGGAACACAAGATTTAAAGATATTATAGTGAAAGTTCCCCAAAACACGTTATTATATCTTGCTATATGGTTATTAGTGAGGCAAACGTGTTACATCACTTAGGTGGTGCATCTGTGAAATTGGACCAAAACTCTAAGGATTAAAAATACTTTGTTTTACAATAAAATGATATGAATTCTCAAATTTAAGAAAATATATAGTTTTTCACAGTTGGCGCACTTTAATTACCAAATAGTTGAAGCTATAGATGGGTAGACACATGCTTTTTAATGGGCACTCCCAACTCTAAACCTTATTTTCTCATGAACCTTTTATCCAACACTGTTCCGTATCCAAACTGATCCACACGATACAATTTTTCACCAATTTGTTTTAAAATGTATATAGTGCCTCTCAAAAGCACATTGAAGAAAGTAATCATATTCCTTTTTGGAAACAATTCTTCAATTATGATAAATTATTAAATTTTGATAAATCAAGAACATTGGAGAGTACGAAAGTAATATATTTTCTCCACTAATTAGGGCTAATATAAAGAAAATATAAGACGACAGATTGTAAACCCGTTTGTTTTAAAAATGGCTTTTTGCATATTAATATTTTCACTTTCTGTAGCCCGCATGTACCATGTACATAGTGGATAGAGAAGGTATTGTATTCCACCCAGAGATTTGAAGTCGAGATTTCACCGAAAATATATGTGTTGGGGTCCTCTGAGTCCGAAACAAGCAATTTTAGAAAAAGGTCCATGTGTGTATGTGATTGTGGACAGCATAGTTGAAAAACGAAAATCCCCCCACCACAAACTTTAGATGGAACGTTTTTCGAAAATGTTGATTTTCTCAAAAATGATTCTAACGATGATGATTAAAATCCCGTATATTAAAGATATTTACATCCCAAATAAAATGTGCATCTTGAATTTTCGGGGAAAAGCTCTGAAGATGTCTTTATTCTGGATGAATTTTGCCGAATTTTACTTAACTGCTAAACCGTAAGCGATGGACAGAAACTTACTGCACACAAAACGTAGATCTCATCAAAGCACACAATTTATGTCATATACTTTTTTGGTGGAATTCACCATTTCCGAGATATTCCTTGTTATTTGTTTCATATTCAAAATACTTACTTTTCTCACACGGAAAGTTTTGAACTCTAGGCCCTGCATAGAAACAGATTTCAGCCACATGGCAACCAGCGTTTAGAGGATTTGTCTATCGTTTTAGCCTAGTGTATTCCCTCATTTTCCTTCTACATTTGTAGGAAGCAAGTAATTAAAACAGTTGCTGCTAATGTTTATCTCGATTATCATAAAGTAGACAGAAGAATATGCTTTTTAACATTAATTTGTTACAGAGATGCAGAGAAAGTCATGTGAATAGAACACATCATATTTTTTTTTAAATGAATCACGTGGCTCATGTTTTTATTAGAATAATGCATTTAGATAATAAAGTTATTATTTAAATAACCATGTAAGCTAGAAATTTAATGCATGGCAAAAATATCAATAATATTGTATATAATAACTGGTATCAATTTCAATAAGATATGTTACATATGGCCATCTTCTTAGCGCAGGGTAGCGCGGTGCTTGCCATGCGGGAGAACTGGGTTCGATTCCGGTACCGGCGTGGGGAAGTTTTCCCTGCTGGGAGACCTGATCCGGGGTGCACTCAGCCTCGTGAGGTTGAGAAGTAGCGGCTCCAGATCAAGAAGACCGCATTAACCGCCCGGGAGGGACTCGAGGCGCTGATCACGTCTCACCCTCCAGCACTGCACCCCAGTCATGATGACCCCATCTTGGGCCGAGATGGCGGATGCAGCGACCGGGCGGTAGACCTCGGTCTCTTACGGACTGTTAAGCCATCGAGTTAAGTTTAATATTACTTATATATCGTGGGGTTTCCAAATTTCACCTTAAGATACACACACACCCACACACACACGCACCCACACACACACGCACGCACCCACACTCACCCACACTCACCCACACACACACACGCACCCACACACGCAGGCACCAACACCCACACCCGCACCCACACACACACACACACACACACATATCCAAAGGCCTACACACAGAACTGAAAGAAAAAATAAAAAGCATTAGCAAACTTATTTTCTAGCTTAATAAGAAACATATATCTGAAATGTTATATAAAATTATATTGTATGGAACATTTTATATAAAATAGCTTAAATTTGAGCTTTAAAATGCATAATCCAGAAATGACTTAGGTAATATTTACGTGTATTTACTGATATAAGGTACTTCTTTGTACTATATAAGAATGGTTAAAGATTAAAAAGGGACAATCTTCAATACCTATAGTTGCGAGCTGAAACAGTTTTCTATCGCCATATTCGTGTGCTGAGAAGCCTAAGCCCACAAAGCATAGCCCAGGTTGAGAACCTTAAGCCACAAGGGGTAACCAAGAGATGTTTATTAGAATTAGGGGAGCAAGATAGTTTCGGCCGCAGACGAAGGAGCATAGCCGAGGGTAAGGCTTCTAAAGAGAGGGTATAATCTCCCTCTATTTTGGTTCAAGAGGAGGTTGAACAAGTGGATCAAACTTCAAATTCTCCTGGGAAATGGAAGCCAAAGCATATTTTCCAAAATTTTAATTTTGAGTTAATTTCCAATATGGGGCGATGTTGGATATTAATTTGTTCCAATGTAACTCAGAAAGGTTACCGATATTCCCATTCTGAACTTATGATTCTAGAAGAGCATTTTGGCTCAGGTTTGAAGCTACGCATACACACGCACGCACGCAAGCACAATGTGAATTTGTTACAGTAGTAGAAGGGCCTATTATAGTCAGGACAGTGAAAATATCAGTATGCATAATTTTTTTAAATGTAATTTTGCTATATTTATTGCAAATTTTGTCTCTAGTTGAAATTACAGAGAAATAAATTCTTGGATAAAAGGAAAATTATATGGGCGAAACTTTTGACTCTAATTATATTTTAAACTTTAGACTCTTTTTGGTACTTTTTGACTCATTTTTAATTATTTTTCACAAAAATGTGAAAGTGTAAGCAAAATGTATATTATTTTTTCAAAAAAATATTCTATTTGTTCTATTTGGCCCATATCATTTTCCTTTTTTCCACGAGTTTAATTCTGAGTTTAATTTCAACTAAAGGTAAAATTAACAATAAATATAGCTAAAATACGTGTAAATAAATCACGCATAGGTGCATTGGACAAGTGAAAGTTGACATGTAATCATGCTGATGAAATTGAATGTCCTAAGTTTTTGTATTTATTCAAGTGCCAACGATTCTCTAGATCATCTGTGGTGACAGTAACATACATCAGAATCACGGGCGATTGTTTGAGTATAAGCAATATTTAGTTTGCTGATATAATATAATTTAATTCCAATATTATAATTGAAACTCTACACAGCTATAATCAATACCCGTGACTCACTTATTTCTGCAAGGCGCTGCCATGACAATTTCGACAGTCTTCAGTTTAGCAAAACACGGCCATTTACTTTCCGCTGCTAACCTAAGCAGCTTATCTAACCTCATGTACCAAAACAAACCTAAAGTACACCATGAGAGCTACCAATTGTACCAGTTATCAACAGTCAGTTACCAGCATCGACAATGTCAACTCCACCAAAAAAAAGAGCACGCTCTTGTTAGTGAATCACCGGATGGCCTTACTATAAAAGTAGCAACAAGCAAACTAACCAACCCAAGCAATATTCGGTACTTATCACGTATATCCAACTCCAGAATATGTGTATATCTCTCAAGCATCAAACTGACTGAAGATCTAATGTCCAAACGCACAACAATATTAGTAAATAAATTTTCCAATTAAGATCACTAATAATGCCTAACAAAAGAATTGTTTTATCTAACGTCTGCCCATTAATACCCAATCAGATCTTATTCAATGCAATAAAGGAACATGATATCACACAAGTTTCTAACATAACTTATATTAGAGCTGGACTAAATGAGCCAGGGTTTTCCCATATCCTAAGCTTTAGGAGGCAAATGTATATATCTCCAAAAAATATCACCAAGCTTCATCCTAGCTTTAACCTAAACTATGAGGGCACAAATTATTGTACCTATGCCACTTACGACACTCCCACTTACTTTATTTGTAAAGAAGAAGGCCACTTGGCTAAACACTGTAAACAAAATACTGACTCGACAAATGTCTCTAAGGATAGCAGTCCGGCACAATTTCCAGATCTACCCCGAATATCCAACAAACTGGGTTGCTACCCGACACTCCCCCCCCCCCCCCGCAATATTTGCTGTTTCATTTAAAACGTTGTTTCTATACTGGGAATTGTATCTTATTAACAATAATAATTTGGCAAATAAATTTGTTTGCGGGAAAGAGAAATGTGTCACATTCACATGAATTTCTCTACCCTATATCTCTATTTGTACAAGGTGTACTTACGAAAGATTCTTTTCCCCTATTACATGTTAATCAAGAAAAGCGTACAATACACAGTTCGTTACAGATACAAAGGAAATAGCGAAAGTCAAATGTTTAATAGAGGATGCTATATGCTGGCGTTAAAATTCCATTCTGGCAATCGTGAGAAAGAAATGACAATCGAGAGGAATTTAAAAGAATGAGAAAAACATTGAACAATTCGAATCGTTATTAATGTATAATTCAGAAATGGCTTATGGCACAAGATAAGTTATTTGGAATAAATGATATGCTTTAAAAATGCACATGCATGCATATATATTTGTTTATTTTGGTAGTACATTTTTGAGTATCGCTTGACATTTACTAATTATTTAAGCTTATACAAAATACGTTCGGAATGAAGACTTCACAGGCTATTGCAGAAAATTCAAGGTGTACGTATTATTTGTTCGTGTAAATATCTTTAATACTATATGGTGTTTTAATCAATATCCATATAACCGTTTTGTACAAAATGGGGAATTTCGAAAACTTTCCATTAGGTAGTTTTAGAGGGATTTTCTTGTAAACCTTCGTGTCTTATTCTTCAAAATATACTAAATCTAAGTACCAAGTTTGGTATTTAATCGACATTTCGTTATGCTGTTCACAGACACACACTCATGCGCGTACAGAGAGAGAGACATGAGATACGCACATATATACACGAGCCTTTCCCTAAAACTGTTTTTCCCCGTTCTTTTCTGGATTCAAGGAGTCTCAAATCGTGTATTTGCGCTGAAATTTCGTATAGAATTTTTAGGAAGAATAAAACGCTTCTACTTACTATGGGTAGTAGAGAAAGGAAAAATTGAAACAGCAGGAGGATGGCATAGCCGCAGAGCTTACAAATCGGAGAGGAAAAAAGGATCCACATTTATTACTTAAGCACATTATCCCATGGTTACACCATTAACCTAACCTCAATGTTCTCAAGTACATGATTTGGAAAAGGCAAGGATTTATGTTGAGAAATATTCTTTGTCACGTCAAAACTTGTGATCCTTAGCAATCAAGATTATTCATGATTTTAAGCACTATTATCCTTTGGCCAACTCTCAAAGGATTATAATAGAAGAAGAAAGATGTGATAACCGCAGAGCTTACAATTGGAACAGCAGAAAAGGATTCAAATTTATTACTTAAGTAGATTAACCCACTGTTACACCATTAAGGTAACCTCAATATTCTTAAGGATATGCTTTGGAAAAAGGCAAGATTTTATGTCGAGAAGTGTTCTTGATGTTATGTCAATAACAAACACCTCTGATCCATAACAATTAAGATTATTCATTATCTTAAGCCCTATTACCCTTTGGCCAACTTTCAAAGGATTCCGGTAGGTATCTTCGAGGTGTATAGAAGGCTACTACCAAAATTCATAAAAATTTAACAATAGTGACAGCTGTATTCCAAATACTTGCATCATCAACCTCAGGAAACTATCGAGACACATTCAGTATTATGGCAGTCTGAAATATCAATTTTGCACAAACTAGAGGAGACAGAACAGATGACTTCTGAGAGTGGTTCTTCTTGTCGACTGAGAAAAGGACCTGTGGCCTCCCCAGTTAATTGCTGCGTGTCAGACCCCCCACAATAAGGACGTGAGTTACTGCGGGGTGTTGAATGTTTTTGTTACGTTTTAGGAGAATCTGCTTTCGTGTTACATCTTACTTTACGACAACTCTGCTCCTCAAGAGTTCTGGTTTGTGTATCCTAAAACATATTGTTTTAGTGACAGAGTTACTCATTCCTATAGCCACTGGGGTGGGGGTTACGGTTTCATTTTAAGGAGAGAGACTGAAATTTACAACTTCTACATTTTGAAACTAAACAATTCCACATTTCAATTATACCTTTCTGTCAGTAGTATGTACTACCATGCCAACTGTGAACGTTGTGATTCTAACTGAATGCTAGCTAGTACCTTTTAACAAACTATTCATATTCTCTTATATATGGTGGAATGTGAATATGTGATAATATTTGTATCAACGTTTGAGAACGATATGATGGTCCACTATTTGCGGTTTTTTTTTTTTTTTTTTTTTTTTTTGTAAAGCTATGTTAACGAAGAACATTTCACGATGCGTTTAGAATGGCAATTATACCGTATCGGCGATCCTTTACGTAACAGGTCACCGGGCTGACCGTTCTCTACACTTTTCCCTGCACGACTATAGGCGGTGTGATGTGGGGGAAGAATATCGATCGCTCTGAAACTTCAAGCTATGTAACCATACATTTTTTGTTTTCATACAACACTATTTGATTAGGATTCACAATCTATTCAGGGTTCTACTGAAAAATATTGAACACAATGACATACTTTATTTAAGTTTAGTTTTATTGAAAAAATACTAACTCAAACCAACATTGAAGCTTTTGCACTTCCGTTCTTTAAACTACAAAATCACCTTCATTGCTCTTATAAACGTAAAAAATTACAATTAAACTACAGCAATCAAAGCACCCTCAAATCAGGAATTAAGAGAACTTATGTCGCAGATCCTTTTATACACTGCAGTTAACGTTCGTCTTTTGGGAAGATGATTAAATATCTCCAATGATACAGCCCCTCGCAGCAATGGCAGCTTACACACCTGCGGGGTAAATTAAATGAATATTTGCTAATTCAGCATATGTAAAACCATTTATCGCGTAAAGGAAAGTTTGCAACTGAATCGGTTCCTCGTTCCCTCATTTTAAGTCGACGAATGCAGCTCGGCGGTGTACGAGTTGTACTACACACACAGACGCTGGCCGTTTTGACACATGTAAACACAAAGGAGGTATAACGCAGGGCCGTTCAGAACACATTATACCCCGAAATTTGTGCTTCATGTATGACACTGCTATTAGTAAGCGGACAAAATGCGATTACCCGGATAAGGTTTTGTTTTCCTTTTTTTTTTTATTCGGGGATTTCTCTTATCCTGAGAAAACGAATGCTTTAAGCTTCATGAACCCCGAGATCATTTGAGCATCATTTCACCAATCTTCTGATAAGACCAACCGGGTTTAAGGGCACTAAACATAAATATATAGAATATATTTATGTGTTATACTTAAAATTATTTGCACTTATACATCTCCCAGCCTGTATAAATAATCCTTGCGATGCAGTTTTATATTTTTGTAAATTAATAATCAATGAATTGATATTACCATTGTCAGAATTTAAGCATTTCTTTAGCTTTTCTTCTCTGATAAAATCTAGTTTTAAATTCATAGATGTTGACAATAATACATACAGCTGTTAATACACGTTTTAATTGTTGCTTACACATAAATAGCTACTAAGGTACTGCTATTTTGGTGTATTTGGATAACTTCTCCAAGAAAAGGTCATGCTTTTGCGTTTAAATCTCTGCACAAATTGAAAACTGAACAAAACAAATAAAGTTCAGCCCTAAGTTCAATTAAATGAAATTGATTATTATTAGAGGCGGCGGCGTCGTGACTGAGTGGTTAGACCACCCGGGTTCGATCCCAGGGGTCCATATGTGCGTGATGGGCGCTTCGGCGAGTTTTCTATGGCATCCCATCGTCAGCACCTTTCCTTTCATCCATTTCACCGTAATTTCATATAACCTTGCTTAGTCTCATACCACGCATCGGGCTGAATTCCCATGCTGGCTAATTTCTTTGGTCTAGGGTCCGCGTCTGCTCCTCTTCAGGCATATTACACCCCGGCACTGGCTCTTAAATCCTGGGGGTTGTATGTCCTTCATACAAGGAGAGTAAATACGATAAAATAAGGTTATCGCTAAAAGAATTGTAATTAATATATCTAATTAAAACACTCAAATTTGTGAAAAATATTTTTCTGGTCGGTTTATAATTATTTTCTCAAAATATAAAACATCGAAAGAATCTTAGTGTCCAAAATATTTCTTAAACATTCATTAGCTATGTAATGCTAAAATTACTTATTTTATCGTATGGACCATTTTCAATAATTAAGATAATTAATTCAAAACTAATAACATGACAACAATGGAGATATTTCAATAAACGTTTATATGCATGCAAAACATTTGGTATTTTACTTGCTGTATCTATTTAAAAAGAAAATAAATAATATTAGATATTATTAAATATAGCATTTAGAAGTTTTTACCTACCAAATAGAAATGACGTTTTTTTATTTATGGACGCTCTTTAAATGCTGTGGTTCTCAGCGTCCATTCTATACTGGGCGTGAAAGACCGCTTAATTTTACTCAGAGGTCTCTTTATCGTGCTTGAAGTTCTTTTACATGCAGTAAATCTACGACATGGGACCAACGGCTTTACTTCCCTTCCGAAGGAATCTACCTACCAGGTATCATGAACTGTGTATGATCTAAGTGAATGCAAGTACGACTTCTCTTGAAAGCTATATTTTCACGTAAGAGAAAGAGAGAGAGAGACAGAGAGAGAGAGAGAGCAGTGAATTGAAACAACCAAGTGAATCCGGTTTCACTTCCGAACCCCGAGGTTGTTATTTTCCTGGCTAGAAACTTTTCCCGGTGATTCTCATACCCAGGTAATCCTGAAGGAGGAAGGAACGCATAGGCAGAATGATGCTCGGACGAAGTCATTCTATTCACCAACCGCCCCATTTGCGAACTTACTTATATACGGCACACTAACTCCGTTATCAACTGCATCGTCTGCTTCAGAGCGCCAAAATTAGCGGTAAATCAATGTTGTTAAGCTATGAAAATTCGTAATTTTTGGTAATTCGGGTGGGTTTAGGCCTCATACATACCACGATTACGCCATGGTTCATTGTGGTTTCGCTTCACAGATCCCTCCGCTAAGCCCTCTCGCCGTCTGCCGCGTCTGCTACACTCCTAAAACATCCGTCGGCTGCGCTTTGCGACTTAGGGCCCTCAATCCCCCGGCTACGCTTTGCGGCGTAGGGCTCACAACCCCTCGGCCACGTTTGTAAAAGTATCAAAGTATCATTAGAGTGTATTCTCCACATTTTTGGGTTGAAGTAGTACACAATGTGATGAAGATGTCGATTTGTAGCTATCCCCTATGTTTGGGAGTGTATCCTTCACGGCCTGGACGTAATCACTTGTGACATCAAGGTCCTCGCCTACTACCACCATAAATGCTTAATGCAAACAGAATTTTCTGGTTATTCAATGATTGGATAAGTGAGCCCGGGTAAATTATTTACCCGGAACAGATTTTACAACTTACTTACAGCTAATTCAAGAAGACGTGTGTATGTAGCGTGTTTATGTGATTCCGAAAAGGAAAGTTGCCGCTGGGAACTCGCAAATCCGGGGTTGACATACTCCTAGAGTTATTCTGAAAATACCATGTAATCTCTGGGGCATATTAGTTACACACTATAATATTAAATTCTAATAAAGTTGCTTATAAAGGTTGCGCTTGGTTGATTTTATCACACACGACAATCAGTGGCATGTATACCTTTAAGCTGAATTTACAACTATTTTAATCGCGAAAAATAGGAACTCAGGCTGAGTTGGCTGAGTGGTTAGACCACTTGACTCTCACCGAGGCGGCCCGGGTTAGATCGCAGGGGACTATTTTTGGTGGACGAAGCGACGTCAGAGCGGGTTTTCCCCGGGTTCTCCGATTTCCCCGCCATTCATTCCGTCAATTTCTCCATAATCATCTTTTCTGTCATCTATTTCACCATAATTTCATATGATTCACTTCCTCACTTTCATACCAGGAATCCGGTGATCATACATCCTGGCTTCTTTCTGATCTGCTTCTCAACAGGCGTCTGACACCAGGCGCTGGCTTGTAAGTCCTACACAAGAGGAGGGTAACGAGAGCAAGAAAGAAAGAGGAACAATAACAAATATATTACCGGCGCACCAAGAGAGGAGGTGTCGCGGTAGCAAGTGCGACTCACATTCGGAAAGATCCGGGTTTGACCACCCACCATGACCCATGGGTTTTCGTGGTTTACCCGAGATCAACAGGCGAATGCTGTGGTGGTTTCTCATCTGCAAAATCTTGGCGGATTGTGGCTGGGCAATGGTTATGCGCTCTGTAAAGGGTTCTTCCTGGCGTCGTTGGTGTAGGGCCCGACTACAGCCAGCATCCTTCGGTGGTGTGCTAGTGCTACTTTACAACGCCACCAGGAGTTCAAGGTCATGTGTAGAGCCGGTCAAAACCCGTGCCGCTCTCGCTCGTTACTCGCAAGCCAAGCCACTCTCGAGAGTCTCGTGTATCGAGAACTAGAGCTCACGAGCGAGGCGACTCGAGAATTCTCGTAACTACAGGCGGAGTAGTTGATGTATGATCCGTGGAACAAATTGGTTACGTAATAACTAGGGACCGGAATTTCAGGTTTTAATTCACTTTTCCCCTTGAAAATCATAAAGCTTCAAAGTAGTTTTATGTTTCAAGTGGTTTGGGTGTTAATTTTATTCAGCCTAAAAAAACCTAAATGGGACATTAAGACCTAAAATTCGCTAAATTTAAGTTGTTTTTTTGTTGCTGTTTTTTAACCTCAGTGGAAAATTTATTATTTTTTTCTTCAGTTTATTTGAATTAACAATTTTTGTTAGCAATTAGTTTAGTTTTGTTTTGAGTGTACATGTGGGGTTATCCAGGGAAAGAATACTCTTGGTATAAAAATTGCGCGAATGAAGTATGCCGCAATGACATCTTAGGATGTTGAAAGATCTTTTTCTGCCTATAGGAATGTATTAAAAGACAACAGAAAATCTGCAAATGTGGCTGGTTGTGTATAGCAACAGTGCTGCCTAGTGAACTTTATTTTATGTGAGTGCTATATATATTATAAAGCATGTGCTTGATATGTTAATTACAATGTTCTAGCACGCGTTTACTATGTAATACATTGTTTTAAATAGCATGCTTCCGTGAAGTAAAATAGTTTTCACATTTTTATCTATATTATGTTTAAAAGGCTTTTGTCGTTGACTTGCTTAAAAAGCTAGGGAAAAGGCAGGAGCATTGCTTAAAAGCCTAGAAAAAGCCAAAAAATTGTTTATAAACCTAAAGAGGTTAAAAGAAGCGTTTGAATCAACGATATTAACGTTAATGACACACCTATCATTTGTGTTGCTATGTATATAACTTATACTCAAACTTCGGATAAAACCGAAAATAGAATTACTTCATGCAACATAAACTACTTAGGAGTAATAAAATATTTAAATACTTATTTGTAGTAAAAGTGGACACCATGTATATCTGCATATTCTGTGATACCACATTTCGTTTCTAACCCGTTCTCTAGCGTGAGTTATTTAAACGTCATCCCTGTCTTGGTAGGCTATTTAAAACTCAAACCGTTTAAACAGCTGAAATAATAGAAGTTCAGATCTTAGACAAATACAGCTTCTCTTTTAGATAAACAAGCATGACTTTATCAACAGCTGGCCCATTTTAACAATTTTATAGACGATTTCCTAATCACCTGAAGGAATGCTATAGATGTGTCATCACTTCTGGTATGTTATGTCTTGATGCTGCGTTGGCTTGCACCCGTCAACACAGTTCGTAACGTATCAGTTTCGCATATTTCTGCAGCTGATGTGATCTTGAATAAAACGAAATCGTCTAGCATTGCGATTTATAAATGGAATAACACTTCTTCATCCTATACAAAAGTTTTAGTGAGCAACATGGTTGCCAAATTATATGACGGGCAAAATTTAGTCTTCACGGATGACGGATTTTTTATGGATATTATTAGCAGTTATTAAGTAATATCTTATTGGTTTTCTTTACAAAAACTGTCACGGGTGTAAATCTTTGTGTACCTACAAGACAGTGTCTGTTAAGCAATGTAACAGCTATCTTTTATTTAGAGCTAACAGCAACAAACTTCTCGGGTGATTGAACAACTCCGCAAACATGATACTGTGGTATATGGCCACGTGTGTTTATCAGAGAGAACTCTGAATTCAGCATAGTGAACGCAGTGCTAATACGTTCTTTGTTTAATTGCCTAATTGAACAGAAGGCTGTGCGGTAAGTACGACATTTTAGAAAAGAATGGTTAAACAATGAACAGTTAAAGGAATGGTTGTTTGAGGTGCCCAGGGAACCTAGTAGTGCGTGGTGCCAATATTGCCAATGCAATGTAAATTTGCGCTTATCAGATATACTTTTTCATGGAAAAAATAAGAAACATCTAAAAGCAGGTGAAACCTTTTTAACTTCACAGTCAACAATACCATTTCAGCCTATTGAAGACATGTATAAACTGCAGCTGCAGAAGCCGTAATCAAGTTGTTTGTGGTTAATCACTTCCCTTGATCATCTTTCAGACCTGACCAAGAAATTGCTTCGAGGTGCTGACCTTGAGCTCTAATTTTTAGTTTTGAAAGACAATACGGAAATTACTAATTTTGATGGATTTTGGAAACTCTGGGGAGCAACGTACTCAAACCTGATCCAGCGGATCACGCTAATTGTAATAAAATGCAGGTCAAAATAAACATGCACTGTTTTCGGTTATTTACCTTCATTTGATAACTGAAAGTGACTAAGTCACAAAGTCAAGGGAAGATGTACAATGGGGATCTCTATATTTTCTGAGTAACAAAGTAGCACAGAGGAGAAGCGTATACATACCTACCAACGTGTGTAAAACAAACCAGCGCCAGGGAAAACGATTTAGTTCTAAATACTCAAATAAGTGTGCTTAGATTAGAGCGGATAACAGAATTACTGCCTCAAATAATGTTTACATACTGATTTATAACAAAACTATAGATCATTTGCATTCTGTGAATTTTTAAATTTAAGATGTTCCACTATGCATTAAACCACTCACATTTACTTCTTACTGTTATGAATCACTAAAACGCCATTAACACGATCCGGATCTATGCAGCTGCATTTCTCTGATACAACTAGGCCAGCCCTGCTAAAATTCCTTTCGCTTGCTGCACTACTTGCGGAAATGCAGAGTATTTCTTTAGCAACTTTGGAGAGTTTTGGAAAAGTACAGGCGTTTAGCTTCCACCAAGACAGCAAGTTCTTGCAGCCATCAGCTGGACCATCCATGTTCAAATATATTTCGAGTTCATCTCTACGTGTACAAGCAGATGGGCGCAATTGTTGAAATCTTTTATGGGAGAGGACATGGAATCTTTTACGTCTTCTAGTCCATCTAGGTTACTAAGGCTCTGCCGAACTGATTGATAAATTTCTCATTTTCTTGCCTCGCTCAGAACTAACAATACTTGGAGAAAAGTAGCCATATAATGGTAATCATGCAGTTCATTAACAATCTTCTCTTGTATGAAGGTTTTTTTACTTGTCCTTTCACTACCTGCATTGTTTCAGTCTCATCTTCAGTTTGGCATGCATTTAATTAACTGAAGCTCCATGGTACTACAAAAGGCAAGGTTGGTTCGCTTTTGCCTTCCAGATCTTTTGTGGCCTCTTGAAAACATTTAAGAAATTTAATTAGGTTTTCCATTACAACAGGTTTATAAAAAGTTATCAAGTCTTGCTTGCTTTTTCTAGTAGTAGGTTCTCAATATCATGATGTTGTAAATAAATGAATTCAGCATTATGCAGATGCTATTCCATCTGTCTCAATATCTCGGTGTAAAGTTGCTTTTAATCTTGTAACCAATCCAGATCGTTTCATGTACCCTACTATTTTAGAACTGTCTGGATGGAGCTGTAAACTTGAGGAAATTCTTCCCGGAGGAACTTTTCATCCAAAATTCTTCAGGAGTTATCTCTATCTCTGTCATTTGTTCATGCAACTCGGTAAGAATGTTTTCCCCAGTTTTTGTAACCTCAGGAAACTTAAGTTGTGAGAAGCACATTGTTTCGTAGTACCCATCTGTCCTCAGAATCTGTAATAATACTGGATGTGACAGTAAGATAATGTACTTTCCGATAATTATCTGTCCAAGGGCCATATGTTATTGCACATTGATTCTGGTCAATAGCTTCTTTATTTTAGGAATGATGTCATGTCTAACCTCATTCGCCATTTCGTGAATATGTGGAGACACGGTTCTCGGAGAAGGTAAAATCTCTTGTGCACTCGCTGTGTTGTGTTTGGCACCCATATTGATTAATTCTTGGGAGAGACTAACACATCCATCACCAGCTACAACATCGAAGGATCCAAAGCACAGATTAGGACACTCTTGTCCCTGATTGTATCTTTATCCCTCTCAGAAACATTTGTAAGTGTTAAAGGTGTTACATACGTGCTCTCTTTGCATTTATGTCTTATCATGCCTGTGGTGCTACCCTTATATGTAAGTAACACTCCACATGCCGGTCTTTGGCACTGAGCATAGCCTACATAACTACCAGTTTCCCTTGTAGCCACTATCTGCAAATAACAATACAATAATGAGTATTTGATCTGTAAAATACTATTCCTCTCCATTTCGTTTTTAAAATAACGAAGCAATAGAAACGTTGCAAAAAGAGAGGCAGGAAAGCTAGAATTTATAACGATAAAATAAATGGTGTCAAAAATGTATTCATTGTATACAGTATGTATTAATTGGTATTTATAATATTTACATTCGCATTAATTAACAAGTAGGTACCTTGAAGTTATCCCAACTGAACTACCACGACTTGTGTCTGGTTTGTCCAGTAGAATGTAAGAGCCAACTAATAATTACAAAGCGTCTCCTCCTTTGTCGTCGCCAAAACCGTTGATGTGCCTAATCCCACCGTTCTAGTTCTCCACTAGCAAGAATGACTGCGAGTTTCCACGCATTATACCGCAGTCTTGCGAGTAAATGAGAATCCCGTAAGCTCGTTAGTCAACTCTCTTCCTGCCAGCCATACGTTCAGCTCCTCTACTGGCTGCGAGAGGCGCGGTTAGCGGCAGCGAGAAACGAGCGAGATTGAAAGCTGACTTGACCGGCTCTAATCATGTGGGAGTTCAAGTGCGTCGGATGGGTTATATCTGGAAACGTTAAGGATGTCGCGTGGATCTTGTCGCCTTTCGTGTCCCTCTCTTCATACCTCCCTCCCAGGGTCATAAATACGGGCTGTGGGCCACAGCCTGGGAGCGCCAACCACGATTATCCTTGTTCTAATCAGATGCCGCACTTAAACTGAAAAAATGTAAAGTCACCAATGTTTCAGAAACGACTAATGCTAAAAAATGATTTACACAAAAGATTCATTTCAATAAGCTCTACATTTTTCTGTAGCTAAATGTTCATGGTTTTCAAGCTATGTAATTTTCAATAATAAAAAGGAATTTCACATAATACTTAAAACAATATTAAAGATATATACTTGGTTAGTCGTTGTAAGACCTCAAACACATGCTATTTCAAAACCGCTAGGGTTAGCTTTTGGATAAATACAAAAATAACCACAATTCTCATGCAGGTGGTTAAGATGCACGATTCATTCAGTGAAATAAAATCGCGATGCATCCTTAAAAGAAGCAAGATGAGATGTGTTTAAAAAAATGCCTGCTATTCAGTGTACCCCCCTCCCCAAGTTAGATATTAGTGAAGAGACGACACCACAATTTCTCGATACTCTACCGGTACTGATATTTGAGCTCCGATACTTGAAACTCACTTTATAAAAACATTAACACCAATAGGTATTTCACTGAAATATGTTTTTGTTAGTAGTTTTCTATGTTTAAACACATTTATCCTATTTTGGCGAGTACCTTGCACTATTTTATTTAGTGTGGCTAATGTTGAAGCTACCTACGTAATAGAGAGAATATCGCGTTTCTCATACGGTCAGATATCGCGGCATCATGTTCCGACAGTGACAGAAAATCGCTCTTTCAATAGAAGTTACGTAAACCTCATTCGGTGTATGTATCTTTAAACTTTTTGCATGT
Source organism: Hymenopus coronatus (assembly GCA_030762935.1). Lineage (NCBI taxonomy): Eukaryota > Metazoa > Arthropoda > Insecta > Mantodea > Hymenopodidae > Hymenopus > Hymenopus coronatus. The sequence goes on from CM060900.1 coordinate 217,005,790, forward strand.
GTGACTTACTAGCGAGCGAAAATGGTTTTCTCTGAAAATGTTACATACTGTTATGTTATTAGAACTGTCTACTTCAAAATAGTTCCATAGTCACTCATGTTTTATTTAATATCACTGCTGTCCATTGTTAAAACAAAATATTTTAAAAATTAGTTACAGACATCCAAAAGCTAAGATCGCGACACGAATTATATTTGCATAAGCACAAACTAACAAATGAATAGGATAGGACAGGATAGGATAGGAGGGGAATAGGCACCGGACCTGAGGTTAATTACTTACGCCCCAGGAGGGGGCACCTCCAAAAGGGAGGGATGAGGTGAGAAGATACATCGGGCCACCGGAACCATGAGCGGCGGGTCGTAAATGACAGGGCCCCTAAAGTTTCCAAATTGAAGCACCCCAACAGTCGGGCAGATAGACTGGGGACCCCCACCCCACTTAGGGTCAAACGTCCCCTCCAAGAGCGGTTCTCGCCAAACAGCCGAAGTCTGGGGACGGAGATAGTCACTTGGAGCATCCTTTTTTCCGTCACGCCACACCGACACTTCCAACCCTGAAAGAAACCAACGGGATGAAGGAAAATACAATGGAAACGACTGGAGGGATAGTAAAATCGGGGGATGAAAGAAACCTACCCAGCATTCACCTGGCGAACCGGGTAAAGCCCCGAAAAAGTGTAGGTTAGTTAGGCCGGCCACGAGAAGCGAATCCAGAATCTCCAGAATGCAGGACCAAATGGAAGGAAAAAACAAGTATTTCCATGCGCTGTATTGTTTCGCAAGTTCCGATTTTTCTGCGCCGGTTTCACAAATTTTGGTCGACGGAGTAGGTAAATGTAATGGCTGAGAGTCACTCAATGCTGTGTTCTACACGAGTCACTCAGCTCGTTCTCCCTTTTATATGCTTTCATTTAGACACAAGAGCCTATGCAATGTTGCACATATTCGCCCACAGTAAACACAGTTAACGTCCATCAAGAACTAATGGTCAAGGCAACAGTTTGGGGTCACGTGAGAGGCAATAACATTAAGTATTGACTTCTTTCGTTGCAACAACCTCCTGCTTCTTTCCCTATTTACCCTTCTCGTATGGAGGACATACACTCTCCCCGAACTTTCAAGCCAAGGCCTGGGATCATATCCCTGTTCAGGAGAGACGGACTCTGGATCAGGGAGAGCAGCCAGAACGGGTGATCAGCCACGCAAGTCAATGCCGGGGAAAGGGATTGAAGAAACGTTTTTTATGGTGCAGAAGGTGGAATGAATTGCGAGGGAACCGGATAACCCAGAGAAAACCTTCCCAGACGCCACTGTGTGTACCACAAATGCAACATAGGTCCCCTGGGATCAAACTCGGGCCGCGCTGGTGACCGACGAGCGGTGCACAACTTTAAATACTGTAAAACTTCAAAATCTTAAAGTTCGTATCGAAAAAGTATCAAAGGCTTATCCCAAAGTGTTACACATACTTCAATACCATAGATACTTCGATACCCATTCCTGGTAGGTACATTTACAGTATGTCAATATCGAAGTTTTGAGTGGATGAATTATTTTCTCCAGTTTTGCATGTAAGAACTAGAGGAAGTAATAAAGAAATTACTTTGCATCATGCTGTGCTCCCTAACAAACTCTTCGCAATTAAATATCGACTAATTTATGTATAGCGTACTGATTGCAGTATTTTGAAAAATATTTTGTATGTTAATGTAACTGTCAATTGCTACAATCATATTGTAGGATATCCAGTGTGGGGTAAGAGTTACTCCTACACTGCGCATTTCTAGGGGGTGGTAGTTTCAGAGGTAGAGCTGGTGCTCGCGTCTGCGAGAGGAAAGCAGGTGGCCTCAAGGTTTAAGGTCCAGAAGGGTGTGCAAAAGGGAGAAAGATCAGGAGCTATAAATAAATATACAAGGGTGCCTCTTGCTAAATTAAATATACTTTATTCAAAATGACCATACCAGATCGCGAGTTGCACACGTTGCCGCGGCGCCATTTTGCTCGGTTTTACCTATGAAGTATATTATATTAGAAGCTGAAAAGGAAACACCTGTTTTACAATTGATTCAGTTTTGTACGTAGAAAGGCTTGATTCCAAAATTGCCAGAAATACGTTTTCGCTACTGAAAAGCTTCTGCACATTTCTCGTTAGAAAGGGTTTTATTCTAGCCAATCTTGTGAACGCAATGGCCACAGAAACTCATACTTCACTTTAGAAAAGACCTATATTCGTAAATGTTTATATCCGCTTTATTAATTCCTCAAAAAGTATGATTTTGGAAGAGAGTCCTTTCTAAAATGATTCAGTTTTGGAGAAAATCACATGCAAAACGAATTTATTCTGAAAAACTCAATTTTCAACCCATAATATTAGTAATAACGACAGTGATAAATTCATTCCACCGCCTACTTGGTCCTCCGTGGAATCTCTTGCCTGCAGTTGCATATTTCCAGACTGTTTTGTGTATTCGACTATTACATTCACTAAATGTTGAATCCATTTTGTTCCGTTTGTTAAAAGTTTATCTAGGACGGGTATAATTTGCAATTTTTACGTACATCTTCACTTCTAATGCGGTCTTTTAATAAACATCCTTTAACGGCTCTTAAAGGCTCTCATTTTTGATGCATTTATTCTGCTTTCATCCTTTTTATTCAGCATCTAACATTCACTTCCATACAACATTCCTTTCTTGTTTTTTAATGTTTTTCTGATTGTTCCACACACACACTCTGAAAACGCGAGATTTTTTTTATTCGCGTAGTTACAGAAAATTTTTCTAAGATAGCTAAAATCTGAAATTTAGTGTTGAATCGTGCTGAACTAAAATTATGAAGCGAATCCGAGAAAATTGATGCAGTTTTTTCAATAAAATGGACTTGCTTTTCTACTGCTGTGATGGTTCTAGATTACATGAGCGTTAACTCGAACTTTTTTTTAGGAGTTTACACGCAGACTTTAAAACAAGCTTTCCGAATTATGTTCCCCTTTGATGGTAAGCCCCGTGACATATGTCATGCAATATTTTCGACATCCGCAAGTCTTTTCTGGAGCATGAAAGGGGCAGTAGTCCCTGTACGACCTGTTAAATGTGAGGCAGACACGCTACCACCACACTACCCAGGCGGTATTGCACTGCACCCAAAAATTCGATACCTAGATTTCACCGGAAACATGTTTTGAGACACCCTGAATCCAAAAAAAAAGCGTTTTCAGAAAAATATCCGCGCGCGCGCACCCGAGGGCAGCATAGCTCAAACACGAAAAGACGATTAATACCATACTTGGTATCTTTCAAGGATGCGGCACGAAGATTTTCAAGAAAATCCCCCATTCCAACTACCCTTACATGGAAAAATAGAGGAAAATGTTGATTTTTTCAAAAAATGGCCAACGATTTTCATTAATAAACTATCGTACATTAAAGATATTTACATGGCAAATAAAATGTATATCTTGAATTTTCTGGAATAGCCTCTAAAGACATCTTTATTCTGGATGAATTTTGCGGAAATTTGCATAAATGGTAAACCATAAGAGATAGACAAAACCTTAATCAAACAATACAGAGCTGTTAAAATATACAACTAGTTATACACATTTTTTTCGTGCAGTACCGTTTCTGAGATATTTCTTAATATTGGTTTCAGTTTTAAAATACTTATACTTTTCTCATTCGGGAATTTGTCAATTCCTAGTCATACAAAGAAAGGAACTTTAATCACATAGCAACCAACTTTCAACAGATTTTACTTTCACTTTAGCCTAGAGTATTCCCTTATTTCTCTTCTACAAGTAATAGGACCATTTCTGCTAATTTTTTCTCGATTAACATGAAGTAAACAGAAGAAGAATAAGCTTTTTAACAATAATTTGTTGCAGAAATGTAGAGTAAGTCATGTGATGGAACACATCAGATCTTTAAACATATACTCGGAATATAAAACATACAAATAGGCTCCACTGCAAGATTAAATGCAAATATAAACAAAACTGCGAAAATGTACAGTAACTTCGGTATAAAACTGATCGCTCGCACGTGGTTTTATGACTGGGTAGCAAGGCATGCTACAGCCGGCCATGTCAACACACCGTCCTCGCTTCTTACATCTGTATTCCTGCAAACCAGTGAATAAACGATCAGATGTGTTCCATTGACATGTATTTCTCTGTTCTGTAAAAACTATTCCTACAAAACACATTCTTCTGTGTACTTCATGCCAATCGCGATAAGCATTAACAGAAATGGTCTCGTTAGCGCCTTGTAAGCAGAGGGAAATAAGGGAGTACACTAGGCTAAAGCGATAGCCAAATCTTTTAAAAGCAATCGCTATGCGATTGACATTGAAATTCGGTTCTCTTCATGACCAGCAATAAAATAAGAGATATGAATCGAATGACTAAGTAAAGAGAAAAGTATACGTATTTTAAAATTGAAACAAATAAGGAATAACTCAGAAGTAGTTAGCGCTACAAAATGTGTAGGTATGTGACACAAATGTGTTTTTAACAAGATCCAGTTTCCTGTATCTTAAGTTTTTGTCTATCTTTTATGGTTGACCAGTTATGCAAAAGTCATTCAGAATGAAGAGACTTCAAAGGCAATTTCCAAGAAATTCACGATTTACATTTCATTTGTCATATATCTATAATCATAAAATTTACAGCCATTTTTGAGAAAATCGAAATTTTTGGAAAATATCCCATATAAGGTGTAGTTTGGGGTTGGGGGAATGCTGTCCAGAACAGACACGCACGCACACAAACAGACACTTGCCCGGAATTTTTCCGTAAATACGTTTTAGGATTAAGGGGTCCTCAAAACATGCATTTCAGTGATATCTCAGTTGAATTTTTGGGTGGCGTACATTACCTTCTCTGCCTACTATGTGTATATTGTGCACACGTGCTGGAGAAAGTAAAAATAACAAGATTATCCCTTACCTCACAGTAAATGTTGGAGATTTCCTCCCGCAGATAAACATCCATTATACCGAGTAAACACATTTAGACTGACACGCCGCCCTCAATTGTCTAGAGGTAGCATGATTCTTGTTTCCAAGGTTGCGGGTTCAAACCCCGCAAAGGAAGATGGATTATTTCGGACATAAAATACCCTTAGCATGGCTTTCTTCGAAAGGGAAGAAAAATTGGTTGTCCCGTATTGTAGATTTACGGCATATAAAAGAATCTCAAGCCTGATAAGAGCCTCTGAGAAAAATGAAGCGATATTTCATGTTCAATATAGAATGGGACGTCGAGAACCGCAGCAGTTAAGGATCGCCCATTAATGTCACTCAATTACATTTAGATTGACATGATTTAGCTCGGCCAATATGTTTTGTATTTTAGTTCTATGTTTTCCACAAGTTCCTCAAAGTGCGACTGATTTTCCCGATGAACGTTCAAGATGCTCGCCAATTTCGTCTGTTTCCCCATTCTATTACTGTACGCCTTCGCATGTATTTCTGTTTTATACTGAACAAGTAATCTCAAATTTATTCAGATCGAGAATTTAAGTTCTGGAAGGAGACAGCGATGCAAAACATTTCAGGATGAACTATTCACGATCGCGACGAGATGTGTATTTAAAATAACATTTACATACAAATATAGGTACGCTGAACTAAAGATATGACAAAGTGGTAACGGAAGGGCATAAAGCCTGTCATGAGGAGAGAGGTATGAGTATGCGGACGACGTCACGATTTTGTTGCGAACAACAGAGCACCTGCAGATGCTGAGAGACGCACTACAATTGTATGAACAAGCCTCAACAGGAAAAGTAAATTTTCAAAAATCAACGTTGATGCCTCTTGGATCGTGGAAAGGACATGTGCTGTATGACATACAGAAGAAAGATCAAATGAAAGTGTTAGGCCTGCAGGTCTGTCAGACACTCCCTGGGATGATCGAGGTAAACTGGAATGGTTTGGTGACGCGCGTTAAATACGTACTTGTGTGGCAACTTAGCAGGAGACTGAATTTAATCCAGAAGGTTTGGTACGTTAACACTTATGCTTTGTCGAAAATCTGGTATCTGGCACAAGTTTTACCTATGCCTGAGAAACATGCACAATTAATTGAACGAGCTATAGGCTATTATATTTGGCGTGGTTACCTTTATAAGGTGGCCAGAGTTCAAATTCGACAACCACTCGGGAAAGGAAGGTTGGGTATAGTTGCGGTCCATTTAAAAAGTAAGGCACTTCTTGTGAAAGGGATACTGGAAGCTCTGGCTGGGATTGGAGATGTACAGGATATTGCGTATTGGGCTGCTTTGCAACGGTCACCGCAGAGGCTTGAAACTATTCCAGTAATTTTTCGGCCCCTGTGGGAATTGCTGAGAGAGTTTCCTGCTTCCCTGAGAGATGTGGTAGTGGGAATACGGACGAGGATACTGTATAAATATTTACTCACAAAAAAGGTGAAATTATCTGGAATTCAAGCAAAGTATCCGAATAACAATTGGAGTATAATTTGGAAGGCGTTCAGGACCCCGTACATACCAACAGAATGGAAGGTGCATACATACGCCCTGATACATGAAATTATCCTGACCGAAGAAAAGAAGTACCGGCATAATCTGGTTCAGAGTCCCTTATGCCAGATGTGTGGAAGGCTTGACACACAGAGGCATCGACTCACACAATGCGTGGAAGTCCAACAGCTACGGAACTGGACAACAGAATTTGCAAACTGTTCCCAACGCAGATGCGTACAGAACTATATAGCCTCTTTCTCCAGTTGCAATCTAGTAGCGCAAAATATGAATTTCTACAAATATGGTTTGCCATGGGATACCAGTATTTTGTGTTCACAGAGACCAATAAGAACGTCGTCACTTTCAAAAGGCTGTTGAGAAAAGGGCGACTACACTTAGCTAAATTAACGTCTCCCATGGCGAAACGGTGCGCGACACAGATTGCCTGTCTCGATGTGTGACAAGCAGCGAGATTCAATGACTTGCTTACAGGTAGCTTGCGATTAATGTTTTGCGCTTCTATTCTGTATAGAAAAGGAGAATCCAGATCACCTAGCTCTAACGGTAATACCATCACCAGACTCCCAGCGCCGTTGTTTCTACCACTAGGATTAGGATGGAGCATCCAAACCAGGGAAAGATGGAGGGAACGGGACCATTTAGCACCAGTGACACCAGTGTAACTCAGTGAAATTACCATGGTTGTCTGAGTCAATTTATTGTTCAAGTTTATGTCCTTGTTTTTTATACTAAAAATGTTGTAATTTTATCTATAAATAGAAATAAAAAAGTATGCTAGCGGCGGGGGACACCTCGGCAACTGCGATCAAGTATTGGTCTATTGCGGCCGCCCTCCCCCGGGGAAAGGGATGAGAGGAGGGGAAATCACAGGCCAGCACACAGCAGCAGATGAATCCAAGCACAGATACGCACGGAAGTCCCTAACAGTGTTACACAGAGGTTACACAGGTGCCGGGAGGCCGTCCGAAGTATGTTTCTACAATGGAACCTAGCCTCAACTGGCGCAACCAGTGGAAGAGAGTTTTACTCGGAGCAAGCGATCATGTCATCTGCCTACAAAGCCCCGAATCATACCTACCACCGACCTGAAAGATGAAGAAGAGAAATGAAATGAAGGAATGAAAAGAAAGCAACCGTGGCAGATACACAGAATCCCGACATTCGCCTAAGCGGCCCCAGAAAAACCACGGAAAACCCCAGGCCAGAGTGCGCGGCCGATGGCGAGCGAACCCGGATCTCCAGAATGCCAGTTACCGTCTAAGCCACCTGGCTCGGTCTCATGAGTAGAACTCGGTCCGGGATCACGAATTTGTTGAACTGAGATTCGGTGCACACAGATTATAACTATGACGTAAGGAGTGGACGTGATCTATACAGCCCGTTTCGAAACGTGTTGCACTATTTAGCATTGCTCATTGCCTGGCCTCGTTCAGTTCCTGCTTGTAGATAAGCCAGAGAACACTGGAAGAGAGCGCAGATTGAAAAATGTGGAAAATACGAATGGGTAGGCATTCGACACTGAACACCATTGTGGGTGTTTCATACATATTTTGAGTGGCAGGAGGAGAGAATTTTCTTTCCTTGCAGTAAAGTTGTCTTTTGCGATTCATTGCAATGAATGTTGAGCGAGTTTGATTTATATTCGTTGTCGTTTCAAAGCTCTGCACATTATTATCCATTTTTGTATCAAGCTTTATATTTAATGTGTAAAACTATAAGGCAGTACAAGGCGTTTTTATTTACTAATCATATTATGAAATACTTGTTTTATTGTGTTACTTTATGAATTAGAACGATTTATATGTCATCACATGTAAAGAGATACTTTTGGAACAGATTATTCCTCAATGTGTGCATATTTACGATACAAACGCCTTCCCATCACCCTCTCTGTGTGTCCGCAATTGTGTGCGCTTGGGAGCCTAAACCAAGTTGTAATGAGAGCGAGCGTTTGAGTGGGGAAGCCTACCAACATTGGTTCAAACGCACACAACACCTAGCGAGCGGTTAAGGAGAAAACTCCCCCAGACACCATGCAATAACTATAAAGCAAAAATCTGATGTATTCTGTTCACAAAACTTTCTCTAATTTTCTCGCTCTTAACAAATTATTGTTAAAATGCATGTCTTAATTATACTTTTCCTTGTGAGTAGAAGGAAAACAAGGAAACACACCAAAATGAATGTCAAATTCCTTAAAAACTGGTTGCTATATGGATGAAATCCGTTTCTATGCAAGGCCAGGAGTTTATAACTTCCCGTGTGAGAAAAGTTTAAGTTTTTTAAATCTGAAAATAACAAGGAATACCTCAGAAATGGTCAATTCCACGAAAAAAAAGGTATCGGACATAAACTGTGTGTTTCAACGTGATCTACATGTTTTGTGTGGTAAGTTTCTGTCCATCTCTTGCAGTTTACCAGTTACGTAAAATTCAGAAAAATTCATTCAGAATGAAGAGGTCTTTAGAGGCTATTCCCAGACAATTCGAGATCTACATTTTATTTGCCATATAAATATCTTTAATATGCGGTAACTTAATCAAAATCGTTAGAGCCATTTTGAGAAAATCAAAATATTCGTAAATTTTCCAATGTAAAGGGTAGTTTGGGATGGGTGGATTTTTCACAAAATCTTAGTTGTCTCATCCCTGGAAGATGGCAAACTTAAATACCAAGTTTGCTAGTTTACGGACTTTTCTTTTTGAGTTATCGCGTTCACACACACACACGCGCACGCGCACGTGCACGCGCACGCACACACACACACACTTTTGCTGAAAATTGTTGTTTCTTTTTGGATTCAGAGGGTCCTAAAACATGTATTTCCGGTGGAATCTCGGTATGAAATTTTTGGATGGTATGCAATGCCTACTCTATACACTATGTACATGAAGAGAAAGTCAAATTGTTGTTTCACCTTAGTGAGTACTGCTCTTAAGAGCTGGTATTTTCTCTATTATTCTAGGATGCCGTGTTGTAATGACTGGCCTGCTTACGGTCAAGACTTGAGAATAAGAGATTAGGTTGCCCAGTCTTGTCTCAACTGCTTGAACCTTCTACTCTTGCCGGCAGTTAGCTAGGTTTCTTGACCTGTCCAGCATTGAGGAAGCCTGCCTGTGTATGCGTAAACTGGCCCGAAGGAAAGCTATAGTTTTCTCCAAAACATGATGGCCTTCAAACGGGACCGCTCCCCCTGCCACTGGCGAGATTGCACATTCTAGTTCAGTTTTAAACTAAGGCTCCGTGAGCCTTTCTTATTGGATACGGTGCCAATATGACTACGTGACAGGTGAACGACAGGTTTCCGAGATTTCGTCGAGGTTAGCTTAGGTGTATGTAAATGAACGGGATCGAATTAAAGGGTAAAAATGGACTTTCTGAAAATCGGTTCTTCTTTCCAATGCACACTCTTTCGTTCGTTCTGTCTGCTTGTGCATGGGCAGCTGTGTTGGTTAATCGACCAATGGCAGAGTCAAACCTAAAACTGAACTAGAATCTGCAATGTCGCTGCCATTGGGCAATAACCATTAACAAACAAAAGAGGAACCTGTGCTAGGGGGCGAGAGGCAACGCAGTAAAATCTGTTTCCGGGAAACACTGCTTGCAAATCTAAAATTGCACCTCAGTTAAGGAACAAGTAAGTGGAAGACTTGGCAACTGCAAGGGTTGGTTTCCAACCGCAAACCACCCAAACCCAGATTTTAAAGTCACGCCTTATGTTCTGAAAAATACTGTGCCTGCCGGGAAAGGTTTAGTGCCATTTTCCTAAGTTCGTGTCTTACAGAAGCTCTGCTATCGAAAAGAACCTGGTGTGTTCCATTCACATGACTTTCTCTACATCTTTGCAACAAATTATTGTTAATAAGCTTATTCTAATCGAGATAAACATCAGCAGAAACGGTCGTATTGCTTAGCTCCTTGTGAGTAGAAGGGAAGTAAGTGAATACACTAGCCTAAACCGACAGTCAAATGTTTTAAAGTGTGGTTGCTATGGGATTGAAATCCGTTTCTTTGCATGGCCAGGAGTTGAAAAGTTCCCGCATGAGAAATGTATAAGTATTTTAAAACAAACTAACAACAAGGAATGTCTCGAAAACGGTAAACTCCACAATATATATACGACATAAATTGTGTTTTAACGAGATCTACAGTTTTTGTATAGTAAGTTTGTCTATCTCTGGTAAACCAGTTACGGAAAATTTAAAAAAGTCCATCCAGATAAAGAGATCTTCAGAGGCTATTCCTAGAAAAGTCATAATACATAGTATTTGTCATGTAATTATTTTAAATATATGAGATTTTAATAAAAATCGTTAAACATTTTTTAAAAAAACGAAAGTTTCGAACATTTTTCCATGTAAAAGGTAGTTTGGGATTGGGGATTTACTTGAAAATCTTCGTGTCGTATCCTTGGAGGATACCAAACTTAAATACAAAGTTTGGTCTTTAACGGTCTTTTCGTTTTTGAGCTATGTTGTACACACACACACACACACACACACACACTTTCCGAAAATGTTTTTAAGATTCAGGGTGTCCTAAAACATATTATATTTCCGGTGAAATCTCTGCATCGAATTTTTGGGTGGAATATAATACTTCCTCTATATACTATGTACATAGTACGTGTAGAGAAAGTAAAGGCATGCGCGGCATGGTAACACTGCTTGTTTTCCGATTTGCTGTTCCAAAATTACCACGTGCTCTCCTGGCGTTACACTTGGCTTTGTTTTCTTGGTGTTTTGTTTTTTCTGTTTCCAGCTATTTTATATCTGCGTTATTTATTACTTATTTAATTATTTGTGCGGCTGTGGAAATTACTTTCTCTACACGTACTATGTACTTAGTGTATAGAGAAGGTATTTTATTCGATCCAAAATGTTGATGTCGAGATTTCAACGGAGATATGTTTTGAGATCGTCTGAGTCCGAAAAAAGTTCCCTGTGTGCGTGCGTGCATGCCTGGGCGTGTGTGTGTGTGTGTGTGTGTGTGTGTGTGTGTGTGTGGACTGCAACGCTCAAAAACTTAAAGACCGTAAAGTACCAAATTTGGTATTTAAGTTTAGTATCTTCCAAGGATGCGACACGATTTTCAAAAAATCCTCCCCACCACAAACTACCCTTTACATGGAGAAAAAATCGAAAACTGATTCTCTCAAAAATGGCTCTAACGATTTGGATTAAAAAACCGTATGTTGAATAGAGTTACACGGCAAATAAAATGTATATCTTGAATATTCTGGGAATAACTTTTGAAGAACTGTTCATTCCGGATGAATTTTACTTAAATTTGTGTAACTGATGAACCGTAAGGAATAGACAAAAAATTACTGCACAAAAAATTTAGATCTCGTTAAAACATACAATATATGTCATACACATTTTTGTTGTAGAGCTGACCGTTTCCGAGATATTCCGTAAAATTGTTCCCAATTTTAAACTACCTAAACTTTTCTCAAATGCTGGGTCACCTTCTTTCGTCTGCTTTCTGTTTACCTATTCCTGGCAAGCAAAGGAACGGAATTTCAATTGCTTCACATAGCGACGGGCTTTTAAAGGAATTGACTGTCGCTTTAGCCTAGTACCTTACAGCCCTTCTGCTTACAAAGACTCAAGTAATAACACCAACTCTGCTAATGTTTATCTCAATTAGCATGATGTAGATAAAAGAATGATCTTTTGTAAGAAAAGTTTGTTCAGTTAGAGAAAGTCATGTGAATGGAACATATCAGATTTTTTTTTCTAAGAGGTCAACCGAGATGTTGGCCTTAGCTATCGACTTTCGTAAACAAACCGCACGAAACAGGCGTGTAGCATAAGCGTTCGCCTAGTAGATTTGGTTTCTTTACGTTTGTCTTATCCACTAACCTGTTTACCTTATTATTTAATTTGTGATAAAAGATGAAAAAACCGAATTTCTCGTACCTTAATATGAACTCTTCTCAAGCGCATTCAGAACCGGCTCAAAGTAACACGGTGATTTTGTTTTCTTTACTTTCTTAATTTGTTTGATATTGCTCTCTGGAGTATTCCTTAAATACATTTTTGTTGAATTACTCCTTTTTTTCATAAGTGTAATTAAAAATTACTCTTTTTGCTGTCTCTTTGTAGACTGTTTCCTTCGGCTATGCTTTGCGGCTTAGTCCCTCCACCATTAAGGACATACAAATCGGCTCTAATATTAGAATAACTAAGGTAATAGATGCAGATCTTAAGTGAAAAACCCAGCAAAATTAGTGCTTTGCAGTTTAGGGGCCTCCACTTGGTCTGTGTTATGCAGCTTAAAGCCCTAAAGTTTATAATAGACCAGCAAGTAACTACAAAGTGGCTCTAATGGGTGAATAACAAGAGTAACAAATCTGGATATCCGAGGAATTGGAAAACAATAGCAAAATTAGAACAGTCATGTAAAGCGGTACCAACCATCAAAACGTCTCTCTGCAAGTTTCCTGTGGTAAAACTTAGTAGTTAGATGTTCTGGGGAATTAAAGACTCTGGGTATTGCATCTGCTTTCAACCACATGCCACCAAATTTCTCCCTATCAAAGCAATTTTCAGAAAAATGCTTAGAGCATACCTTTGAGTAAATTGAAAGGACAAAATTCTTTATGCCCTTTGTCCTAACTTTTCTTCTCGATTTTTTCTTTGGGGAAACTGCATAGCACACGTAATTTGTTAGAAACTTATTTCTACTAAATACTGCTTAATAGCATTTTAATCCATAACACTTAAGTTGCGCATGAATACCTACTTAAATCCCTTTTTCAGCTCATAGTTAAAGTATTCTATTTTCAAAACTGTTAGTAACAAAACAGCAACGCAAGCAAACAAGTGGGCGTTGCGGCGGTAACCTATTATAGGGGCCCCGGGCTCGTATCCCGCGTAAAGGTTTTGGATATTTAGGAATGTTGCGGAGATGTGGGTGCCCTAACTCAATTCTGTTGGCATGAAATCTTTCTCAGGTGTAGTAAGACAAGTGATTTTCTTCGAGTTCCAGACTATTATGGAACTCATTTATTAATTTTGTTCGGCCTTTCCTGACGTCGAACACACACGTATTCCTCCTAAATGTTCCCCTTTTTAACTACGCTTTACACGACCGCGCCTATCATCCCTTATTACTTTTGACCGTCTGCTGGTGCACCAAGAAACACTGTTTCTATCGCGGCGGTATGTAGCCCGTTCATTTCTACCGTGGACTCATCTATTTCGTCTTACCTCTGCGCATCTTCCAGGGTTAGTGAAAAAAATGTCGCTCGAACAGCAAGGGAATTGTTTCTGTTTTCCTCGTTATGCCCACCCTTGGGCAGTGTAACTTCATCCCCTTGGGTTTAATGTCCTGCCCTTAACGGTACTATCCTAAGTGTTGGTCATTGCCTTCTTAGACGTGTTTTACAATATTTCTTTCCTGGCCATTTCCAACCTACATTTGTCCCTTCTTAGTATAATTTATGCCTCTCTATTAGATAACTTTTAACCCCGTGACACGACATGTACTCTCTCAACAGCAGTAAAACTATGACGTGATGGAGTAGGCTTGGTCTGTGCAGCCCGTTTTGAAATTTGTTGCACTATCTAGCATTGCGCAATGCCCGGCCTCGTTCCGCTAGGTTTTTTTTTTTTTACCTGCTTTTCTTTTTTATATGTATCCCTACATTTCTGTTGTTTTCCTATTTGATTCCTTTTTTACATACAGATACAGAGATATATACACACTTACAAACACCCATGCCTGAGGCGGGACTCGAACTTGCGATCCCCTGCGCCTCGAAGCACCAAAGCTAGGCACTTCAGCGAGCGCGGCCATGGGAACCGGCAATTGGTAGATAAACCAGTGAACACTGAAAGAGAGTGCAGATTGAAAAATGTTGAAAATACAAAGGGATAGCCGTTTGACTCCGAACAAACTTGTAGATGATTAAAACATATTTTGAGTGAAAAGAGGAGAGCCTTTTCTTTCAGTACGGTGAACATTCATCATGTAATTCACGGCAATAAATTCTGAGCGAGTTTGGTTTATTTGTTTATTGTCTTTTCAAATCTCTGCACATTATTATCCTGATTTTTTGTATCAAGTTTATGTTTTATTTGTCAAAATAAAAGGCGTTTTATTTACTAATCATATTATGAAATAATTGTTTTATTGTGCTACTTTATGAGTTAGAACGATGCATATAATGCCAATGCATGTAATGAGCTGCCTTTGGAGCAGATTATACTTCGACATGTTCATGTTTATGCTTCAAACCCCTCTTTACACCGCTGACTGCTCTGTGTCCGTAACTGTGTTCGCTTCGGAACCTAAAACCGAGCTCTATAGCAATTTCGATTTTTGAAGCTTAGAAAGCGAAGAAATATAATGGCGTGTTATTTATGGACGCTCTTAACTGCTGTGGTTCTCAGCGTCCCATTCTAAATTGGGGGTGAAAGACCGCTTAATTTTGCTCAGAGGCCTCTCTATGAGGCTCGAGGTTCTCTTACGTGCCGTAAATCTACGACACGGGACCAACAGCTTTACTTCCCTTCCGAAGGAAGCCATGCTAAGGACTTTTACACCCGAAAAAATCCATCGTCCTCCGCCGGGTTTAAACCCGCGACCTTGGGTATGTAGTTAGCATGGTAACCATTACATCGCGGAGGGCGAAGGAGGTATAATGCACGCTTTCGCGGCGAGTAGCACATATCGGGCCTTATGGAGACTAACAAATAATTTCCGCACCCCAGTCGTGCCCAGAAGATTGGGTCGAGTGTAGATCCTTCTGCTTCGACAGCGTAAGGTAGATTTATAAATTAGCGCAATTATTTATCTATTTCGTTTCCCTAACTTCTTGCAAGGACGAGCAACGACGGGAGTGGGATATTTCAATTCTGTGGCGTTTGGCCAGAACATGACAAATCCAAAACTGGCCTTTTTGTGCTAAGACAGTGGTGATATAAAAGAAACAATCCTCTATAATTTGGTGAAGCTCTGATTTTTCCAGAAATAATCTTCTATTATTTGGTGAAGACCTGATGAAGATGTTTTTTAATATCATTACCGTCTTAGCACAAAAATGCCAGTTTTGGAGTTATCATGTACTGACCAAACATCAAGAATTTTGCTTCTTATTCGCACCAGATGAAAAACGAGTCTCGAGTAAGAGGTTTGTGCATGGATCAGTGGCGCAGATAAGGTGGGCGTCCAGAGGGTCTTCAAATTTAAAAGTCTGGTAATTTCCACTCACATTACTTTCTCTACCTGCTCTGCAAAAATATTCTTAAAAAAGATTATTCTTTTTCTACTTAATTCTAATCAAGATAAACATTACCAGAAATGGTCTTATCACTTAGTTCCTTTAAAGGGGACTGGAAATACACTAAAGCGATAGTCAAGTCTATTCAAAGCTGTCACTATGCGATTGCCATTGAAATTCGGTACTCCTTCCATGGCTAGGAGTAAACCAAAAGAGGGTTTCCAGATTTAAACAAATTTGTACCTTAAAATTAAAACCAATAAGAGGGAATATTTCTGAAATGGTTAGCTTCACAAAAAATGCTTATAACATAAATTGTGTGTTTTATCGAGATCTACAGTTTTTGTGAACTAAGTTTTTCTTCTATCTCTTCCGGTTTACCAGTTATGCAAAAGTCATTCATATTGAAGAGGTTTTCATTGGCTATTCTCAAGAAATTCAGGATATTGTACTTTCCATGAAAGATATCTTTAACCTACGGCATTTTAATGAAATTTGTCAGTCTTTTTCACAAAATCGAAAATTTTGAAACCTATTCCGTGTAAAACGTAGTTTGGGATGGGAAGATTTATCTGAAGATCTTCGTGCCCCCACCTTTGGTAGAGACTAAACTGACATTCTAAATTTGATACTCAACCGGCTCTTCATTTTTGAGTTATGCTATTCATAGGTACACACAGATATTTTTCTAAAAATGCTTATATTTATTCAGGAATCCACAAAATATATTTCCGGTGAGATCTCGGTATGGAAATTTTGGGTGGAATACAATACCATCTCTCCATACTACCAACATTTTACATAATGCTAGAGAAAGTAAAGAGCAAAAAACCTGAAACTGAAGGTAACACCACAATTGAAAAGTTTTTTTAGAAATCAGTCAGGTATCTTTTTTTTAAAAAAAGAGTAACACTAAACTTGATTGTATTTGGTTCTATTTGTGTGCAAATCTCCCATAAGTCAGAGCGCAATCACAATGGGAAAGAAGATCTTTAGAAATCAGCCTTTTTCTTCTTCCTCTTCTTCTCTTTTTTTTTCTAGAAGCATATAAGCTAGTGCCTAATTCAGATATGATATTATATTTTAAACATTGGTGGCTTTTATTTTATAAATGTACAAACTTGTCAACTGAAAGTAGGGATACAATTATACCCAAAGGTTAGAAAGAGTTTTTGAAATTGACAACCAGGAACGTTTTGTGCCGGAAAATTTATTGATGGTATTGAAACACATAATTTTGCCTTAAGAAGTGGAAGGTTACAGCTATGTCTTTCTGCAGAAAAGGCATATCCATTAGATGGAAAACAAATCCAAAGGAGAAGGATAGAACACATTAAAAGGCTCAAGCACTACCTACCACGGGATGAACACTGTATTTTATGAGTTCTTGGTTGGCCAATAATAGCAAAACAGGACGTGGAGATGGATAAATAGTGTTTTCAAAATTTCTCAACCTCTTCTCCAATTTCAACTACTTCAGCTTAAGTGATAGTATCAGTAACAATGATAACGATAAGTGTTAAAACTATAGCAAAGAAAACAGTGATAATATCAAGAGTTAAACTAAAACAATGTCATGCCAATCTGCAACCAACAATTTCTGAGTAGGAACGTAAGAATGTGGACTAAGCTGTAGGATTAAGTGTGCAATCTGGCGGTTAAGCAGCTAAGTCAAAGCACGAGGCTCTTAGGATTTGTTACCCTATTGAGATCCCAGCAGCAATACCCTGCATTAGTAGAAAACCTTTGCAGCATCCACCGTAAGGGATGTTTGGCTATTTATTAATTTATGGAATGATGACGAAAAAACATCTAAATATTTTATGATGGTTATGCACACATTAAGGATAAAATATATTTGATCTAAAATTATGAAATTTCCCAAGAGTGTGTTTTAACACTGGTATATAGCGAATGTAAAATGCAGTGACTTAGTTAAAGTTTGCTCTGAAGAACCTTCATATTTCAATTCTTTATTACAAATCGTTTTAAAATAATGTCACGGCTACAGCATACTAAATCCCAGACTATGAGAGATTTGGTAAGTAGGTTATTAGAGAACAATTTTATGTTCATTAACTTTTTCTTTTCCTATCTTGTGCCATGTAAAATTTACAGTTTTTGACTTCTGGGGTTGTTAGAAAGAAAAAAAAAATACTGATTCAATTGTAAACAGGGATAAGGCAATAACGTGAAACCTGCTAAATTACTATCCGCTTAATCTTAGGCTGATCCGCGCATAAACAGACCCACGTGGCCAGCGCACCATGGCACAACACACTAATAATGTGCGTAGGAAAGTAATCTCTTCAAATAATCAAAATGTCATTGTAAACATATTCTTAAATTGAATTGTTTAATGACCTATAATTTGTATCCCTAATGTGCGGTATTTAACCTGTGCAGACAACCCTTACTGCGTTATAAGAATTGCAAAACTACACAGGGTAAATCCAAGCAAACGCCCATTAGAGGCGGTATAAGCGTCGTCATCGCACTACTACCACTAATAACAACAATAATAATAACAACAACAATAACAATAATAGCAATAACAATAATAATACTATCACAGTGAAACACTACGTAATATCCTGTATCGTTTCTATTACTGCACTTAATGTTTTTATTTAATCCTACTGTGGGTGTGGTCTTTAAATAAGAATACTCGTCAATACTCTTTGGCGGATATCGAAATTAAGTATTTGATATCTATCGGATTCTTCTATTTACAGTTTTTCTGTTCACAGACATACATCTCTTTTTCTAAAAATATTTTTATTGAATTATTTTTATGGAATTCAGAGGGCCTTGAAATATGTATTTTCTGTGAAATGTGTCATCAAATTATCTCCATCTACTAATTATCATTCCTTCACCCTTACTAGCAGTCACTTGAATTCCTACGACCACCTCGAACGTTAGTGAACGTTTGAGTCGGATCAGTATGATTGCAACAAAGCCTAATATTTAAATTCCCATTCACAGATAACGTGGGGATCGTTCGAGCCCCTTCAAAAATGCCTATATTTCCCTTGATTGTGTTTAGTTGGAAAACTGCTGCAAATGTTAGAGCTTTCTTCATAAAATTGATGTAGTTGCACTACTAGTTATGCAAGTCATATACCTTATGAATGTTTCTATTTAAAAGTAGCATTAAAATAATTATCTTGCCAAATTCGATTATAAAACAGCAAAGTTATCAAACTTAGTTTTTGGCTCTTGGCGCTATCTGTTAGATTTCTGTGCAACTACTTGCAGACGGCCACATACGCTTTACTGGTCTTTGATGTAAGCTGGAAGTTATCTGTCTGTAGGCAAAAATTAACATTTCCTACTTCAGCCACGGATTCTACTTCTGAATCGTCACCTATGCTGGTAACCAACTTATTTATTAAATGTGCTTCATCGTGTTAATCTGCACCTAATGTTAAACAGCAACAAGGCTGCCTTCGTGGTCGATAATGCCTCTGAAACAAACGACTTGCGAGGTGCTGCACAAACATACTCGAAGAACTTGCCAGAACTAGTTGACATCCTTCATTCATAAATAGCGGCTTAAAAACAAACCGACTCGCCTGCTAAAAAACTAAACGAAGCTATTAAACAGAGCAAATTTAATTAATTATCCGCTCACCCACTTGCTATTTAAAGATCGCACAATAACTTTTCCTAGCATACTATTTCATTAAACAGCGTTTATTCCCAAAATTCATTTTTTCAAATTTTTATTATGTTCCGCGTCCTAAGTTTAAATAGAACTGAAATGTCCCAGAATGTGCAGAAGTAACTATTGTAAGACTACAAAGATCAATGTTATCTAATACCAATATTAATTTTTCTAAAAATATAAGTTTATGAAAAATGATTCAATTCCGAAATAAAACTTCTATTTTTTAAAAGAGTATAAAGTTTAGCGCAGCTGCTTACCAAGCGGCAGATCTGGGTTCGATTCCCAGTACCACTGTGGGTATTTTTCTCCCGCTGGGAGACCTGGGAGACCTGGACCGGGGTGCACTCAGCCTCGTGAGGTCCCTATGGGGGGCAATTGAGGAGCTACTTGATGGAGAAGTAGCAGCTCCAGGTCATGAGGACCGCATTAACCAGCCGGGAGGGATTCGAGGCGCTGACCACGTCTCACCCTCCAATACTGCTCCTCACCCATTACGTCTTTCATGGACCGAATGGGGGACGCAGCGGCCGGGCGCTAGGCCAAGGTTCCTTGTGGGCTGTCGTGCCATGGAGTTTAAAGTTTCTCGTGTGGTTCAAAGCTCCAATTCAGAAAAAACAACAAATTTTCTGAATTTTGAGGCGCGGGGGACATTTTGGTAATTAAATGAATTTACATATTAGAAACAATTAAGTACAACATAGCTCAAAAACGAAAAGTTATGTTTCTGTTCAAGTATCTTGAAAGAATGCAACACCAAGATATTCAGAAAATTTTCCCACCCCAAAATATCCTTTACACGGAACAATATTAGAAACTTTCGATTTTATAAAAATGACTAAAATTTTTTTATTAAAATCCTATATATTAAAAGGTGTTTATTGCAAATAAAATATATATCCTGAATTTCTTGGGAATAGTCAATAAAGACCTCATCATTTTGAATGCTTTTTACCTGTAGACCTCGTTAAACAACAGTTTGTAAATACATTTTTAGTGGAACTAATTATTTCAGTGGTTTGTTGGATTTTTGCACAAACACTTCCAGACATCCGCTCTACTGGCCCTTGATGTTAGCTGAAAGTATGTGGCTATAAGGCATTAATATAAGCTTAAGAACATGCTGGGGCAATTTTAGGGATTCTGGTTGCTTCCAAATTTAAAGTAACTTGCACCCTTTTTCAACAAAATAAAATTCATTAATTATTATGATTATTATTATTACTATTATTACTATAATTACTACTATTATTATTATTAAAGCGGAACTTGGGTCGGTCTAAAAATCGAATGAAACGAAGTGTGATTAATTGACGTAGTATTTCTGATGACGATTTCAAAGGTTTTATTTGTCGGAAAAGGTGTTTTATTTTTTTTTTTTTAATAGACACATTCGTGTGCATGCTGAAACGGTTCGCATGTTGCGTATATGGCGGATATTTATTAAGTAATCATATATAAACGAGTATTATAAAAATAATAAATGATTTTATAATGTTCAGAAACATATTTCTCCGCCAAGTACTGCCACAATAGAAAAGTAGAAACATAAAGGTACATTCACACACTAACCGTAATGGATTCGAACATAACCTCGTGCTAAATACTAAACCCACGGACCCCGTGGTTTTTGCCTACAGAAACAGATAAAAAACAAACTCAAAGAAACATACTTCCTCCACCAAATACTATAGTCGAACTAACCGGTGAATTAGTGCTACGGGTTCTCACGAAGCGGTAATCCTGCCAAGAGCGACAAAGGACGTTCTTGCACACCGATAGACACAGTATCTTCCGTTAGAAACGAAACCAAGCTTTTTCATTATAAATCCAGTATTTCAGCATATACCTGAACATTATAAAACCATTTATTATTCATACAATACTCGTTTATGTATAATTATTTGTCAAGTATCCGTCATATACGCAAAATACCAACAGTTCCGGCATACCCACGAATTCGTCTATAATAAAAACATAAACAAACAAGTCTTTCCGACAGATAAAAACCTTTGAAATCATAACTTAATTACAAGACAAAGAATGGACTTATATGTATAAACCTAGTGCTAACTTAACATGTTATCAAAAAAGAGTATATTATGAAAGTGTAAAAATATTCAATGCCCTTCCAAATGACTTGAAATTGCTATCCTCGGGTAAAATAGAAAAATTCAAATCTCCTCTTAAAAGCTATCTATGCAACAAGACCTATTGCTCAATACAGGAGTTTATGGAGGAACAGTAAAGTGTACTATTCCAGAAACTGAAATGTGATGTCTCTCTTTATTGGCATAAATGTAAGCTTTTTCTGTAACACACATGTTAGTGTAATCTCTTAAATTATCTTGTATGCTTGTCTACTACTTGAGTCAGTAGGACCTATGACTCATTTCGAACTAATTTGATCATATATATTAGTAAAATACTGTTTGCAGAGTATCAGTAATAAGTAATCGTAGAATATTGCAAGTGTAATAGAAATTGGAAAAGATATTAAAATTGTAGATATTGAATTAGTTGTGGTGGCAGTGGTTTAAAAAAAAAAAAAAAAAAAAAAAAAAAAAAAAAAAAAAAAAAAAAAAAAAAAAAAAAAAAAACAGTAGTTATAATTTGGTGGTGGTGGTAAAAAATTGTTGCTTGCATCGAAGAATTGACTATCTGTATGACGTGTTCAATGTCCCCGGGTCTGGCTTGAAGATGGGACCGGATGAACAAAACAAACAAACAAATCATCAGAAACACAAAGTCAATCAATCATAGTTTCATTCGATTTTAGACCAACCCAAGTTCCGCACAGTAATTATGATTATTATTATTGTTATTATTATCATTATTGTTATTATTATCATTTATTATTATTATCATCATCATCATCATAATCATCGCAGCGCTACACGCCAGCAAAGGATGAGGACAAAACTCATATAAAGGAAGGAAACAGGAAAAACAGGTAAATTGTAGTGAATCACCCAGATGTATTTAAATTTATTAACAAGATAAATTCATCAACAACTAGCAAATTAAATCAGATTAAAACGTACACACAACCGTTTCTCTGCCCTTTATAAACATCAATTTGAACTCCAACAATATTTAGGCACCCCCCTTTGAAAGAATAAAAAATGAACCCACTGGTTAGATCAAATGAATTTTCACGCCAAGGAAAAATATGTTCTCTGACCAATATAGGGTACTAAATAATAGAATTGAACAATAACAACAATAAACGATAAGTAGCTGGACGTATCAGAAGGGTACACTGTAATCTACAATGAGCTGGGAGATAAGTCTCATCCAAAAGACTAAGATCTAAAGCTATTATCAACTGCAAATGGCAGTGAGCATTAAAAATTAACAGATTCATAATCGCTTGTAGGTACTACAATTAGACACTAAGACTTGTTGAAAAAAAAAACAGTAAACTTCAGAATGAAAAATAAATAAATAAATAAATAAATAAATAAATAAAGAACATTCTCTAATGTTATTATAGTATGGCAACCAACCAAAATGATAGTTAGGTATTTAAAATTACGAGTTATATGAAATAGGCAGGACAATCAGTTGTAGTTTATTGCTACTAGAACACTAAGAAATACAAAATATAAATGGAGAAATATTAATCTCGAATGCAACTACCATATGCAAGCTAGCCACCAAAAAGCAAATTATATCAAGCTAATTAAAATATTTTCAACCAGAATTCTCTCTTGAGGCGTATTACAAATGGGCACAAAGCTTGAAACAAAAGTGAACTGCAGAATTAGAAAGAAAAGAAAAGTGTCTAATGTTACTATTGTATGGCCACTAACCAAAATAGCAGTAAAAGCAGTAAAGTATTTAATGTTAAATGTTACATGAAAAAGCAGGGTAATCAGATGGAGCTTTTTGCAAATGGAACACCAAGTTTGACCGAAGAAAATGTATATATATATATATAAAGCAGCGTATCACACATGGAAATGAATTAGTAAATGTAAAAAAATAATCATGAATATAACTATGTGCAACCTAAGCAAATCAAATTATTTCAAGCTACTTGGAATGTGCTCAATCAAGATTATCACTCGAGGCTTTTTTATAATTGGGCACTAAGTCTTGTAGAAAACAGAACATTAAGTTTGGCCGATGAAAACGTAAAATGTAAATGAAAGAAACTTAATTTTGAATTAACTAGCACGTCTAGGCTAGACACTCAAAAGCAAATTATTTGAAGCTAATAAGGCACTCAACCCAAGTTCTCACTTGTAGCTTATTTTAAAAGGGCACTAAACCTGCAAAATGAGACAAAAATGCTGCCTTCACCAAACTTATACACAGAGTACAATAAGCAATGTATTGCAAAATGTTCCAAGGTTGTACACAACCAAGGTTACCCATGGTAGCTTGCTGCAAATATTACTGGGAAAATGTACATATTTATAAGTGTTCAATAGAAAGAAATTTGATGTGTTCCATTCACATGACGTTCTCTACTTCTGTGTAACAAATTATTGTTAATAAGCTTGTTCTTCTATTTACTTCATGCTAATCGAGAAAAAATTAGCAGAAAAAGTCTCATTTCTTGCTTCCTTGTAAGTAAGCGAAATATGGGAGTATTATAGGTTAAAGTAAAGTCAAAAGCTGGTTACCAGGTGACTGAAGTTCCTTTGTTTGTATAGACACGAATTGACAAATTCCTGTATGAGAAAAGTACAAGCTTTTTAAACCTGAAACCAAAAACAAGGAATATCTCAAAAAACGATCAAATCCTCGAAAAAATGTATATAACATAAATTGTGTGTTTTAATTTGCTCTACATTTTTGTGTGGTAAGTTTTTGTCCATTTCTTACTGTTTTTCAGTTAAGCAAAATTTCGTAAAATTCATCCAGAATAAAGTATTCTTCAGAGGCTATTCCCAGAAAATTCAAGATATACATATTATTTGTCAGGTAAATAACTTTAATATACGATATTTTAATCAAAATCGTTAGAGCCATTTTTTGACAAAATCAAAATTTTCGAAAAAAGTTCCATGTGAAGGGTAGTTGGGGGTGGGGGGATTTTCTTGAAAAGCTTCGCATCCTTGGAAGATACCAAGTTTGGTATTTAACGGTCTTTTCGTTTTTGAGCTATGCTGTCCACACACACACACATACACACACAGACCTTTTTCCAAAATTGCTTTTTTTGGTTTCAGGGGGACCCGAAAGATATATTTCCGGTGAAATCTCGGTATCGAATTTTTGGGGTGCATTACAATACCTTCTCTATTCACTATGTACACAGTGCGTGTAGAGAAAGTAAAAATAGAAATTTCACTTAAAATATAATGCACTCCAGCTACAATGATAAAACCATTTACACGATGTATATTAAACGACATGTTCAAGCCCAAACAAAACGATATTCCACTCTTAGGAGAAAACCATAAAACCCGAATAGGAAATAAGCTGACGTGAATCTTTATTCTTGTGGGAGTGGAATATTATGCCAATCCAAATGCCACATATGCTTAATAGATTGCATGGAAAAGTGCGTATAAAATCACAATTGGGGTACAACTGACTTGATTAGGACCTGGGAAGAATTAAAGATGAACACCCAGGGAGCACGCTATTTATTTGCCGGTCCCCATGGCCGCGCTCGCTAAAGCGTCTCGCTTTGGGGCTTCGTGGGCAGGGGATCGTGGGTTCGAGTCGCGCCTTGGGCATGGATGTTATATGTTTGTGCAATGTGTATATGTTTGTAAAAGAAACAGTAAAACCAGTAAACCAGTAATCAGTAAAATCTACGGGGGGAAATGTAAATAGGGATACAGTACCGGAGTCCTGATCAGACTCCGTTACTGTTTTAAAAAAAAAAAAAAAATTCATGCCAAGAAAATACGCAGAGTTTCACCTCACTCAGAAACGAATAGAAAAGCTACCCCCTTTTACCCTACAAGACTGGAGGGTAAAGCTATACGATGGTTCCACCACACATACGGACATGCGCGCGCGCGCGCACACACACAAACGGTCTTAAGACTTTTACTGGCGATCCATACTTGAAAGAGTTGAAAACATTAAGTTGTTCAGATGTGAAAGTTGCCAAATTGCCGAAATTTTTACTTGTTCTTGGGATCATTGGGGTTTTGGCTTCACAGATCCCTTCGGCCGCAACTGTTACACTCCTCAACTTATAAAAAATATCCCTCGGCTACGCTTTGCGGCTTAGGGCTACGCTTTGCAGCTTAGGGCACTAAATGTTTATAACAGACCAGTAAGCAACTACAATGCGGCTCTAATGACGAAATAACAAAAGTGCTTACGTATGGAAGTAATGCCAAGTGGTAGAACCATCGTATACTAATAATGGCTGGGGAAATATTATTATAAAACTTTAATTAAGGAAATTGCCAAAATAATATCCCCAAAACTATACGCGCAAAATCTGATTACATAGGAACATCTTGCATTAAGGAAAAAAAAAAAAAACCAAAGAAAAACAAACCGAGTTCGTATGAAAGACTCAACAAAAAGCTCGCAACAAGCCAGAGAACGTTATAGTATAACACCAACAATAATTAAACAGTAACACAGACGAAGGTTGCCTGGAAAGAAGAATTTTAAATTGAATTTGTAACCAAGGAAGCAGACTATCAGCAAGCCATGAAACACAATTCAAAGTATTATAGTAAAATAAAAGTAGATCGGTCGCAACTCACCTCATAGATCCCCAATTACCGAGCAGAACCCATATTTTTCCTGCTTTTTTTTATTTTTTTTTTAATTTAAAACAGTAACGGAGTCTGATCGGGACTCCGGCACTGTATCCCTATTTACATTTCCCCCGTAGGTTTTACTGATTACTGTTTCTTTACAAACATATACACATTGCACAAACATATAACACCCATGCCCAAGGCGGGACTCGAACCCACGATCCCCTGCCCACGAAGCACCAAAGCGAGACGCTTTAGCGAGCGTGGTCATGGGGACCGGCTGCTTTCGGCCGAAAGGCCCACAGACATCGCCACGAAGCACCGACCAGAAAACCACTCCAGCACTTTTCTCATGTCCGACCCATCAGGAACTCTTACCAACCCGAGAGCGACCACTAATCACGACCGAGCAACGAGAGGTGCGTTCAGCAAGGCCGAAAAACGCGATCCGCGAAAGAAAGAAAAATCAACACAACACCACCTATTGGCACACGTCATAATAATAATAATAATAATAATAATAATAATAATAATGTTCATAACACAATAATGAGTAATAATAATATTATTATTATGTAATTATTAATATTATTATTATTATTATCACTCTTATTATGCTATTATTATTACTATTAATATTATTATATATAATATTATTACCATTACTTTTATTACTATTATTATTTTTAATAGTATTACTGTTATTGTTGTTATTATTATGAGTATTATAATGGCACACGTCACAACAGTAATAATAATAATAATAATAATAATAATGATACAATAATGCTAATATTAGTAATAATAATATTATTATGTAATTATTAATATTATATTATTATGATTATTATTATTATTATTATTA
Organism: Hymenopus coronatus; assembly: GCA_030762935.1. Taxonomy (NCBI): domain Eukaryota; kingdom Metazoa; phylum Arthropoda; class Insecta; order Mantodea; family Hymenopodidae; genus Hymenopus; species Hymenopus coronatus. The sequence continues at coordinate 217,032,754 of CM060900.1, forward strand.
CCATTGTTATTATTATTATATATTATTTGTCAAATTAATACTTTAAAATATTTACAGTAAGTTATAGCAGTAAGTAACTGCAAAACAGCACTAATGCCAGAAAACCACAAAGTTACCAGTCGGAACACGTTGCATAGTGGAAAAAGAACCACAGGCGATCCTGACTTGAGTATGTTGAAATCTTTAATATGTCCAAATTTTAAATGCACTTGATTGCCGAGGTTTTGACTTCTTATTTGGATCACTGGGGTTTTCGCTTATGCCATGCCTTCGCTCTTCTACTTATACAAATATCCCTCGGCTGTGCTTTCCGGTTTGTGGTCCTACGTCTTGGGCTGCGCTTTGCGCCTTAGTGCCGTTAGCGTTTATAACAGACCAGTAAGTAACTAAAAGCGGCACTAATGCCAGAATAACAAAAGTACTAAAATCGGAACACGTATTGAAGTGGAAAATCTTCCACAGGAGATCCGGATTTGAATATGTTGAAAATATGTATTGACATGTCCATATTTGAAATCCGCTAGATTGCCGAGATTTTGACTTCTTGGGGTCACTAGGGTTCTAACTTCATAGATATGCCCTGCCTTCATTCTTCTACTTGTAAAAGTATCCCTAGGTTATGTATGCTTCCCGGCTTAGGGTCTTACACCTTGATATGCGCTATGCAGCTTCGGGACCTAAACTTTTATAACAGGCCAATAAGAAACTACACAGCGGGTCTAAAGGCAGAATAATACAAGCACCAAACCCAGATCGGGTATGGAAGCAAGTTTAATGCGGTAACTATTAACATTTATAATGCACAACTTTGAGTTTATCATGAATATCTACTTAAGTACCCTTTTCAGCTCACAGTTAAAGTATTTTATTTTCATGTCTATACATCAAATGGGCATGCATGCAATACTTAGAATGAAATTTTATCTCTTCTTCTTTTACGAATTTCTCATTTCAGCCGAAGCAGCAGTATACTACACCATTTCACTTGTTTTTAATCATATGAAATTCTTAAAAACGTAATATAAGTAATTTCTTATATTAATGTGCACAGAATCACGTGCATCTGAATGCATAGTATTCACACAACCCACAAGTCACGTGAATTTGATTCCATGTTGACCCTGCGAAGTGAACCATTTCGCCTTTTTATCTATCATGATGGTAGCGAGTCTGTCTCACTTTCGAACTTCGGTTAGGGTGAGTACCCAGCATTAGGCTTATTTCCGAAATTTTCTCTTGTCCTGAGATGACGATTGTCGGGTAACTCAAAGCTATGGACTCCGATATTTATATTAAATGTCCTTATGGTCAGCATTCCGTCTTCTGGATCCAGAGGTACCAGCTTCGTATCCCAACTGGAGCGGAAATCATTCCCTACTCTCCGCAGAATCTGGAATTACAATGTTAAAGTGGACGTCTGTTTATAAAGGACCATTCACATAAGAACATTAAACTAATACAATGACATAAACAGTGGTGCAGACTGGGGTGGGGAGGGGTTGGAACCTTCATACTTAAACTTGTAATAGGTAATAGCAATATTTAATTGTAATTCCTACTGTTGTACTTAATTTATGAATATAAAATAAGTTTTTACTCTCCCTTTTTAGTACCTAAGTAGAGAAAGTACTGCATTCCACCCAAAAATATCAGTACCGGCATTTCACAGGAAATACTCGTTTTAAGGTACCTATATAAAATACTTTTCAAAAAGATGCGTGTGCGTCTCTGAGTATCTAAACAGTACAACCCAAAAATCTAAATTAGTTTAAAAACCAAACTTAATAATTAAGAACAGCATCTACCAAGGATGTCACCAGAAGATCTTTCTAGAAAATCCCTCACCATAATGATACTTCACATGGGAAAGCTTTCGAAAATTCTCATTTTCTCAAAAACAGTTCTAATGATTTTCATTAAAATACAATATTGAGGATATTTACATACAAAATAAAATAAAATCTTAATTTCTTTGGAAATAACCTCTGAAGACCTTACTCTGACTGGTTTTTGCAACTGGTAAATCGTAAGAAATAGACAAAGGCTTACATCACAAAAAGTGTAGATCTCGTTAAAACACAATTAATGTCATGTGCGTTTATGCTTTCTCTAGCAGTTATGTACTATGTATATGGGGCGGCGCCGTGGCCGAGTAGCTAGACCGCTCGCCTCCTATCTAGACGGCCAGGGTTTGTCCCCAAGCGCCCTCATATGAATTTATGGCGGATGAGGCGGCGTCTGGGCGGGTTTTTTCCGGTTTCCCGCGCCTCTCATCCATTTCGCTTGCATTTCATATCATCCACTTCCTCACGCTCATATCTGGCTACGGGTCGACCAGTCATTTCAGGTTCTTCATTCTGTGGTTTCGTGCTGTTGGTTCCCTTACAGACTTCTGACCTCTAGGCATCCGCTTGTAAGTCTTAGAGGGGTGTCAGACCTACATACGAAACGGAAGTTTTTGGCGAAGAAGTTCTAGGTTACTGAGTTTGGTTCACACCATGAGATTCAGGTCAGGTGAACTAGCTCACCGGTAAAACATCAAACAGAAACTAAACTGACTGCTGAGGAAGCTGAAGGAAATATAGGAAACAAATCTGACTACGCTGCTTTTCACCTTGCTAATGATGCTCGCCTTTTGTTCGCTAACAGTTATTGCCTAGTGGCAGGAGGAAGGCTCTGATGAGTGGAATGAGGCGAGGTCGTCGGGTTTGTAAAATAAGTGAAAGCAGTAGAAAAGTTGTATGGAAGCTTGTGAATTCCCCGTGAGGAGGATGGGGTGACAGTTTAGGAATCACTGACTGACAGTATTCTATTCCGTAGGTTCACGTCTGGACAGTCCGAGTAGTGAGAGTGAATTTACTTAACGAAACAAAGGCATGATCTCATGGGAAACATAAACAACTCAATTCTTAGACTTCACTACAAATATTTATTTATTTCTAAGGTGAACGCTTGTCAGAAAGTCAACGTTACTTGTTTGTTGAGGACAGTGCTGCTTCTTCCAGAAGTTTCCATTCTTGTTTAAATGTTGACGTTTATATCTGACCGCTTGTTATCAACTTTGGTGGCGTCTACATCAATATTTTCTTGGTAAATTTCTAGTTGCTACGTTGGATGAAGTTTCTATATTATTACCAGCAATTTTGGGGGGAAATTAATGTAATGCATCAGTGAAATGTTCACAAAATTATTAAAAATAGAAAAAAAAAACCAACAACAACTTAGTTTTCATAACAAAACAAGGATTCTAAACTTTAAGAAAATAGTTTTCTCACTGGTGCATTTGAATAGGTATGCTCAACTTTAAACTTTTTTTTCACGCAAATCCTTTCCAAGCATGTTTCCTACTCAAAATGCTGTACGCGATGCATTTTTTAAATTAAATTTCAGTCTTTACATTCGCTCAACGCTAGATTAAAGAAAATGGCCAGATAATGTTTCGAAACAATGTTCTAATTTTTAGATATAAATTATAAAATTAAAAAAACAACAACAAAAAGTAACCAAAAGCTACAAAAATATTTTTGTACAGCAATTAGGGATTATATGTAACAAATATGATCCGATGTTCTTTTTAAAAAGGCATGTAGAGCATTTTTATTGAAACAATGAAATTAGCCAATAAAATTTTATTATAAATAACTATGCAAGCTAAAATCTTTAAACGTGACAAAAATACCAATTACTGTGTAGAGTAAACTGGTATACATTTCACACTATGTTTCATATGCTGTAGACTTTCCATGTTTCACAGATGAATTACCTCAAGTAGTTAAAGAACCTTTCTCTCTATCTCTTTCTCTTTGTTTCCCTCTTTCGCTATCTCTCCTCCCTCCCTTTCTTTCTTTCTTTCTTTCTTTCGTCCTTTCATTCTTTCCTTCCTTCTTCCTTCTTTCTTTCTAAATCCTAGCCTATGCGCTTCCATTTTGTTTAATGCACCAGAAAAGGAAGTAACAACAGTCGAGGAGTGCTAAGCCAACATGGAGGAGAGAGGTCGTGTTGTGTGGGAGCTGCAGAAAGAAGTTGAAAAATCTGATGCGTTTCATTCACATGACCTTCTCTACATCGTTGTAACAAATTATTGTTAAAAAACTTACTCTTCTGTCTACTTTACGATAATCGGTATAAACATTAGCAGAAATTATCTTAATTACTTGCTTCCTTGTAAGTAGGAGGAAAATAAGGGAATACACTAGGCTAAAACGTTAGCCAAATGTTTTAAAACACGGTTGTCATGTGGATGAAATCCATTTCTATGCAGGGCCAGGAGTTTACAACTTTCTGTGTGAAAAATGTTTTAAACCTGAAACAAGTAACAAGGAATGTATGAGAAATGGTCAGTTCAACGAAAAAAAAAAAGTATATGACATAAATTGTGTGTTTTAACGTGATCTACATTTTGTGTGTAGTAAGTTTTTGTCTATCTCTTATGGTTTACCAGTTATGCAAAATTCAACAAAATTTATCCAGAATAAAGAGGTCTTTAGATGCTATTCCCAGAAAATTCAGGATATGAATTTTATTTTCCATATAAATACCTTTAATATACGGTATTTTAATCAACATCGTTAGAGTCATTTTTGAAAAAATCAATATTTTCGAATTTTTTTCCATGTAAAGGGTAGTTTTGGGTTGGGGATTTTTCTCAAAACCTTTGTGTCACATCCCTGGAAGATACTAAACTTAAATACCAAGTTCGGTATTTTACCGACTTTTCGTTTTTGAGTTATCGTGTTCACAGACACACGGACCGACCTTTTTCTGAAAATACTTTTTTACTTTCTCTACACGTACTATGTACATGGTGTATAGAGAAGGTCTTGTAATGCACCCAAAAATTCGATACGGAGATTTCACTGGAAATACATGTTTTGGGTCCCCCTGACTCCAAAAAAGCATGTTTGGAAAAAGGTACGTCTGTGTGTCTGTCTGTATGTATGGCTGTGGACAACATAGCTCGAAAACGAAAAGACCGTTGAATACCAAACTTGGTATTTAAGTTTAGTGTCTTCCAAGGATGTGACACGAAGATTTTCAAGAAAATCCCCTCCCCAACTATCCTTTACATGTAACACTTTTCGAAAATTTTCATTTTCTCAAAATCTCTTATATTTAAGACATTTACATGACAAATAAAGTGGATATCTTCAATTTTCCGGGAATAGCCTCTGAAGACATCTTTATTCTGGATGAATTTTGCGAAATTTTGCATAACTAGTAAACTGTAAGAGATAGACAAAAACTTACCACACAACGCAGAGCTCGTTAAAATACACAATTTATGTTATATACATTTTTTTCGTGGAGTTGACCGCTTTTGAGATATTCTTTGTTATTGGTTTCAGTTTTAAAATACTTATACTTTTCTCATACGGGAATTTGTCAACTTCTGTTCACACAAAGAAGGAACTTCAATCACATAGCAACTAGATTTTGACTATCACTTTAGCCTATGGTACTCCTTTATTTCCCTTCTACTTTCACGGAGGCAAGTAATAAGACGATTTATGCTATTTTTTCTCGAGATTAGTATGAAATAAATAGAAGAATAAACTTTTTAACAATAAGTTGTTGAAGAAATGTAGAGAAAGTCATGTGAATGGAACATATCAGATTTTTTTTTTATTACTGGGGACCCTAAAGTCTATTTCCGGTGAAATCTCGGTATCGAATTTTTGGGTGAAGTGCAATACTTTCTCTATACACTATGTAGGTACCTAGTACGTGTAGAGAAGTAAAACTGGCATAAGTAGCATAATATTGGGAATCTGTACAGAAATCTACAGAGCAAGAATTGGTCTATTCGGTAGAAGGAACCGGAGTCTGCTCAAGTTCAACCATCGCTGCATTAGTGTGTGTAATCGGCATGTTATTAATTATTAAAGTAGTGGAGATGAGTCCCGGACCTAATGGCGGCCATGGGCCTTGTGAAGAAATGTTTTAACAAATTACAGGGAATGGAGGAAAGGCTAGGAAAACAAATAAACAATATGAGAAGAGAAATTAAAGAAGGAATCAAAATTGAAATACGGACTGTGAAAACAGAAGTTCAAGCCATTAAAAGGAGAGTGGAAACCTTGGAGGAACGATACCGGAAAACCATTCTGTTAATAACAGGAGAAGACAAGAGAAGAGGAGTATGGGCTGTTCAGGAACTAAGGGAGATTTTGGAAGGGAAATTAGACATGGTCCTAAATGGATGGGAAGTTGCTAAAGTCTTTCGATTCGGAAGAAATAACAGGAAAGATGATGGTAAGATTTATTCTTAAGCAGATTGTCTATAAAGTGCTGAAAAGATCTAAAAAATTAAAAGGGACGAATACATTTATTAACAGAGATTTATTGGTGAGGCAGAGAGCCCTAAAGAAAGAGCTGGATCAACGGATGAAAACGGCAAGGCGTGCATACATACGCATACGCAACTTAACTTTATGGGTCGATGGACAGCCAGTACATGTGGGCGAAAATGTTCCAAGGGACAGCAGGAGACATGAAGATGAAATGGATCGGCAAAGTGCCACTACAGTATTTTTCAGAACATGATGGCCCTGCCTCACTCTTCTTCCAAAGTCAGCTTGCCTTTAAGTTTGCGGTTAGGGGGTTTGAGGTTGGAAACCAACCCTCGCATTGCCAAGCCATCCACTTACTGGTCCCTTAAGGGGAGTCGGAATGCCCCATTTTTCCAATGTTAAACTTTGACCCATTATCTCAGCAGCTATTTAAAAAGTGAACTAAATTTGTCAAGGTATATTCACCAATAACTTTATTGTTGATTGATGAAAAATAGAATGCATCTGTTTATTAGAAGGAAAAGTGTGAGTGTGTGTGTGTGCGCTCGCGCGTGTGTGTGTGTGCGCGCGCGCGCGTGTGTGTGTGTGTGTGTTAATAAAGCTCTTACATTTTTATTGAAAAATTATGATTTTTAAATTTAAAAAAATAACCAATATACATACATTTTTTTTTCTCGTTGAAATAAAGTCTATTTAGGTGCAAATCTGTGGTAAAAATTTCAGCCCTTAGTGTCAATTAGTTTAAGAAATAATGGGGCATTTGTATAGAAAATGTTACTTCTTCAGAAATTGCTCTTAAACGTAAAATGTAACAGAAAATATAATCTAACTTTTCAAACACAACTTCGCAGTACTACGAAACTCTCACATGATAGAAATATGAGTGGGATACCAATGCTACGAATAGCTAACGTAAGCCTTTCCGATCAAAATAAAAACATATCTCTTCTCTAACACTAATATTTACAAAGTTGTTGATTTTTACGAAGTGAGCGTACCAAAATGCTGTGAAAAGCTACTACGCAGGATTATTTTCATCAATAGTTTCAAACTATTAACAATTAGCATATCTCATTTAAGTTATAACAAAATGAGCGGGAGATTCGAAAGATTCATATGCAAATAAATCATGAAAATGAAACAAACATTATGAAAATCCCATTTCGACTCCCCTTAACTGAGGTGTGATTCTCGGCTTGCAGGCATGTCTCCGGGAAACAGATTTTACTACGTTGCCTCTCGTCCCTAGTACAGGTTCGTCTTTTGTTAGTTAATGGTTATTGCTCAGTGGTAGGGGGAGCGGTCCCGTTTGAGGGTCATCGTGTTTTGGAGAAAACTATACAGGCCGCGCCATGGCCGAGTGGTTAGAACATTCGCCCCTCACCTAGGTGGCCCGAGTTCGATCCCAGGTGACCGCATATGGGATTTGTGGTGAGCAAAGCATCACAGGGGCGGGCTTTCTATGGGTTCTCCGGTTTCCCCTGCCATCGCATTCCAGCGGTGCTCCATCTGTTAAACACTATCGACAAAATTGCAACTGCATCAACGAGAAATGAAACGTCAGGAAGTCCAAGGTTCGAAGCGGCGTCGGTTCAAGACGATAGGAGAGAGAATGGGACCCAATGTGCGAGTAGGGGGAGAGAGGATGACGTCACAGAGAAGGATAGTATCGCCGGACAAAAGAGAATCAGCTGCGGCAGCCCAGCTGGCGAGAGAAGTAGGTCAAATGCGTGGAGGAGAATCAGCTGAGTCGAGGTCAAGTTCGGCGAGCACTATGTCTGTACTGAGGGGAAGCCTAATGCAAGTTGAAGTAGAGATCTGTGTTGCATTAGAGTTGTGTGAGTTTATTCTTAAATGGGACGGAGGTGATATGATAGTAAACCATGGAAGGAATAAGGTGTATGATCGATCACTGGTTTGACGAGCAATGTAGAGGGATGGAAACTATGGTAAGAGAATCACATATATACAGGAACTACACCGAAATAATTTGCGAAATTGTGCACGTAATTTGAGATCGGCGATGCATGGTCCCCGGATAAACATGACGCAACTACATAGCGTTAAACGTGTGAGTATCAGGTGCTGATAGGTCGGTGTTAAAACAAAGCAGGTTGAAAAAATGGCTTAGAATGCCTTTAAAACTGCTGCCCGAGTATAGAAATATCGATTTGTAGCAGCTCGTTACTAGCGTTCTCAAGATTTAATGTCGCAAAAATGTGTACGATCTCGAATTAATCACTTGACAGTGTGACACTGAGCGTTCACTAACTACGTTCTTGAGGCGTTTTTTCATTTGCTCTGGTGGCTTAATGCGTAAAGCGGGAAGCTGCTATCCCAAAGGTCGTGAGTTCGATTCCTGTCATTAAATAAATGATGATGATGATTATTATTATTATTTTTTTTTTTCATCCATACGAAGTGCCGCGATACGTGAACAAGACCCGAACTCGGTTTCCATCTTTCACTTGAAAGCCAGTATCAAAACCACTACGCTAGAGAGGTACGCTGTAATATGTCCTTTCGTTTTTCGTATTATGCTCTGGAATGATTGATAAATTAGTCAGTGGCGTACTGGCACTTCAGAAACTTATAGCCGTTACTTCGAAATTTCAATAAACAGGTCATAAGTATCCTATCTCAAATTACTTATTTTAGTAATCTACATATTCTGTAAAAATATTTCCGTATAGTTCATTAACATCCTATGTGCGTCTGTGTGTGTGCGTGCGTGCGTGCATGTGTGTGTGTGTGGAGAGAGAGATAAATGAAATAGACAGGGGCATTATGTTGCAATTGCGTGAGAGATATAGGGGGCTACTTGACCACAAGAAGCAAGAATGTGCAAGAGCTAGAACGTGGATATTGAGTGAAGATTGGATTCTGATGGGGGCAAGCTTAGGAGATTATTAATCAGTGTGTGAACGGTGGGAGTAGAAATGTAAGCATAAGTCCTAATGAATGTGTTAGGTATTTTCAGAGTTTATTCATTACTGAAGCAAGAGTAGCCTGAATTTCGGGAACGAGTTGGATAGACCTTTTTCGTAGGAGGAAATTACAGCCATGTTTCTAAGTTCAAAAAAGGAAAAAGAAGAAGAAAAGCAATAGAAATTGATGGTCTACCTACAGAGTTTTTTTCAAACTGTGGTGTGCAAATCCAGACAGACTAATATGCTCGCCAAGGCTTATGAATGAAATTAAAGAGAAGAAGAAAGTACCAGATAGTTGGTATGTAGCAATTATGCATACCACATATAAGGGAAAGGGAGTGAAGCAAATCCGAATAATTATAGAAGTACACCATTATTCAATTTTGGGATAATGTTTACAGGGATGTTAGCAGAGAGAATATTAAATTGGGTTGCCCAATCTGACCATGAGTTTTTTCGTGGGTTTCCCTGCTTGGCAAGGCGAATGCTATGGTGGTGTATTCTACCAAGGATTTCCACCCTCGCCTATTTCCGCTCATTTCATTTCCCTTTCATGTTTCAGGTGCGCTTTCAGGTTATAGAATGTCGGCGATCCGGACAGATGGTGCAGTTAGCTGCGCTCCTGAAAGCTTTCTCTCCGTAAAAGTCAGAGAGAACTGTCTTGTCTTCCAGGGTCGCGCGCCGACTTTCTGAGATTGCTCCCTAATGGTGTGCGGGTGTTCAATCTTCTACCACTATTATGAACATACGTGTGAATAAAATTCGGATTGACTGATTTCAGTACCGACTTCCCTTAAAAGTTCAGTAAATTACTTCCTTCTCTTTCTTTGGTCTCCCATTTCCCCTCTCTATGTATAATCCAGCAATAGCATATCGAGAAACATGTAAACGTGTTATTTCTGTAGACTTGACTCTTGCTTTTATTTATTTATTAAAGTGCTAAGTACATACATAGTTAGGACTGACCTTAACCCTAGTTAGTTGGTCAGGCCACAACTATTTCACTATATAATTTTTTATGATATTTCATAGCCATCCTTTGTCATCTAAAATCTGATCTAAGTACCGGGGTTTTCAACTGACCATTTCCATTTCCTCTTTACCTTTCACAAAAGCTCCCCTAATTTAGATATCTGCTTTTCATCTTCAAAAATCTTCCTAAGTACAATTTCATTGTTCCACAATAACCATTTCTTATTTATTAGACTTGCTCTCCAATCCTTTGTGGCCTTGCATTGAAGTAAAGTGTGACTTTCATGTTTCTTCTCCCCACAGATGAGGCACATTTCTGGGATAATCTCCCCTCTCATTTTCCATAGTTTCCAAATACCCAAACTAAACCTTTCATGTTTTTACAAATTATGATGTACTTCTCCTTCTCTGGGTTATCTTTTATTTCATCGTACAATGACAATGAGCTTTTCTCCCTAACCTTGGCAAATAAGATCTGCCTATCCCTATCTCACTTACCTCCAAAAACTTCTTTCAAGGTATCCTATTTTGACCCAAAAAAACTCCTTACCCATTCTAATTACTTGTTCTCTGATTTTCTTCAGCCACTCATCAGATATAGCATCCAAACTTTTCTCAGAAATACCTCCACCTTGATTAAAATACCATAAAATAAAGATATGTATTTACATGCCAAATAAAATGTATAGCTATCTAGAATTTTCTGGGAATAGTCTCTGAAGACCTCTTCATTCTGGAAGAAATTTGCATCTAGTAAACCGTAAGAGATAGACAGAAACTTACTACATATATAAAAAAGTAGGTCTCGTTAAAACACGCAATTTGTCATACACATTTTATTTTAATTATATTTTTTATATATTTAACCTATTAAAGATATTTCCTGTTATTGATTCAAACTTTAAACTACTTAAACCATTGTGAAACGGGAAGTCATCTTTTGTCTTATCTATTTTGTTTTACTCCTTGCCATACAAAGAGATCCGAACTTCATTTGTTCACATAGCGGTCAGCTTTTAAAATATTTGACCATCGCTTTAGCCTAGCGTATCCTCTTATTCCCTTCTGCTTAGAAGAAAGCAAGTAATAAGCCTATTTCTGCTAATGAGTATCCCGATTAGCATGTTGTGCATAAAAGACTAACCTTGTAAGAATACTCTGTTTGTAGAGCAGGTAGAAAAAGTCATTGAATGGAACATATCCGATTTTTTTTAGTATGCCTCTTTGTCTCTTATTTCTTTATTTTAATCTGTGTGCGTTGTGTTGTACAGGAATTCGTTAGCTTTATACTTAGAAATTAACATTTTGGTTGTGTTTATAACTCTATCGATTTATTTTCTGCTTTGTTGCTTCACAAGTTAATGTTTTATAAAAGATAGTAACCCTCCATATATTCTTTTATAAAAGTTGATCATAGAAATATTTTTATAAAAGAACGATCATTACACTGTCAAATATTTCACAATAGTTATTTATGATGTAAGAGCGTAAAGTTATGGTTTTTGATTCGAGTGGGAATCAAAAAGAAATTTTACGCTCGCATATCATATAATGTTTTGTCTACGAGAATTTTCTGATATTAAAAGAAAAGCAACGAAAGGTGAAATAAAATTGAGGTTAAGTTTGAGGCATTTACCAAGGGTTATAGTTTGTTATTTGTTTCGCAGCGTTACGTTAGGGTGCGTTCAGTGAGTATAGTTTCACTTTGTGTTTGCTGGGCGCGATGACGGTACGCTTATAGCAGTCCGTAACAAACCAATATTATTGTTGTTTTGTAATGTATTTTGAGAAAATGGCAGATTTTGAGAATTATGAGAACCTTAGAGCTGCGAATGAATATTTGTCACCTATTGACGTTGAACATTACATTATATCGTACACGACTAATTTTAATAGTTTGCTGATCAGTGTTGTGTACACACTAATATCGCGAACTATTTTGGCGAGCGTAAAGTTGGAACAAAATCACTTTACGCTTCCTGCACTTCTTTGCGCGTGAATTCCGTAAAAATCAAAATTGTGATCTGAAATGAGATCGTAAACTACTCAATTAAGCACGGTCGTATTTTATAAAAGATGGTTGACATCGATATTTTATAATGTACCGGGCCGTTTCCTATTCTGTAGACTTATGCGAATATAGCACGGCGGAATAGCTGGAGTGAGAACAAATGACGCACTCATGCATTATGCCTCCCAGTTCATAACATTCTTCTGTCAATGGCGCAGTTATTAAAATGGAATCGCGTTTTAGGTTCTTTGCTTTAATCTTTTTGAAAAAAAAAAGCACCTACCAATTACAGGAAAACTTAAGAGGTGTTCTCCCCCCCCCCGTGAATGAAGGGTACTGCTGAATTAAAACGATAGAAAAAGAAACAAAAAACCAATGTGCTCCATTCACACGACTAAGTCTACCAATTCTGTTCATTCTTCTATCTGCTTCATGCTAATATAGATAAACATTAGCAGAAATGGTCTTATTACCTAGTTCCTTATAAGCAGAAGGGCTAAGGGAATGCACTAGGCTAAGAGACAGTCAAATGTTTCTAAAGCTGTTGTTTTGCGATTGAGATTGAAATTCTGTTTTCTTTGCATGTCCAGGAGTAAAACAAATGAAACACTGATGACAGCTTACTGTTTGAGAAAAGTATAAGTATTTTAAAATGTAAACCAATAAGAAAGAATAGGACGTAAAATTTAACGATATCTACATTTATTTGTGTAGTAAGGTGTGTCTATTTCATACGGGTTACCAGTTATACAAAAGTCGTTAAGAAAGTAAGGGACTTCAGAAGTTATATCTAAGAAGTTCGTATACATTTTATTTGTCATGTAAATATCTTTAATACACGGTATTTTAATTTTACGTATTTTTCATTTTTAGAGAAAATCGAAAATTTCGAAAAATCCTCCATGTAAAGGGTAGTTTGAAGTGGGGAATTTTCTTGAAGATCTTCGTGTCGCATCATTGTGAGGTACTACTAAACTTAAATTTCAAGTTTGGTGTTTAACGGACTTTTTATTTTTGAGGTATGCTGTTCACAGAATCACACGGACCGTTTTCTTAAAATACTTTTCTTTTTTCTTTTTTGTTTTATTTGTCTGCGTCACGAATGGCACACCTGGTGGTCTTTCTACTCTCTTTACCGAGTATTATGTATGTACACAGTAATTAGAGAAGGTATTGTATTCCACTGAAAATTCGATACCAGATTTCACCGGAATTATATGTTATGAGATCCCCTAAATAAAAAACGGCCAGTGTTTGTCTGTGAACAGCATAACGCATTCCTTGTTATTGGTTTAAATTTTCCAATACTTATAATCTTCTCAAATGGGAAATAGTCATTCGAATTTCCTTCTTTTTCCTCCTGGCCACACTAAAATAACCTTATTTTAATATCATTACCTAGCGATCAGCTCCTAAAAGATTTGACTATCGCTTTAGCCTAGTTCATTCCCTATTTACCTTCTACTTACAAGGAAGCAAGAATAAGACAATTTCTGGTAATGTTTATCTCGATTAGCATGAAGCAGATAGAAGTGTAAGGGTTTGTAAGAATACTTTGTTGCAGAAAAGTTACAGGAGACCATGTGAATGGAACACTTCAGATTTTTTTTCTATATTCTGTTAATCGAGATAAGGCAAAAATAATTTAATTACATATTGCGATATAAATATAAAGGGGATCGAGGAAGTGAATTGATATTCACATGTTTAAAATCGGATCTATAAATGCTGGGGTAAACTCCCATTATGTTTTAATACATCACAAGAAACAACTGAAAAGCGATATACTATAGGAAAATTATAAATTATTTAAAAATTCAAGCCAACAACAACGTATACCTCAGAAACGGCTGAAGCGGCACTTTTCAAAAAATAAATTATTTGTTTTAAAGATATACATTTTATGTTTCTGTCCGTTTCTTATAAATTACCCATTATAATTCCTTCAAAATGAAGAGGACTTCACAGGTTGTTCCTAGAATTTCACAATATATACACCTTATTTGTCATTTAAATATATCTCAAGTGTACGGAATTTCAATAAAAATCGCAGGTGATTTTTGAGAAGATATAAGATATAGAAAGCGTAGTTTGGGGTAGAGGAATTTTTAAAATCTCCCCTTCGCACCTTTGGAAGAAATGAGATACCAAGTTGGTGTTTATCGACTTTTTTGTTTAAATGTTATAATATTTACAGACACAAAGGTAGGCGTTTTTTTTTTAAAATGTTTCGTTTTTTATTCACTGGGTCTTTAACCATGTTTGGTTGATATATTACATTCCTCATTATGCATTAGCTAATTTTTGTGACTTGAATAAGGCGTTTGATTCCATTGATAATATTTTATTAGAAAAGCGTTACTATTATGATATACCAAATACTCAGTTGAATCTCATGAAATCCTATTTATTTGGTAAAAAAACAATTGGTTTAAGTAAATGGTGAATGTCCCGCAGGGTTCTGTTTTGGGCTCTTTGTTGTTTTTAATTGCAGTTAATGACTTACCAAATAATATACCCACAGATACCATAAAGTTTGCAGACGATACTACTTTTGTATCAAGTGGAAATGACCCAAATATATTAAATAATTTATATAAAGCCATAATGGCTAAAGCTTCGGAATTGTTTGAAGTTAAAAGTTTATTTTTAAATAAATTCAAGACTATCTCTGTTTTATTCACTTTAAAAAGGATATCACACGACCAAGCATTGCAGTATCAGACAAGTACTAAATACTTAGGTGTATATATTGATAACCAACTATCGTGGACCACCCATATTGAATATTTAAAGAAGAGACTGTCTTGCATTTTTTTTTTAATTCGTAACTTGAAAGGTTCTATCCCAATTGAATACGTGAGAAGTATGTATTTTGCCTTTTTTGAATCTGTAATAAGATATGGCCTAATTCTTTGAGGTGGTGCTAATAAAGTAAATAACATTTTTGGTCTTCAAAAGAAAATTATTAGGATAATCAAAAGAAGTTCCTATATAACCCCATGTAGACCCCTATTTATTTAGCTAGGCATTTTTAACTATTTATAATCTTTATATTTTAGATAATTTAGTATTTATACCTGCGTCTCGTTATAGACATATTTTGAGGATGGATATTCACAGTTGTAGTAATAGATTCAGGTCCAACGTAAACATTCCTTATTATCGATAACAAAATCCCAGAATAGTTATATGTACTTAGGTATTAAGTTGTATAATAACTTGCCTGATAGTCTTAAATGTTTAAATATGGAGAATTTTAAGTCCAGGATATATATACACGGTTAGTCAAACATCCTTTTTATTCTATACATGCATATTTTAATGATAAATTGTGAGATCTTGATTTGTAATTTATGACAAGGTTAATGTACTGCTTTCTATAGACGTTGTCAATGCCTGTATAGTGCTTCTAGACAAAATAAAAATGAAATGAAATGTTTTGCAGATTAAACCTGAACATAGGATATGTGGGTTCAATAGAATAGTTCATACTAAAACACTCCCTCCATCAAAACCTGTCAAAGAATGTAAGAAATAATACTTTAAGAAATTATTTACGTTTGGAATCTTTAAGGTTGGGGATATATTTGAATGTATAATTTTAGAAAGGACTTTATTCCAATATCATCATTTTTAGAAATCTATAAAAACAGGAATAAAGGTCTTTCTAAAGTGAAGTATGATTTTCTGTGACAATTGTTTCCATAAGGATGGCTTGAATAATACCCTTTCT
This sequence comes from Hymenopus coronatus, assembly GCA_030762935.1. Classification (NCBI taxonomy): domain Eukaryota; kingdom Metazoa; phylum Arthropoda; class Insecta; order Mantodea; family Hymenopodidae; genus Hymenopus; species Hymenopus coronatus. The sequence continues at coordinate 217,048,693 of CM060900.1, forward strand.
AATGAAAAATGTGTGCACGTTACAACAACTTTTCTGTAGTAAAAACCTATTTCTGGCTATTTTGGAATTATGCCCTTTGTATAATGACTGACGTAATTTGTATCTGTCTATTACTTTTCGAAAAAACTTGCATAAATTATCATTTCAATGTTCTAAATATGCTCTATGTATTTGTGCTAAGACTGTTATTAGTATAACTGTGAAATGCAAGCAAAGCGCATCTGGCCGCAACGCGGTGATTATTCAAGCAGTACGCAATTTCTCATCCACAAAGCCTGTCAATTGGCTTCATTCTCAGCAGCGCTAACCCGAAGTGGCAGGACTCCCCTTGCTACCCGTTCTTTTATTACACAACAAAAACTGACAGCCGGAAAATATATTCCCTTCTGAAATGCAAATGATCCTACGTGTTCCTACAGCGCTGCAGATTATCGTGATGTACTTCGATTAGTTCTGGACATCAGATTGGCGTGGCTTCTCAAAAAGCGTTTGTGTTCCTGTGCAGACAAGAGAACATCGACTGTGACGTCATTACGGCATCAAATGAACGTTATATTCGGCGCATTCATATCCAATTAAAGAAGCGTACCGGTTCCAGGTAAAAGTGTTAATGTAGGGAGACAGATAATCTGGGGGGAATTGGATTTCATCCGACGGAAATCATTACCAATAACCTGACATGTAAACTCGTCCGCATACCTTCTTGTTGTATCATGGAAATGTACAAACATTAACTCATTCGAATTGTAAGACGTACACTTTCTTTCCAATTATTTTTTATCCAGGCTTAGGATGGCTAGTGTCATGATTAAAGTGTTCCTCGTGCAAATAAGTAATATTAATAAAGTCTAGCATGCTTCGTAATTTTCAAGAACTTTGCATACACGCAGTTGAATATTCGTGGTAGGTCGTTTAATTCTTCTCTGTGTATAAAACTCTAACTCAGTATTTGCAATTCATTTAAAATGGGTTGAACATTTATAGGATTTTGAATGTGGAAAGCACTATTAACGTTTTACCAATTTGAACAAATTTGAAATGTTCCGACAAAGTGTCAAAGTATTTTAAAACTTATATACAGTTCTACTCCAGATTCTCTCCGTGGTTGAGTGGTCAGCGAGCTAGCTTCTCACCCGAAAATTCCGGGTTCGATTCCCGGCGGGAGATTTTTCTTTAGCCGGAACCATTCCCAATCCCCACAGAGTCTGTAAGTATGTATGCGGGAGTGTATGTGCGTGTGTTCAAAGAAAATTATTTTAAAAAAAAACAGTGTTCAAGAGGCTATCAAATTCCCCCAATATGTCCGTAGATGTAAAAGGGAATATCTAAACGAGAATACTTAAAAAAATAAATATAATAATAATAATAACAATAATAATAATAATAATAATAATAATAATAATAATAATAATAATAATAATAATAATAATAATAATAAAAACTCCATGTTTGCTATACTTTGCAGTTTGATGTACATTTCTGACTGTGATTCTTTTAAAACGTTAATAAAATTTTAAATGTCTGGATAAGTGTTGTTAAAATTCTTTTTAAAATTTGCATGAAAAGATTCACATGCGTTAGTTCTGTGACAAACGCTACTGGAGATACCCCCCCCCCATACACACACACACATAGAGTGTTAATGAACTACACCGAAATAATTTGCGAGATTGTGCACATGACTGATGTAGGTAATTTGAGATCGGCGATGCATGATCCCCGGATAAACATAACGCAACTACATAGCGTTAAACGTGTGTGTATCAGGTGCTGATAAGTCGGTGTTAAAGCAAAGCAGGTTGAAAAAATGGCTTAGAATGTCTTTAAAAACTGCTGCCTGTGTGTAGAAATATCGATTTTTAGCAGCTCGTTACTAGCGTTCTCAAGATTTAATGTCGCAAAAATCTGTAAAAATCTCCAACTAATTACTTGACAGTGCGACACTGAACATTCATTAACTACGTTCTTGAGTTATGTAGCCTACTCTGGAGGCGTTTTTTCAACTGCTCTGGTGGTAACGCGGGAAGGTGATATCCCAAAGGTCATGAGTTCGATTTCTGTCGTAGAGTAAATGCCTTTTATTATTATTTTTTTCATTCCAGATGAAGTGGCGTACAGGCCCTTCAGAAACTTATAGCGTTACTTCAGAATTTCAATAAATAGGCCATAAGTCTCCTATCTCAAATTACTTATTTAATTAATCTACATTTCTGTGAAAATATTTCAGTATAGTTCATTAACACCCTGTTACTGCATATATATGTAGCATCTTCTGATATGGCATCGCAAGGGGAATTATTCACAACAATTTGTAATGGGAAACACAAGACTTTTAGAAATAGGACTTGTGACGCTATGTATATTTGTAAAAGATTAAGGGGGGATGTGCGCGGCTGAGGTCAAAAGATCAATTTTCTGTTTGTTAGCTTATAGATTAGTCTGACATCATAAGATTAATATTCTAAAGTTTCAGCTACAAATTCCATCCAAACAAATGTGTTCGTATAAAGTGCTGCACTGGGTTACACCCACTTTCTGTCAGAGAGCATTTCCAAAGAATGGTCACTCAACATTCTTTCCTATTTATGCAGACAAATCTTTCAGAAAGCTCTGATGCCTGGTACAGGAAGGCTTTAGCAAACTGGCGATATGCCTGTTCTCTTTGTAAACACACGTGATAGAAAGCTTATTAAAGTTTGTTTTGGAATTTCTTTTTTCTAGTCAAAATTTTAGACTGTTTTTGTATAATCTTAAAAAATGTCAAGACAGCGTCTAAAAGCTTACAAGAGAGTTAATAAAAGCTTTGTTGAACCAATAAAGATGAAAAGTGCTGAAGAAACAAGTGACTGTAAATAGGAGTATGGTTAAGGCCAACGTTAAACAATTTTTAGCAGGTACTTAATGTTCTCAATTTTCTCTTTCAGTTTTCCGAATCTTACATATTCATTAGGTAAGGTACATGTTTCTCAAAAGTATGCAAGGTATTGCAATGAAACCTTCCATAGTTGTTCTTGATAGAAGAATAGTTTTCTGTGGAACAGAATTTTCATAAATCTTATAAAAGGTAAGATACATAGAAATATATGCGGTAAAAATGTTCTAATTTTTTTTTAAATAATACAACATTTCTAGAAAACAAAAACAAAACCTTTAGAAAAATGCTGTTCCACAACTTTTCTCGTTTATCTATTTGTAGCTTCTGAAAAAAATTCTTAAAGTGATTACTTTAGTGGTTTTCAAGATCAATGTACCTTAGTTTGACCCTGTATTTCCAACAATGTAAATGGAATAGATTAAATAAAAATTAATAAGATGTTCCTAAACTTCTTAGATATATTTAGTAAACATATTTGTAACCGTGTGCAAATTTGGTAAGGATATCTCTTACAGAAATGAAGTTATGGTAAAATTTGTATGAGGCTGCATTACTGCTTACATCCTCCCTTAACAGCAAGCAATGAGTTATATTCAATGGCTCATATGCGAATCAAATACTTCGTAAGAAGGCATTATTCCTTTCTCTCCTTTGGATACCGTTTGTTGTATTACACATCTTCATCAAGAAGAAATCCACAAAATTCCTTTATTCCTTCCTTTACACACTATAGTGTCTTCAGTGACTGACGTAAAAATTGCTGGTTATAAAATTGCAGATGAAATTCAGAAATGAATTAAGGAGCAAGAATTTAAAGAAACCAATAGACTAGTAGATTGGTAAGATTTTGTATACTGTGTTTGGAATTATATATTGTGTGTTTTTGGATATGTAGCTGTTATTACTCTAGTGTAACTAGAGAGAAGCGCGGTTTTAGGTGATGGTGATGATGCTTGTTGTTTAAGGGCGCTCAACTTCTTAGAATTGTTTTGCGATATGAAAGCCAACTATGAATAATATGAACGTTTTGAACGCTTCCTCTCTGATACCTAGTGAAACATTGGAACTTGTAAGAAACCAAAGCTAACGAAGCACTTGTGGTATATTTCAAATTAAATCGCGTGTTTTATTTGAATCTAAGACCAAAAACAGACTTAATAAATTCTTAACGCTTTTTAACAGAATATTACAAGTAAAAGTGAAGAAACAATACCTAGATGTATTTATGGGTAGTTCAAGTGTAACAAAAGTATATTAGAAACGCAGTTAATTTCTTTTTTTAAATTTATGGTCACTTTAAAACTGCTGTGGATCTCAGCGTCCCATTCTACATGTAGCCAAAGTATATTAGAAATAAATTTATTATTTATTTTTTAATTTATGGACACTAAAACTGCTGTGATTCTCAGCGTCCCATTCTATATTGGACATGAAAGACAGCTTAATTTTGCTCATGGGCCTCTTCATCAGACTTGAGATTCTTTTACGTGCCATAAATCTATGACATGGGACCACCGGCTTTGCTTCGCTTCCGAAGGAACTTTCATGAACATTAAAGTCATGCTCTTATCCCGCAACATAACGAACCAGAAAGAAAACACTTCAAAACTCCCAACAACGGTTGTTTGAGAAGCATTTTGCACTGTTTATATAACCTACTATTTTCTCAACAATTAAATTGCCATAAATCGCTATTAATTCGTTTTGAATTTTTGGGGCTAACATATTAAGTATTCGGTGAAGATGATTTTAAATGTTCCTTCAGAACTTCATTCTCATTAACAACCCTAAATCTTAATTACCTTAATTTTCGCTTGCATTAATAATTAGTGGTCCAGGTCCCTATGTCCTCTTAGAGGAATGTTTTGGCGCCAACTGTTTCTATAATTGAAGTAAGCTTTTGCCTGTTTTCTATCACTTGCTTCTTTTTTTATGGTTACATTTAAATGCATGGTCCTATCGGCGTCATTTCCCTATGGAACAATTGTGTTAACTCGTGCATTGTTTGTTGTGTTGGGTTTCTATTTTATTTTAATTTTGTTCATTAGATCACATACACATTCAGACTCTCATTCATATTTCCAGAATCTAGGAAGAGCTAGAGAAAAATCCACCCCAGCGGAATTTTGGTACTAATCCACAGATAAGATCATCTTCCGCTGTAATTTAACGCTTATGATATTGAACTTGTTCATGAGAACGGAAACTTTCATGAGCGTCCTTCCAATTTGTGAAGAACTTTAACACCAAATTTTCTAGCTTTTGATTCCCCCCTCCTTCACAAGAAGAAAACAAAACACATGCGACAAAGAGCCCTGTCATTATAATCACCATAACAAAACAATTAAACTTGATTAAGCCAAATTCTCTGGAAATACCTTCCTTTCTGTATTGGATACATAGTTTTCATCTGAAATGTTGGCTTCCGTCAGTAACTTTACCAAAACTTCGAGATTATTTCTTCAGATATTCGCAAAATACACTACTATGTCCAACTTGAGATGGGGACGGAGGCGTTTGCCCCTACCAAGTCCGCTAGATTTGTTTATTTGTTTTTATTTTACATTCTTGTTCTAGATTTAAGGAAAGTTATCTATAACAATGTAAATGAAATCATTATACTTAAAGTTAATAATAATATAACAATTGTAATTAATTATTAACTAGACCTTTAAATAAAAAAAACCTTGAAAAATAAAAACCTGTATCTATTTTGACATGGATAACTTTTGATTTTGTGTCCATTAAGCAAATTAGAATCCTTCTTCAGTACTAAAAACCGCTGGACAAGTTATACAAGCTATAATCAAACACTTATAGGGAAGTGCTTCGGCTGTCCTCGAGACTCGTCGGCTATGCTTAGCAGGAGTGAATTCCTTCTTCACGTCTCGAATATACCCAGTCGGCCAGTCAGTCATGCTACTGTCACCTGAGAAGACATTACATTGTGAACAGAATCGAGTTTTATCACAAGGAGCCCATTTTACGCCGTAACAATAGGCTAGAATGCAAATAGTCAACAGTTTAGGAATAAATACTTTGTTATTAAAGTTAATAGAAATTCTCTCATCAGAAATTTACAGGCGTTCGCAGCTAGCCTAGCCAGCCCACAGAATACCCCCCTGGCTGGGGACAAGATTCACTTTGACTACCAACCGTGATAGAATAGAAGTAGGTGGATGACACCCGTCACAGATAGTGTTGCTTTGAGGGGAGATAGGCAGCTCAATTTTTTTCTCTTGGTTTTGAAAAATTTGTACAATTCTAGCCGAATGGAATGATATATGGGTTTATATGGTTTCAATATTATTTAAGTCGTTGAATGGATATTATTTTAAGAGGTAGTGTTCCCTTTAAATGCCTGTCATGCCTTCACTTTTATTTGTTTCTTCTCAAAGCTACAATTTCTTTACTTTATGCAATTTTCCTCTGAAAGTGGTTGACCAATCGTAATGAAACTTTGCAGGAACATGTTAACATAATACCTCCTTACTTTGAAGTACAATACTCTGTATATCTTGAATAATATGGAAATAAGTGGATATTATTATTATTATTATTATTATTAGTAAAAATTTATTTTTTCTTCAACCATATTTATGCTATGAAATATGATTTTTTTGTGAAAGTTGGAACTAAGGTATTGGATTCTTTCCAGTTCGCTTTAAATAAATATTTCTGAGAATCTCCTTACTAAAGTTTCAAGTTGTATCATTGGTAGTTTCTGCAAAAATGGAACACACAGTTATAGTAGAAGCAGATGTAACCTCAGGATAAAAACGGATGCTGCACGAAATATACTTATCAAATATATACAAGGTTGTCATTGTGTGTGTAGGAAACTCTAGTGTACATACATATGAATTTTGGTGAGCTCGTCTGTAATAGTTTAAGAGAAATTTTGTTTTATTAAAATGATGCACTCTGGCTCAAGCATGTCCAACTAAAAGAACAGGTAGGTGCAGTAATTCATTCCATTCCGTGTAAAACATTGGCACATTCCATTACGCGACGTAAAGAACAGATAAAGGCTCTCAAGAAAGCTCCTCAATTGCACTGAATTCCGGTAATCAAAAAATTCTTTTTGAATGTAACAGACAAATTAAATATAAATTATGGATGTAAAGAATCAGCATTAAGTTTTTTGAAAACTTCTTTCGTAAACAGAGTCCTTGAATTTAAAGTAAAAATGACTACACCGTTTGAAATAAAAAATATAATAAATTTGCTTAAGACCAAAAACTCCTCTGGATATGATGAAATATCAAGTAAAATCCTAAAAGCATGTTCTGACCTAATAAGCATTCCCCTTAGCTATCTATGTAACGAATCACTAAAGAGTGGAATTCTCCTAACAGAATAAAGAACTCTATTGTCAAACCACTTTTTAAAAAAGGTAAACAAGATAATATCTCAAATTATAGACCTATATCTCTCTTGTCTGTTTTCTCAAAAGTGTTTGAGAAAGTAATGTTCAATAGGCTTTATTATTAAAGTTCGAAGGCTTTCACGGCCGGTGTTAGAATCACTTATAGAAAACAAAACCGGGCTTGTAGGCCGTGGTCCACTGGGCTTCTCCCTTCGTTCCCCAGACGTTTCGCCTGCGTCTGCGGCAGGCATCATCAGTGGCGTGTACATCTCCGTGGTCTCTCAGTAGCGACTACTGAGGAACGAAGGGAGAAGCCCAGTGGACCACGGCCTACAAGCCCGGTTTTGTTTTCTATAGGCTTTATTATTACTTGGAAAAGAACAACTTGCTTGCCAAAGAACAGTCTGGCTTTAGAAAAGGAGTAGCGACAGATAATGCAATCTACAAGCTCGTGCATAAAGTGTTAACAGTGTCAAATGAAAAGGAACATGTCGGTGGGATCTTTTGTGACCTAGCGAAGGTTTTTGACTGTGTGAATCATGCGATTCTGACAGCAAAACTACATTTCTATGGAATAAAGAATAACATATTAGATTAGTTCATTTCATACCTAGAGAAGAGAAAACAAAGGGTTGAAATTAATAACTCCAATCGGTATCAAAATAGTGCCTCAGAATGGAAATCAGTAAAACATGGTGTTCCCCAAGATCAATCTTAGAGCCTTTTTTGTTCTTGGTTTACATAAATGACCTCCCATTATACATTAATGCCATTGCAAGTATTTATTTATTCGCAGATGACACTAGTGTTCTAGTAACAAGTAAAGATTTCAATGACTGTATAGTAAAATTAAACTATGTTCTAAATTGTATGTCAAATTGGTTCAAAGCAAACAAACTCTCAGTAAACCTTGAAAAAACAAAAACAATTAAATTTATAACTACTTGCTCACCACAAACACTGGGGCGGATAAAAAAAGGTCCTCGGGTGGTGATGTAAGCTGTGGTTTTCAGGGCTGCTGCACGGTTGCTGTGCTGTGTTATTTTAATCTGTTTTTAAATGTTTGAATTTGCCGCTGTTTAAAAGGAGTTGATAGCTCTTACTGTTGGCGAAACTGTATTTGGCTAGTCGCGCCAGACTTAATTGTTAGAGTCGTTTAGTTTATTTATCGGCAGCAGATTACTTATTGTGTATTGCTTTGCCACGTTTTCTGTATTTTCCAGCTAGCTTCAATCGGTGAGTACGAAATTCTTAACCTCCATGCTTGGATGGTAGGATGTGATAATAAATGAATTGAATTTAAAGATTTCTTGATATATGTGAACTTTTATTCGTTAACTTTCGAAACAATGTGATGCGTGAAGGCACGCCATTTTAACAGAACCTTTTTTTTTTTTTTTTTTTTTTGTTTTTCAGATAACTGTGTCACATATATACAGTATAATGTTTACTTACAGTCAATGTGTTCTTGTTCAATAATACAATGCTATAATGTTTACTTAATCGTCACATAAGAGGTCTCGATTGGCGAGATTTAACTCTTTACTTCTTTATCCTTGCCGTCTCTCTCACTGACTGCGTCCTGGAAGCTTATTAAAATTTTTACACATATACACAATAGTTGAAGGTCAATGTTTTATACATTGTGGTCTGTCGTCTCCATGGGAACAACAGATTTCCTTATTTACATTTCGTAACATACTAATTTATAATGTATTTTTATACATCCAAAATGATTTAAAATTAATGCATTTATATAATTTTCACGAAAATGTTCTTATACATAGCTAATATTTCATAAACAATACTTTGTTTCACTCTATTCTTATGCTTTGTTACCGGATTAACAATTTATAGCATCCGGTATCTGTTTACTTTTTATTATTCTTCTCCTCCCATATTACTGCTTTTGATTCTATTTAATTATAATTATGCTTTTCTAAGCACCATTTTATAGCTGTATATTATGCATTATAATATGTTGTATACTTTGCATAACCTTGTCTATGTCAATTTCCTAAAAGCACTCCATTTCAGGCTAATTTCGTGCGTATCGTGAAGCGATGACGTCACGCGTCCATTTTATACATACAATTCTTTGTCTTACATTGCGAAACCTTATATTATATATTTTATAACATTCTTTTAGGGCGGTATTGTTCCATTTTCTCTTGACTTGGCTTACTTAACACTAAATCCTGCGTCAACACACATAGAAATAGGAATTAATTTTACATTGTTAGAACAGTTAAATGAAGTCAAATTTCTTGGTCTTGAGGTAGATAAGCATTTTGCAGCGTAGATTTCGATGCTTGTTAGTGGTGCACGTTATAAGCCATATGCGGGAGTATTTTAGTTTGTTGATTTTACGCCTCCCTTTGGGTGCTTTGTGCAGCGTATCTAACTGTCACTTCCAATCAACTCCACTACACTCACGTACCTGGTACTGAAGCTCTTCTGGGATGAGTTTCCACGGCGTTGCTCAGTCTTGCATGAACACTGACTGTTCTAGGCGTGAACTTGGCTAGTGGGAGGAGTTTTAGGAGTGATCTTGTAATTGTTAAGAAAACACTTGTAACCTTTTACTGCTGTTTATTCTAAAGGAGTTTTGAAGACAAGCACCTGGTCATACACTTTATACTGCTGACTGATGTTCTTTAACACTTACTCACAAGTACTTTCAATTACACTGTTTTAGTTGAGTACATGGCATAATTCACTTTCACCTAATCACGAGCCGACTGTTAAATAGTTGAGCGACGTTACTTTACTTCACATACAGTTTCTTATTATAATAAGCTTACTTCGCGAACTTCTTAACAAACGACCTTGCCTCACACACGGGCGAATTCTTAACATGCGACGACGTTGCCTCTCTCACAGGTGAATTCTTAGCAAAACGACTTCGATGTGCCAAACTTTACTTCTTATATACAAAAAAACGGTGTCATGGTGGCTTCTTTCTGATTGGTTAGATGGTCCGCCAAAATGACACCATCGTTACCCAAAACCATTGCAAATCTCCCACGAATATAAAGAAGAAGTCCCCTTCTGTACTTTAAACTGTGGTTTCCCCCTATACTAAACTCGAACGTGACTTTCACAAAAGAAGCAACTTCTCACCCCTCTATCCAGTCTGGCGTCATGATTCTGAGTAACTTTTAAGTAAACAACTGGCTTCTTGGTTCCTATACAACTTATTAAATATTAACTTTCTTTACATACATTTAGATAATTAATAAAAATGATTGTTATTATTATTACGAGACTAATTAGCGGTCTCAATTTGGACTGGAAGTCACATATTAGCTACATCACACCTAAACTTAGCTCAGCACGTTATGCTCTCTGTGCACTGGTTAAATTTCACTCAATCGATACACTTAAATTGGTGTATTTTGCCTACTTTAACTCCATCATCGAGTAAGGAATAATATTCTGGGGTAATTCAATGGATAGTAAATGCATATTCTGGATACAGAAGAAAGCTATACGAATAATCCGTAATGCTTATAGCAGATAGTCATGCAAAGAACTATTTAAAAAATGGGACATACTCACCTTACCTTGTGTTTATATATTATCCATTTTAAAATTCTATGCAGTTAATCGACATAGTTTTATAACAAACATGGAAATTCATAACATTAATACTGGACAAAAGGGATATATTCTTTGTCCCAATGCCAATCCTCGTTGCTTTCAGAAAGGTGTATATTATGAAATAATCAAGATATTTAATGCTCTCCCCAGTAATCTCAAAGAAAATGTTGGGAATTTCAGGGCTTTTAAGACCTCTCTTAAGGAGTACTTTTGCAATAAATCATTTTACTCTGTAGATGAATATTTAAGTGACAAATCTGTCTGACAATACTGTCAACAATCATTGTATTTGTAAGCATTAAAATGTATTGGATTTTGTGTATATTAGTGTATGTGTGTGTGTGTTTTATATTCAAATTAAACTGATGTATACTTTGACTTGCATGAATGTGTCACATGAATTTTTTTGTATTTAGTAATGACACAAGGTCTGTAAAGCCTAATGCTTTGATATTTTACACTCTAGTGCATAATTGTAAATTTTTGCATTGGAAATTCTATAACATATTTGTAAATATGTATTGTAATTTGTTGACATTTATGAAGAGTACATAATACAATAATCATATTTAAGTTTTATATAATTGCTAGTAGTAACTATTATGTCGGTAATTAGAAAACTATCATCAGTGTTACTTATAATGAAATTATATTTATTTATACATTTTAACACTAATTTTTGATACTCTTTGTTTTTATGTGATTGAAAAAAAAAGGAAGTTCATGTGGTTTTATAGACCTCATTAAGTATAGTAGAGACCTCAAATACAAATGGTGTGATTATATGTCTATTCTGCTGTTTTTGTAACCCAAGCTTTAAGCACGAGCTTATACATTTTTTTTCCATAGTATATAAACATTTGTATATATGTATATGTCTTGACAAGTTCTATGTTCAGTGGCTTCCTGGCCTAAACAAACCTACAGAATACTTTCTAATCTAATCTGAAATGCTGTATACACAAGGTCTTCCTCATCTGCATCAAGTGTTGTTGTCTTGAAAGAAAGGAAGAAAGAAAAGAAAAAAAAAACAACAACGAATGAAGGCTCCCCATTAACCATTTGAGAAAAGTATAGGTATTAGAAAATATAAAACAAAGACAAGGAATTCTTGAAAATGGTTAACTTCATAAAAATTGCATTGGACATAAACCATCTTTAAAAGAGGTCTACATTTTTGTGCAGTAATATTTTTTCTATCTTTTATAGTTTTCTAGTTATGTAAAAGTAATCCAGAATGAAGAGGGCTTCAGAGACTATGCTCATAAAATTCAAAATATACATTTCATTGGTCATGAAAATATTTTAAAGGTATGGAATTTTAATAAAAATCATTACAGAAATTTTTGAGAAAGTAAATAAAAAAATCAACAAATGTTCCTTTGGGGTGGGGATTTTCTTGAAAATCTTGAAAGAACTAAATTTAAATACTAAGTTTTGTATAATACTTTTGTGTTTTAGTTATGTTATTCACAGACATGCACACACCACTGTACGTGTTGATGGAATGTGTGACTCACCATACTTCCCTTCCTTGATTGGAGTCGGAGGAAACGACCTTGTGACGTCAGTACATCGCAACATGCCTACCCTACATTATCTCAATCACTTGTTTCCCTTAACAACATTTTGGATTGAAAAATGACGCGAGGTACTTTTTGTTAGATTCCTGGCTGTAAGAGTTTTCTATCTTTTTTATGTTACAAAAATTGTAAAAGTTTTTCTGGTTCACTTTAAGTTCACTACGAAACTGAATTGATCGATACAAAAACTTAAGGCCATGCCTTAGACCACTCGGCTCTCACCTAGACGGCTCGGGTTCGAACCCAAGCGACCGTATGTGAGATTTGTGCTGGACAAAGCGGCGTTGGGGCGGGTTTTCTCCGGGTTCTCCGGTTTCCCCCGCCATCGCATTCCACCGGTGCTCCATCTTCATTCATGTATCATCAGTGTCACCGCCTGCGGTGCCATAAGTAGTTAAAGCGGGCGTTAAACACCACAAAAAAAAAACTTATACCGGACTTAGAACCCTTTGAACTTAATGAACATACTTCAGTACTTGTAGCAACAGATCTCCGGCGACCGCTCTCTGTGACCCATGGGTTTTTCGCGGTTTCCCCGGATCGCCAGGCGAATGCTTGGGTGGTTTCTGATCTATTAAGACTTCCTAACCATCAGTTCCCCTTCATTCCGTTTCCTTATTATTTTCTCTACTTAGTACACTGTACATAGGTAGCGAAGGTATTGCACTACACCCGAAAATTCGGTACCGTAAATACACGTTTTAGAGTCCCCTATAATATAGCATTCTTAGAAAATGTCCTCGTAATGAAAAGAAATGGCGTTTTATTTATGGACGCTTTTTTAAATACTGTAATTCTCAGTGTCCTATTCAATACTAGGCGTGAAACACCGCTTAATTTTGCTCAGAAGCCTCTTTATCAGATTTGAGGTTCCATTACGTGTCGTAAATCTACGAAATGAGACCAACGGCTTTACTTCCCTTCCGAAGGAAGCCATGCTAAGGATTTTTACGCCCGAAAACATCCATCGTCCTTTGCCGGGTTTGAACCCGCGACTTTGGGTATATGAGCTTAGCATGGCAACCATTACACCACGGAGGACGACTAAAAGCGTCCTTGTGTGTGGTTGGGGGACATGTGGGTGTCTGTGTGTCCGTGTGACTGAGAATACGATAACTCAAAAACGAAAAGTTGGTAAAACACAAACTTTAGTATCTAAGTTTAGTATCTTCCGAGGATGCGACACGAGGAGTTTGAGGAAAATTCCCCTGAAACTATCGTTTACATGCAAAAAATTGCAAACTTTTAATTACATGATTCTAACAATGTTGATTAAAATACCGTAGATTTAAGACATTTTCATCAGAAATAAAATGTATATCTTGAATTTTCTAGGAATAGCCTCTGAAGACTCTTCATTCTGGATGACTTTTATATAACCAGTAAAACGTAAGATATAAGCAAAGACACACTACACCAAAATGCTGATCTCGTTGAAACACGCAATTTATGTAATTTACATTTTTGTTGTAAATATATATATATATATATATATATATATATATATATATTATTTATTACAATTTTAAACCACTTAAAACATTTCTCAAACAGGAGGCCTTTGTTTCATCTTTCTCATGTTTTGCTCCTGAGCATGGAAAGAGAACCGAACTTCACTTGTTTCACATAGCACCTTGCTTTTACATATTTTGGTAGTGTTTAACGCCCGCTTTTACTACTCGTGGCACCGCAGGCGATGGCACTTGTGATACATGAAATGAAGATGGAGCACCGGTGGAATGCAATGGCTGGGGAAACCCGATAAACCCGCCCCTGTGCTGCTTTGTCCTCCACAAATCTCACATGTGGTCGCTTGGAATCGAACCCGGACCGTCTAGGTGAGAGGCGAGTGGTTAGACCACTCGGCCATGTGCGGCAAACCCTGCTTTTTAAAGATTTGACTATTGCTTTAGCCTGATGCATTTGTCTATTTCCCTTCTACTTATTAGGAAGCAAGTAATACGACCAATTCTGATAGTATTTGTCTCGATTAGCTTTATGTAGATAAAAATAATCTTTTGTAAGAAGAATCTTTGCAGAAAAGATAAAGTCTTGAGAATGTACCACATCAGATTTTTCCATTTATGATTAACAACAAAGAATCACGGCTCTGATTATCGGATGCTCATAACAAACGAAAATGAATCTCTAACGCTTAAATTTAAATTGGGGTTCTTGTTCCAGTTTGTTTAGCTCTACTCAGCACATACTGTGAGGAGATGAAGTGGCTCACATCCCAAAGAGATTTCACATTATTAGCTTCATCAATATTTTTGTTCTTTACTATAAAAAACTCTCCATTAATCAGCACTCAGATGCCTCATTATTTGTGCCATTTTAAAAATGACGTATTTATAAATTTATGGTCTTACCGTAATATGAATTTCAGGCTTCAAAATTAAGCAATAATTTTCGTTTTACTTTTTAGTTCCAAGTAGCTCCAGGTTTGAATTCATAATAAATTGAGTTTACATATTGCATTCTGGAAATGTTCAAGTATTAAAATTTTGCTCTTGTTGCATTATACATATTTTATAAAATTATAACACTCCAATTGCAACCCACTTAAGTTTATGCGTCCACGACCTCATTCATGTAGGCTATCGACCCAAGTAGCACGTACCGACCCATAAAATGACGGATGATTTGAATGTCATGAACTTGGAATCTGCTGAACCAGACAAAAATATACAAGCAGCGGAGAGATCAAAATTATAACTGCTACCAAAAATGTCAAGAAATCAGTATGACATAGGTTTATTATTTTTACCGCCTCCGTTGTACAGAATGTTTTCGTTCTGTATGAGCAAGTCATCATGTTGTCAGCACTGATGCTAAGCAAGGCAACAACTGAATATCGCAGACTGTTAAGCATGAAGTCTGTGAAATAGGTAAAACAATCTATTTATAATTATAATATGTCTATAAATATGAGAACTGTCTAAGAAACAGTTCATAGGATTACAAAACTCTGTTTACGGACTCGTTTCGCAAGCTTCCTATTCACAATAAAAATACAGTTTTTACCACTTTTAGATATTACAAATATCTCCATCAATCTCTCGACACTTCGTTCCCAGACCTACAACTTCATCCAATGGCAGGATAAGCCATTCTTTTACCTCTCCAACTCTCTCTCTGTCTTCCCTTTTGTACCATGAAGACGAAAATGATGCACATCTTCAAAACGTTGAAGTCAATCCATGTACTTACCTGGCTAGAAGCCTGAGAACATTTAGAGAAAAAAATAGATATTTCTCATTTATTGCTAAAAGCATATAATTCTTGAAACAAAAAGAATTCTCAAAAATTTTGAAAAGAAATAAAGAAAAAAAATTCAAGCATCTAAATTCTCTGGAATTTTACATCTACTTGTCAGGGTATAATAAATTGTTTAAACAAATATATTCAACATTGAAGAATTCTTAGTATATAAAAACAGAGAGTTAGATCATAATGATGAACTATGTGAAGTTGAGCTGTGTCTAGAATTAACAGAAATATTGTAATGGGGAAAAGTTGTACCACAAAGTTTATACTTTTGAGTATCAGTGTAACACTAGATAAGAATAATTCTAAGTGAAAAAACATACCCCAGTATGTGTTCTAAACTATTGTAACATTCTAAACTTTCTCAGGTTTCTAGCTGGATAAATATATGGATTGACTCCAACGTTTCAAAGTTGTGCATCATCTTCATGTTCAGAGTAAACTGAAAATCCAGATTTGTGTATTTATAGTGCCAGAATGAAGCTAGTATCTGGTTGGTTTCATGATATTTTTTGGATGTAAAGCAATTATTTTTTTTTTTTTTTTTTTTTTTTTTGTGGTGGGGGAAAAGGCTGCTAACGCCCTAACTCCAGGCAAGCCTGGGAGTGTGGGACTCCCCGCACTGGACTTGAACCAGTGCAGCACTACCCACAAAAAACCCCCACCGGAAACAGGAGGCCCATGCCTCATTTGTGCAGTAGTGTATAAAGCACCTGCACATTTATGGTGATCTATGAAAGCTGCCTGCCAGTGGCAGTAACAGCGAGTGTATTACTGAAGTGCCAGGGGACACACATGACTGGTGCCCTGAGTGCCCCCTGGGGCTGTGGGTGGTCACATGTGATGTTAGTGGTGGTGTCTGTTTTGGATGATAGTGTAATGTGTGTGGTTATGAAGTGAGTGCAGGGAGAGTCCTGAAAACTGTACACAAATGGACTTCTTCACACTAACTAAAACTTACATATTCTATTCTCACCTGTTAAAATAATGTTCAATTAATTCTAAAGCATGCTACCTAAAACAAAACAAAAAAAAGGTTTAAGAGTTTGTTCACCTTTCTATGTACATATATAACACTTGAAAAAGAGCTCTCAACTGAAGGCACTTTATATGGCCATAATATCGTCATCACCCATTTAGTCAGAAGTGCCCACATGTAGTAATATAGAAGTATTTTTCCTAAACTCTAGGCATGCCTTGCATCCAGCTGTCACTCAGCACTCACTCAGTGGTTGGGCAACGAGCATCAGTAGCTCCACTAGCAACTGCTGTGTGGACTCAAATGTCTACACCTGCAAAGACCAAAATTTCACAGTAAATTTTATAATTGTAACTAATAAAACCAGGTAAATAATGTAAATAAAAAAACTTCAGGGACATTAAATTTGAAAAATCAATCAGTTAATATAGAGGATAACTTCTGGAATTAACACAACCAAATGAAAACTTCCTAAACACAGTAAATAGAGCAACAGAACTAGGTCATTGGGAAAACATCTTAATAAATAAATACAAGAAACAACCCACTAACTAGGGTTACCAGAACTATGGACCCAAAAATAGTTATATTTATTTTTTTGAAATTCCAGAAACATTATTTTTAGTAAACTGTGTGTGCAATTGTTTGAACAGAGAAAGCTGGTGGGAGAAAGCCAGTAGAGAGTGTGGCAAAAGTGGACATTTCAGTGCCGTAATTTTCCAAGTATTCTGCTTATAAGCTTTCATTACTTTGAGGCATACAATCATCATTTTATTTCACAAACATTTAAAGCAGTTGCTTGAAGTGGTGTCCTTCAGCATTTCACACATTCTTGACATCTTTGATGAAATTTGCATTCACACTCAAAAATAAAGAAAGATTTCAGTTTTAAAAGTTAAGTTGCCTTAAAGGCTTAAGTTTTTGAAACATCTACTTCTTGTGTATACAGAGTAAAGACCTGTTGAGAGAATGTTGAAGTAACGCCCCAGTTCATGAAGCTCTGTTAGAACCATACCTTAGGTCTATAAACTTTAAAGTTCAACAACCCTGTTTCTTTAAATCTCTTGACAGGATTTCTAACAGTACCTCTATTTGGAGTTGAATGTTTACAAATTGTCTACACACCTGTTGACATGAATTTGTTTTGATGTAAGCATTGTACATTTACTGTTGTAAAGTAAATATTTCAGATGGTATTTCAATTACCTAAATAGCTATATAATTTTATGCACACAGCACATGCACTTTAAGGACATCTCCAAAGAAGTATGTAAGCAAACACGTCTTCTAACACAAGCAAACACCACACTGTACAAAACAATGACTGGTCACACAAGAGTCCGCGCAAACACATGTTTTATAGCCTACACCTCAACCTGTGCGAAGCATTGACCAGACACATGTTGGCCCACACAGCACTTAAGCTGCAGATACTCAATGGTTGGGATTTTTCTGCTGGCCAGAGCAAGCATGAGTTAAATATAATTATAAGGAAAATTAACAACTAGAATATATGAGAAAATATATATCTTCAGTTGATAAGCTTAGTTGGTTTACACTTATGTAATAATAATCTACCACCATATATATATAGAAAAACTATAATTCTGTATGCTAAGTAAAAGCGCAACTAAATGTTTGTTCACACACTGTTAGAAATTAAGCTATTGGTATGAGCATAAGCAGTGTATGGTCATGTGCTATATCATAATTGTATTAAGATACACATATTAGCTCTATGGTTAAACAATTATTTGACATTTTGTACCTATATAGCTCTAGGTAACTTTATACATCCTTTGTTGCATCCAGGTGCCATGCAATCTCGCTATATCATACCAACTTCAAGAAGGAAGAAATTGCTATGATCATGATTAGGTTGACAATTGTGAAAGCATACCATTTGTCAAACACACTGCCATCACAACTCTGTGATAAAGCTTTATATTATTTGTTAAATATACATATTATAAAACATTTAGATGTTAATGTTAATTTAATGTTGTGGAATTGGGTGAGGTTAGCTTTAATAATTATTTTGGGTTATGTGGCTAACTACACTTGTATCTTGTGGCAGATTGCAGAATTACATAAAGTTATGATTTAAGAGTTATTTCAGGTTGTGTGGAAAATGAATTAGCACATTTCATCACTATGTGAAAGGCTCTCATTTATTTTGAATGAAATACATGGTCCGCTATGCATATGTATGTAAATTACAAATTGTTGATTTCCCACCTTATTTATATATTATAGAAGCTATGCATATGAACCATGTGTGCACCTTTTCTTGGGTGCTGGTTTTATGGAGAAGAAGAGAGATTCTGCCTGCCTGTCTTTCCACAATATTGTCAATCAAAGATTTGTTTGTTTCTTTGAGGCCCTCAACCATTATGGTAATAGGTTATCTAATTTATCATGATCTAGCTGAATTATTAATGAAACACAGTGCACGTGCATGTGCATGAACTCTAGAATCTACAGACAGAATGAAACCTTAGCATAGAAGCCATTAGATGCCAGGGTGTAGAGTGTACTGTATGTCTCAAAGTGGTTCCCTTGCTCTGCTTCTGAAATTGTGTGAAACCTACCAAATGAAGACTAGGGAGTCAAGTGCCCAAGAAAATGTGGGTGCACAGTCTTACCTATTAAATGACATCAACTTGAAATTCTGCTAGATTTGGTTTTCATAGATTACCTGTTGAGGTACCATAACCCTGGATGCAAAGGATGCAATATTACTCACTTCTATACTCGTAACTAAACCATAGACCTCTAAGAGTTGTGAAAAGACGTGAAAACTAAACAGAATCCTGGAAAAACAGGAATTAGTGCATGAATCTCTTGAACAAGACTGGCCAGATTCTCAAACCATACTGCATCAGGGGAACTCATCCTTCACCTAAAGAGCGAAATGGATCTTACAACCTGTGAAAGCTGATCTTAGGCTTAGTACATTTAGTAAACTGGATGCAACATGAAGAATTATAAGGAGCCTAAGCAAAATCTTCGGAAAATCTTTGGCTAGCTTACCCTAAAAAATCTGTAAATGTATACTTGCATTGGATCTGTTCACTGGATTTTATTTGCACTGATGACAATTTTAAATAAGATCAACAAACTTTGGGACTGATTGATCCAGGAAGCAGCAAAAATATAAATGCAAGGTTACATATACAACAAAGTTCAAGATATAAATCTGAGGGAAGCATGGAAGTTTGTCATTGTCCTGATAAAACAAAGTGAAAAGGGATCTGTATACAACTAGAGACTGACTGATGCACAGGTTATCAGACTTGATTTTTTTTGGAGGGGGATATTGGATAGGAAGACTTTAACAGCAGGAAATAAGGCTAAGTTTTTGGAGTTCCACTAATGCACTTTGGTAGTAGCAGTAAGTTTCGGAGTTTTAGTAAGCTGTCACCCAATTAGGATGAGAGCCGATGTCACATATTTCCTGCTTACAGCCATAACAATAGCTCTGCCTGTGGTCTGGAAAAACTTCCATGGAGTTCATGGATTGGAGGAGTATATGTTCTTTCATCACTGATCATTGTTATTATAAGCATTACCAAACAAAATGACAGACAAGTGGGTGTAGTTGAAGCACATGACATATGGTGAGCTGAACCAACTGCACCATATAAGATAGATGAGACAGAATAGCAACTTGTAATGCTGAGCAGTGCCACTGATTAAGATGGCCAAAAACTTGGACCATGATCTGGACAACACTTGGCTGGTAACCTGTGAGACTGCTACAAATATTAACTGTCCTGTTTATTATATAGAACCAAGCAATAGAAGCAACAGAGAAATACTGCAGCAAATTATTATGGTTTGTAAAAATGGGAATAAACTCAGCAGAGAACAGAGATGGTGGTTAGAGGGGAGTGAATTCAAAGTTGTAAACAAGTTGATTACTTAGCAGTAAGGCTAAGTAACAAGGAAAATGGACAGAGCAAAGGAGAAAGGCACTAGGTAAGGGAAAATTAGCTCTAAATAGCACAAGAACATCCTTAAAGAAGATATTAAATATGAGGGTAACCTGGCTGGAGAGAATACATACAGCAACAGTGGAATAAAAAATGATGCATGGAATAGAGATTTGGGGGAGCGAGATAGGGTGAGAATGTATAGATAAAATTCATAGGTCCTTTTGCATGGAGCAGTAGTTAAACGGATAGTGAAATACCAGAATAAGATCCAAGCTCTAGAGGAAGGAAATATTCTCAAAGTCTATTATAGGACAGAAGTAGCAGCAAAATGGGATAGAAATTAAAGAAAAGTGTAAGAGAAGTTGAATTGGGTAAGCTAGACAATCAAAAGACAACAGGGGGACAAAAATTATGGAATAAAGTGAAAGCGAAACTAGATGATAAAGGGAAAGAAGAAATAATAGGTAGCTTAAAGGATAAGAGCAGTTTGATATTATATAGGAATATTTAGAAAGAATGGGGAAGAGGAAAATACATTGATGTGTGTGGAAAAATGGATAGAGAGGGTCTACCATGGGTTTAAAAGGTTTAAAAATAGATAAAGATCTATGCCCACTAAGTAGCAATTTAGATAATAATCTACACTATATAATTGAATGCAAAGAAACAAAACCATGGAGGGAAAAAATATGGAATAAAAATTGAGAAAAGTTACCAATAGAAATAGTGCACTTAAAACTTTTTGGAAACAACAAGAAAGAATTTCTGAAACAACAAGGTAATTTTACAGGGAAAGTAAGAGAGAAATGGGGGAGGAAAATTGCCACACAAAGAGAGGATCTTAATAATAAAACTGATGAGGTTGTAAGTATAAAAGAAATAAATAAACAAATTTAATAGGTTATAAAAATATATAATTAGAGGGATAGGTTCTTATACTTAAATAACCAGGGTGTTAACTGTGTATGATACTAATTTAGTAACACCAGGAAAAAAATTATGTATGTATGAAGTTTATAACTGAAAAGATGTAAATAAATTAACTTACTTCATCTTTTGGCAAGTGGCCATATTACAGAAAATTGCTTGTCCTGCAGGCCATTGTTTTTAACTGGCTTCTAAATGATGTGCCAGCTAAAAATTTAATATATTATGAAACCACAACTTTAAGTGTTATACTGCATTAGTGCTGTTATAATGCCAAAAATACTGTATACTTCAGTATGCAGCAGGACAGTAGATGTCATTGGAAGTTTGGTGTATGAGATACACGCACACAGGCACACACAATTTAAAATATTGAAGTGATTGTGGACCAATAGAGTGTTCCTTTGACTACTGGCATACAAATGAGGCATTCTGAATGAAACTAAGACACACACGTCCACATTCTTTTAATTTATGGCCACTAATGTGTGATCCAAAAGACATGCCATAACTTTGACATTTAGCAAAAGGGACAATAGGTTTCCTATCCCAAACTATTTATCTAGGACCCCTCTACAATCTTGCCAATTTGTACAGATGAATTCTGGGATGCCTGTGTATATGATGTAACATATTAGCAAATAGTGTTGGGCCATGATTTGTTCCAATTGGAAAGTAGTCAAGGCGAATTCTAAGCCTTCCTTGTTGACAATTACTTTCTGTAATTGAGACTTATTTCCCATTGAAAGGGAGTAAATAAATACACACTTAAATGAGCTTAGACAGCAAGAAAGAAGTATAGTAAATATGTACATGCAAATAAAACCTTTGCTATGCAGTTGGAACTGTGGAAGGGACAGTTACAAGAGCGACAGCAGTATAATTTCCACTCTTTCCAAAATATAAATGAGAAAAAAATGTTAATAAGTACATTCCCTTACTAGAGATTCTAAAGAGTAAATGATTTTGTGGGAAATGATTTTGACCTCTTGTAAACCCTATGCATGTTGGACCTGCAAAGGTATGCAGCTACAATATATCCATGAAAAATGAAACGTTACTGAAATATTTGTGCCATGATAAACATTACATTGATCTTTTTAAACAGTTATCAGCTCTAAATTCAGTTATCAGTTTCAAACCACATGCAATTAAGAGTCTTTGTAGCTAACATTTTGCCTAAGTTTGATTCTACGTATTTTTGTGAGCCATGGCAAGTCAAAGTACAAATCTTGTTTGACTAATGAACATCTGTTGGCACAGCTGAAAATAGCTCTATTGAAAATAATGCAGATTTTAATGAAATAATTGCAAAAGTAAAGAATGTAATTAAGAATATTATGTTGCTTGTATTATTTCACTGTAGTCTAAACTGTATATAAAAAAATCAGTACTATTTATCAAAGAAACACCAACACCAACTGCTACTGCTCTCACTGTCTGGCTGTTTCTCCATCTACTGGGTCATTTCAAACTATGTGGTGTTGTCTGACTTTGCAGATTGCATGTTTAGTGGTTCAAGATTTGCCCATACCTGACATACAGCATTTTCATATGATTTCTGTGTAACAACAAACTCTTGTAGAGGTGCTTTGAATTACAGACAGATTTCCTGCTCTCTATGTCTCACCGAAAATTGGTTTTGTAATCTTGTGAATATATATTCTTGATATGAAATCAAAATAATCCCCATATTTTTGAGGACATCAGAGTAAAGTTAGAATGAAGTCCAAAGAAATTTCTGAGAAAATTACAAAGGAACCAGGAATTTTCTGAATGTCATCTTGGAATGTTTCTAAAATTTGTAATTAAACCTCTCTTAGATAACTGTAGTTCAGGAATTGCAACCATGAACCAAACAGTATGGCTCAGGTGGTTTCATCTGTGGCCTGCATTTAGGAGGTCGTGAATTTGAACCCTGCAGCCAGCCTACCTGACCCATGGGTTTTTTTCGGGGTTTTGCTGGAGTGCCAGGTGAATGCTGGGAAGGATTATTACATCTCTCAAACTTTTCGGTGCACCATTTTCCTGTTTCCATCATTTCCTCATCATTTCTTTCAGGGTTGAAGGACCAGATCATAGTGTTTGGCAGGTTGTGGCTGAATAATGATTTGCACATTGTAAAGACATTGTAGTCAGGAACACTCAATTGGGATCCATCTTCTGGATTCAGGGCTCCCTCTGAAGACTTGCTGCGAAGCTTGGGGCTCATGAGCAGGCCCTAGGGTGGCATCTTAAGCATTTCAACTGTAACTCCATCCATGCTTGTGCCTATTGTCATCTGGGTGTGGTTGCCCTTCAGGTCTCTCTACCCTCATCCATCTCTGGGGTCATGAAAGTGGCAAAAGTCACAAATGCCTATGTCTAGTGCTCTGAGTAGAGCTAATTTAAACAATTAAGTATTGCATAATGTTAATGATCATTCTGTTCACCAACATTTAATTTGTTTTTTTCAGATGAAGCATCCTTTTATTTACATGGCTGATTGTTAATGCAAGTTTTCTTACAAGATTGGAGAGGTAGAGTCAGACTGAAAGATGTGAGAACTGTATGGCAGTATAAGGATATCACTTTCAACGTTTTCTATAACAAAAGTGTGTGAATATTGGAGGTTAATTTCCATGAGAAACCAGAGCACTTGAATTTAAAGAACTATGGATATCCAACTCTGCTGGCAAATAGCATACTTCCCAGTGTAATGCATCCAAACAAAGGCTCTGTATATTAATCTATATATCCTTTTTTTTAACAGGGTTTATTGTCCACATTTACTACTTATGGCACCACAAGTGATGGCACTGATGATACTTGGAATGAAGATGGAGCACCAGTGGAATGTGATGGCAGGGGAAACTGGAGAACCCAGAGAAAACCCACCCCTGTGCCACATTGTCCATCTCAAATCTCACATGTGGTTGTCTGGGATGAAACTGGACCATCATCTACATATCCTGAAGAGTGTATTAACAAAGTTATACTTTGCTACTAAAAGCTTCCAGGTGCCACTGTGAAAATGCTCAAATATTATAAGACCTGTAAATTGTAAATTTTATATATTTATGCATGGTATTAAAATATATATTTAGTTTTATAAAAAATACATTACAAGGGATTAGAAGAAAAGATAGTGATTTCTTTTACTTCACTTAAAGTATTCTTATCCACTGTTACCTACACTAATAACCGAGTGGGAGGGCTCAGGTAGTTTTGTCTGAGGTCTACATTCAGGAGGTCATAGGTTTGACCTTTTAGGCCAGCCTACCTAACCCATAATTTTTGGGGGGTTTCCCTGGGTTCCAGGTGAATGTTGGATGAGTTCACTGCATCACCCAAAGTTTCTGGTCCACCATTTCCTGTTCCACATTTCCTAATGATCTCTCCTTCAGGGTTGAAGGACCAGGTGACAGTGTTTGGTGGATTGTGGCTAGAAGGTGGCTTGTGGATTATTAAAGGTTATTCTGGTATAATTATCGCAACCGCATAGCTGAGACCTGCCTTTGAGTTTGAGGCTCACTTTGGGAGTCTGCCAGGAGGCTTTGGGCCCATGAGCTGGCCCTAGGGTGATGCTGGAGGTATTCCAGCTGTAGTCATTAGGGACCCTGTCAATGCTTGTGCCTGTTGTGATCTGGTTCTGGTTGTCCTCATCCCTCCCTGAGATCATGTAAGAGGCAAAGAGCCACAAGGGTCTATGTCTGGCATTCTGCCCCTGTGTGCTAGGGCCCCATCCATGTCTAATCCTAATTCTACACTAATGCTTAAAAGTAATGGCATAACTTTAGGCTTCACATCTTTTACTGCTACAATATTCCTGTTATTTTATTTAATTAATCAAAGAAAATAACCTTTCCATATTTGCCTTAAGGCATGGGATACTATAGAAACTTCTGCTATTTTCAAAAGCTTGGAACAGGAAGTTAGACAGGAAACATGTCACAGAGAGCACACAGTAATGGAATTTTGTTGCAACTCATTACTAGTCAAGGATTATGCTATGACCAAAGAGCAAAATGAGAAATACTACAATATATTACAATGATATGATGTATAGAGTCTTTGCTTTGGCTTGTGTTTTGCCGATATTGTATCTCTCATTCATTAGACAGAAAAATAATACAATTCAAATACAAATTCATACAAAAAATAAAAACAGGGCATTTGCTGAAATTTCTTAAAATCCAACTGCATGCTTTTGTTTTACTAGAAAAGAGGACATGTCTGGGAAAAGGGGGACATAAGGTCTTCATAGCTGAGTGTGTAACTGGCTCAATATGGGACAATAGAATGAATTTTCAAGAGGGGCTTCCAGATGTTGCTATGTAAATACCTGTGTCTCTATTAATGACCCAGTTTCTTTGCTTCCAGTCAGCTATAAGAAAACATTAACCAATTTTTAATCTTTTATTTTGTTTTAAATTTTTTATACTTTAACATTTGGCATGACAGCACCTGGAAATTGTAATTAACCAGGATACTGGCTGCAGAGGCCTTAGAAACAATTTGAAGTTATGCTCTATATATATCTAGGTAATACCTGTTTTAAACTTTACTAGGATTTATAGAGTTCATGGTTTTTATGAAAAATTGATTATTTTAATGGACTTCTGTCTTCAGTATTTCGGATAAGTAAGGTTCTGCTGCATCTAGAGTGCCAAAGAGATTTTACATCAAAGAGCTTGCTTGAGAGCTATCTTTATTGTTAAAATGTTATATTTTTTAATGTCATATAGAGTGATTTATTTTGTGTTACATAATTTAAAGACTGACCTCAATTGTTTAATTTCATTTTTTATATGTTTTAAGCTGTATCCATTTCTAGCAAAAGGTTTTAGAGTTTCAGTTTATAGGAATTATATTATTAGGAAATAAGCAAATAGTTTATCAATGGATGTATCTAGTCATTACATTTTCATGATTTGAGGTATTGGGTGACGTGGTGGTTGAGTGATTAGATTTTGCCTCTCACCAAGGCAAGGTGCATTCTTCCTAGGGGACCACATGAGAAAATTGTGGTGGACAAAGTTGTGCCTGGATGGATTTAGTTTGGGTTCCCTGGTTTCTCCAGCCCTTTATGCCACCATCTTTTCTTTCATCCGAGTCATGCAGTCGAGTGGAAATTGACAATAGAAGCACATAGCTTCAGAAACATATCTTCCATTTAAGAAATAGTAATCAATGTACTGTTACAAAAATCAACTCACCAAATAAATTCAATGAATAGAACACATCACTGTCACACAGTCTATCATATATTGTAATTTTAATTATCACTGCATGTTTAAGTGCTTTATTATATAGATGTTAGAATTTAGTAGTTTTGGTGGTTTGGGAGAGAAGCCATTGTACATGGATGATAGTGAGTGGCAAACGGTGGCAACAGTGCGAAGAGTGACCACAAGGCAGCGCTAACATCAGGTGCATAGTTGATTCTTCCAGATAGTAGTATTGTGTGATGAATGAGTGCTTGGGTCAAATTTCAGTAGACAAATTATTGAATATTTTCTTAGCACTTTACTGAATAAACAAAAATAGCCAGAAAAGCATTTTGAATTGATGTTTTTTCTTGTTTAAAGATGATTAACTGACCTTTGCCTTGCGGGTTGCTGTGAAGGGGACTCAGTGGAATCTGAAGCAGAAACAGGCCTCTGGCGACACCTGTGTGCAGCGTGGTGAAAGCAGTCTAGCTTTTCTGTGATGACAGACTTGGTCTCCTTTTTACTTTGCTGTTGTAGAGCTGGAGTGCAAGAAGGCAGCTGCTGCTGAGCAGCTACATCATCCAGAGTAGCACATGTTTGCAGTGGCAACACTGCCATGGGAACTGTTGTGCAGCATTGTTGCAGCACACCTGTCAACATCCCGCGCTCTTCTTCACATGGCCTGTAACACATATCAGGCAAAAGCTGTGTAACATGCATTAAGCAATTTCAACATTTTTTTGTCACTGCTTTACTTTTACAGCTGGCTTTTTCAAAGTAAATTCAGTGACAAAGCAAATTAGTGCAATTAAATAATGTATATGTACTTGCTTAGAGTATACAAAAATACAAAAATAGAAACTGCAGTATTGCTATATTAATGAAATATGGTAGTAAAATGAAAAATATTATTTTAAAAACACATAGCAACGTAATTAGGATTTATTATCTTAATAAAATCATGAATAATACAAGAACATGAAGTTCATAGCAAAGGATAGTGTGCTGTATGTTTGTCCATCAACCAATGTACCCATTATCCAAGTTTGCCACAAGAAAAGTATGAAATAAAATTGTTGTATAAGGACTTTATAAAATTTTGTCATTCTTCAAAAAACATTCTTACAATAGCTTCTGGAATATCTGTGTCTCCATTAATTATTCAGTCAATACAACTGATGTATGAGTTAGGTTAAAATTCTGATGTGTTACATATACATGAGATTCTCTATCCACTTATCATTAGTTTTTATTAGCTCCTTGTTATTAATGGTTATTTGTCTTTATACTTCACATCAAGATAACATTTTCAGAAATAGTTCATGACACATTTCGCTATAGATACAAATGGGACACTTGTATAAACCTTGAAACTCCATACACTTTCCATGACAATGCAGGAACAATGAATAATGATAGCATTCTAAAACATGACAAATTAAAAAATTCAAACCAATAATAATGGATATCTTATAAATAAAGTATATTTTTGTCTATCTCTTATGTTTACCCATGATACAAAACTATGCAAGTTTCCTTCTGAATGAGTAGGACTTTACAAGCTATTACGACAAAATTTAAGATATAGACTTTATTTGTTATGAAATATCTTAAATACAGATATTTTATTCAAAATTGTTAGAGCTGTTTTAGAAAAATTGAAAAAATAGCAAATTTTCCATTTAATAGTTTGGGACAGAGGGTTTTTCTTGAATATCTCTATGTTGGATCATGCACACATGTATGTACACAAACATGCAAGGTGAATTTCTGAAAATGTGTATTTCTGGCGAATTCTGGACTTCGAATATTTGAGCATAATGCAATACTTCCTTAACCTACTAGATAGAGAAAGTAAAAGCACAAATAAGTCTTATGTCCCACAAATAAGAAAGAAAACCAAAAGTAACAGCAAGTCAACCTGTGTTTTGGAGGATATTAGTAGGGGTTACAAGGATAACAACATCTGGATTCCCTCAGACAGCCAGGCAGCTATAAAAGTACTTGCAAGTCACAAGATCAATTTAAAGTTGGTCTAGGATTGTCATGAATTGGGGCATCCAACTGACAAACACAATGTGGTATGGTATAGCATGGTTTATGCATTCTTTTGATCAATTTTTTAAAAAAATTGCACATCTATATAGAACATGTCAAACTACAAAGCTCTACTTTATATAACTTCCACTTAAGTTTAAAGTCAGTTACCTACAAATTATTTGTATATGCAAAATGAATTAGGTAAAACATTTTATGATATATTAAGCATGTTGTCTTAATAGAAAATTATATTCATAATCATCATTACAGCTAGGCTGTCACAGTCACCACAAAGCACAGACATACAATACATTTCCGTTCTCCCTTCTATGTCTCTCTCCCAGTCACAATGTGAATTGCTGTGCAAATTCAAATTAGGTATAAATCTTATGATGTGATATATTAAGTATGTTGTCTAAAATTAAAATCATGTTCATCATCTTCCTTACAGCTTTACTACTGCTGCAGCCACAACTTTTTTTTTTCCAATTTAATTCAACTTTTATTCACCTCGGATATACAATTTGTACATATGGCTTCGTTATTACTTACAAATAAAAATAGTACAAGAAATATACAGGTGTAATATAATACAGTTGTCCTAATACAATAGGTGTTAAATAACAGAGTTATGAAAATCATTAATGTTATAAAATTTGTGTTTTAATAATAATTTATGCAATTTAGATTTAAAAATGTTTCCTCGCACAGCGTCTAATGATCTGGGTATCTTATTATATGGAATTATTCCTTTATGGGATACACTATTAAGTCTGTGACATTGTAGGTCTATTGCCTCAGTTGTTCAGGTATTATTGGCATGATAATCCTTATTTCTTTTAAAATATTGTATATTGTTTCTATAACACCTACGTATATATTATACATGGTAGTGGGAGTATATTAAACTCATCAAAAATAGGCTTACTTGGAGTATGAGGCAATATGCGCATTATCATTATTCTTTGATTTTCTTTTGTATTTTGAATATCTGCACTACTTTTGGTAAAATGTTTTACAGCAGTGTGTTATATTAGGCATGTTGTAAAATATTCATACAAAATCTCATAAATTATCATTGTTTCAGCTGCACTGCTACTGCTGTTGCCACTATCACTTTCTTTGATCACATACACCAGTACATCATTTGCGTTCTCCTCTCTCCAACTCCCCTGTGAATTTCTGCACAAATTCAAATTAAGTAAAAAAATGGGGATATTCTAAATTTCAAAATTAAGTTCTGAAAAATGGAAGTCATCTTGCATTTGAAGTCATCTTGATTTCAAATACATACAATACATATTTTGATGTATAATGAAATCAAGAAAAGCAGGTATAGAAATCTTCTGTGTGTATTTGTACACAGTAAATTAAAAAACTGCAATTTTCCAAGGATATGACACAAACATTTTCAAGAGAATCCCCCACCACAAACTACCCTTTACATTGTAAAATTTATTAATATTTTATTTTTTCTAAAAATGGCTCTTAAAAGATTCTAATTAAAATATCAAATATTTAAGTTATTTGCATGACAAATAAAACACA
This sequence comes from Hymenopus coronatus, assembly GCA_030762935.1. NCBI lineage: Eukaryota > Metazoa > Arthropoda > Insecta > Mantodea > Hymenopodidae > Hymenopus > Hymenopus coronatus. The sequence continues at coordinate 217,079,017 of CM060900.1, forward strand.
CATATTGCATTTTCTGAGAATAGAATGTGAAGACCTGTTTATTTGGCAGGAATTTGCAATAATTTTGCATATGAGACACATGAAAACATACTGCACAAAAAATGTAGATCTCTTTAAAATACACAATTTATTTCAAGTAGCTTTTTTGTGGCATGTCATTTCTGAGACACACATTTACTAATTTGAATTATTCAATGCCATGTCATGTTTTAAAACTGGTATCACTATTCACCTTTCGATTGTTTTTTGTGATGCCATGGAAAGTCTATGGAAATTATGGCCAGGATATAGCACATCCCACAGTTATACATCTAACTATTGATTTAGTTTCCTCTATTGCCCTTGTACCTACAATGAAATTTGTAATGTAACTATTTCTGTGAAGGTTTGCTTTGGTTAACAAGAAGCAGGTAGAAGAATAAGCTTTCATAAGAATACCTATCCAACTCCTTTCTTACATATGCTTGAATGGAGAAAACAAATAAATTAATTAACATAATTGACCAAATAGTTTGTTAAACTATAAAGCCAGGGACTTAAAGTACTTACAGCATTTAAAATCATCATTGGGATATTTCATCTCAAAATTATTTGAGACCACTTTATGGTTTACCAGGAGATATGTTAGTCATTTGAGAAATTTAGTGCTGTGTAGCCAAGCTGCCATATTAGCTCAGCAGTTAGAACAACTGGCTAAAGACTGCGAGATCTATGGTTCAAATCCCAGCTAGGGCATTCAATTTTGCAATCTGACTCTTCTATCTAACTCCTATCCTACACATGGTTTGTGTGGAAAAAACAATTATTTAACACAAATTGACCTAATAGTTGGTTAAAATATGAAACCTGGGACTTAAAAGGGTTATAAATTGCCTTTGGGGTATGTTATCTTAAAATAATTTGAGACCACCTTGTGATTTACCAGGAAACATGCAAGTTAATTGTGGAATTTAATGCCATGCTGGCAAGTTGACATTATAGCTCAGTGGTTAGAGCAACTGGCTAGAGACTGGGAGATCTATGGTTCAAATCCTGGCTATGTCATTGGATTTTTTAGTCTGATTTTCCTATCTATTTCATAAAATTAGCTTGTAGAAGCTACATAAAAATAAAAATAGTGGGTAGAGAGAGTCTTGTGGTTGAAACACATATTAAGTGATGTATGATACAAAATAGAATATTTTTGCTGTTCTTCCTTATGGTTATGAGAACATTTTAAATACAATGATTTCAGAATGCACTAAGTTAAAACATTTTTAATTATAGAAGTGTTATACCCAATAAGAATTAATATTTCTGATAATGATATTTAGGGGAGTGAATTTTGCACTAAAATAATTATACAAAGGTTCAAAAAGAGCTGCAAGTTTAGGGGACATCATTGTTTCTTTCCCAAAGTTACTTTTTATTTTGGTTTAAGTACGATTTAATTTGATTGTCATCGTATATGTTTTCCATGAAACTCCTTCACTTCCTTTATCATATCTAAAGCAGTTACAGGTGGTGCATGTCACTATGCTTCAGAAATGGCATGTAAATCCAATGTAGATTATCAACAGAAAAAAAAGTGCAATGTGTATAATGTACTACTTCTATTTTATAAATATCAAGTTATAAAAATACCGGACAAACAATAAAGCAATTATTCACTTTATGTAACTGCATATGAAGCATTCTAGTTTGTAAACTCTCCTGACAATTTTAAGTAAATTAAATAAAATATTATGAAAGCTGGAACATTTTAAACACTAAAACTACAAACACATAAAGAATTATAAAAAATAAACAAATTCAAAAGCGATACATGTCTAGTAGCTGCTGTAAGTAAGAGAATAGCTCTTAGTTTCTGTATTTCTGAAAATCGTAGTTAGTAATGAGATTGAAGCATAAAATTACTAAGTATTTATGAAGTATAAATACCAATTAACATTACTTTGAAGGAGAAAATTAACTACAAACCTAGTTAAGCTCATACGAGGAATTTTGACAGCTCTTGCACTGAAGGTAGCACTGGAATATTTTTGGGTTTGCTGAACCTGCAGCTGTTCTTGCTCTTCATGGTGCTGTTTTGTACTTCGCTCCGCTGATTCCAATGCTGGAGTAATACAGTTGGAATGCTTGTTCAACATGTCCTATAATATAAAATAATGATATTTAATTTGCCATTGCCAGCTGTGAATTAAATAAAAGTATACAAAATAAAATGTGTAATAAGGAAAACATAGATATACATTTGTTATCATTTTTAGGGGGCAGAAGGCTCATGCAATAAACTTGGATATTAATAAAGTATTTAGTGTAATTACTAAAAATAGAAGGCATTTAATCTCAGCATTGCATAGGTGCTTTCAATTGCCTGTAAATTAAATATATGGTTCCTTAATTTAAATTTTAAAGCAAAATAATGCTAAATCTTTTGAGTTTATTAGATTTCTGACTAACATGTTCCATCTAAAACATTTCTATTGTCACAGGTAGTCAAGGTTCTTAAAACATGGACTCATGAATGGGAGGTTTGTGGTTCAAAGCCTGCTATCACCATCCTCCCTGACTGAGGTTTTTATCAGGTTTTCCACAATCTTCATGACGGGAAAATGCCAGGGAGGCACCCTAAAATTATGCCTGGGACATTTTCTTTCCAAATTTCGTATCTCAATTATTTAATTTCATGTACCATCAGTGTCCACCACCTGTGGTGCTACACTGAAACATCAAATTACTAGGCAAGCAACCAAGATACACAGATGAAAATGTATATAATTCAACTATGTAACTTTTGAGTGTTGAGAAATAAATGTTCATTCACATACTCATTCATACTTGCCAGAGTTAGATAGGCAAAGAGAGAATAATCTTGAAATTGCTTATTCAGAAGTGTTAAAACTTTGCAAACTTATATTGATAATTCTCGCAACCATTTTGTTTGTTGTACTTGGTCAAGACAGACTGTTTAATCTGGCTGTTTGAAGCATTGGAAAGGTATTAATTAAAGACTTGAGTGAAAGACCTACATTTTATGATAGTCTTATTTCTGCATTAGCAAAGAAAGAATGAAACAAGAAAGAGGAATCCTTCTGCACTACAAATAACAGATATGCCCCTATGAAAACCACTTTTTCTTTTCCTTATTGTCTCCATACCATAGATTGTTGCCATAAGCCACTAACACTGGTATTATTTTACTATCTGTCAGTAGTGTTTGTTTTTATACCATCTTCTCATATTATGCAACAACTCTAAAAAGTGGAGCTATTTATACAAGAATGTGTAAAACCACATAAACTTATGGCTGAGAATCTCCATTGAATATGTTTTAACTGGTATACCTAGTTACTGCTGACATCTGGTATTGTTTGTACAAAGAATTAGACTGGGCCACAAATGCTCAGTTGATGACTAAGTTTACCTCACCTCTGGATGTTTGCCATTGTGCCCGCATTTAAACTACAAAGAGTTATACTTGGTGACCTTCTAAAATAAACTTAATAATCCCATTTATTAGTGATACTACAAATCCAAATTCAAAACTAATTAAAAGCATGGGAGGTTAAATGCAGAAATGTGACAACATGGCTTCTCTTGATGTGAAAGCTCTAATCACTAGCATCTCCAGAAATAAAGTTCCAGCATCTTTAAAGAAATGCTTATATTCTACTCATATATTTATCAGAGAAACAGAAGACATCTCAAATTACAGGCTGCTCATTCCTTCTAGACGAATGACCTTTAGCTGAGATACAGTGAGCCAGCCTACCCTTGATAAACAGATCAGCAAATAAATTATGTTACAATAACAAACAGCTCTGCTTCCTTCTGACTGCATTTTGAGAATACACAGTAAAGGTGAGTAAGTGAATCGTATATAATCTCTCATTTAAAATGTCATTTGTCAAGAACTAGTGCACAACCTGTAACAGAAGCTTACTTAAGCCAAAGTTTCTTCTCCTTCAATAATAAATACTATAAACTTTTTTCCTTCAGTAAAAAATAATATAAACAGCCTCATGTGTTAGTTATTGTCACCTTATTAGCTGATCTGTACACCTAGATCAGCAACTTGGAAATGCTGGTGGTTACAGTCTTTCCTCGCATATTCAAGCTTTGGTTCAGATATCTTGGTGACATTTTTGTCATAATGCCATATAAATTAAAAGATGTTGCTTTGAAGTTGTTTAATTTGTAAGATAAATATGGTAAATTAAGGTAGAGAATTAAGGTTGGTTATTTTTTTGGGTTTAAAAATTATGAGAAAATAAGACAATAAGATTTGGAATTTATAGAAGACGCTCATGTGGACAATTATATTAAGAAGAATAGCTGCAATCCACTATCACATCAGTTTTCTAGATTTAATAGGGTTTCATTGACAAAGGCAGAATATTTAAAAGAACATGATCATGTTCTTGACATAGCAAAGTCTTAACAGCAGAAGTTGTCTCCTGATGCAAGTGACGTCTGCGCTGACACACACTTTCATAGTCCAGTTGTGTCTGAAATATAAATGGCATATGAACTCCTTTACTAACAGTGAAAGTAGTATCATGAAGAAAGAAAATACTTTCCATAAAATTTATAGTCATGCTATGTAGTCACTCACCAGTTTTCTCACAAAGTGACAACCTAAATTTTCAGTTAATTTTCCTTTATTGGGTTCTTATTTATAACTTTATTACTTATAAGAACAATATCAAAACCACTTGAAAAGTTTTTTGAATTAAGTACAAAAATAATGCTGAAATTTACCTTTTCATCTCAATTCAGTCATCCCTGACATTACTATATCTTGTGTAACACATCCTTAGGGTTTTATACCATCAGAGATGTTAGTGCAAAATACTCATCAGCTGGTGTTGTTTAGTTGTTCACCTAAGGAGTTCTGATGGAATTAAATAACACTTGGGATAAAGGTGATGTGGTGGCAAATTATAGCTTAATTATTTGATTTTCATCATTGCAATGACCATAAGTGAAATGTTGAATTTATTTGTTCATTAATTTGTAATTTGTTGCACTCATTTGTTAATTTGTTTATTCATTTATTCAGTTTTTGGCATATCTTTGTGTTGATTTGTAATAGTAATACCAATTGTTACACTTGTTACACTTAAAAGAAAGGCAATCAGTAGGGCATTTTTGCCTATGACCTATCTGGTCATATGACTACCTTAAAATTGTGATGCTTCCATTTTTTAGCAGTCATTGTTCAGAAACTTATTCTCTAACTTGCCAAACTGGTTATCAACAGTGCAAAATTTATTTCTTGCAGATAATTTTCTCACCCATAGTATAGTGTTAAATGTAAAGCAGAAATTTACATGAAATGCTAATATTTTCAGCAGTTTCTGACATCTTTAATTCATTACAAAAGTCATTTGAAAAATTTGGTAAACCACAAGTAAAAATTATTTCTTTATAACACTCTTGCTTAGTTTCTCAACATTAGTGTATATACTCACACTAATGAGTTTACAAAGTTTTCATCCGATTGGAAAAAAGGATACTCATGCAATGATCACTTCCTCATTTGGTGAACATTTTTTTCTGCTGTGGCAAAACTTCAACTTTGGAAATAGAAAAAATCATTAAGAAATAGAAAAAAATCTGAAGAATCAATGCAAAGCTAAATGTATGCACTTTGGACATTATGACTGCTGCTGTGTGATTTGAAACATCGCCCTGGTGAAAGAGTATGTTTTTGTGCAACAATCTTAGTCAGCTTTCATGCAGTCCAACAAAGCATAAAAGTCCCAGTCATGGTTCTGTCATCTTTTTCTCAAGTAATCCATATAAATGACACCTTAGGAATTTATCATAATCATCTTTCCAGCTGACGAAACAGTTCTCACCATCTTTGGTGTGCTCTGAGCAGCCTTTATCCATCATTTTTACTGCTGCTTTTTCTCCGGTGAGTAATGGTGGACCCAAAATTTTGCCCAAAATCCATACAACAGGTTCTGCAGATTTTGACTGAACAGTGCCAGACCCTATTCTGAAATGTTCTTTCCCATCAATTTATTGATCAAGTGTCAGCAATTGCAGCTCTTAATATGTACACAACTTTCTCAGGTTTAATTTTTTGTGCAACATATTGTGCACTCATTCAGTTGAGCTACCTAAAATTTCAGCTATCCTATAAGTTTTATTTGGTAGTCTTGCATTAAAATATAAGATCCCCACCCCCCTCCATGACTTCCTTTATGGTATTTGCAACTGAACAGCAGGAGTGTGCTTCTTTCACCACATTTATATTCACTCATCCAACTGAGAGTGCACAAGCTTCATTCAACTCTGATTTTGTCCAATTTGTAGTCCCACCCTTTAAAAGGAAATGTTATATTACATAAAACTTTTATTTATTTATTTTTTTTTTAACATCCCCTAACCTGGTTGGTCATATCGGATGAAGAATGAAATTGGTGAAATGATCCTCAAATGATCTAGGGGTCCATGGAGCTTAAAGTTACTCGACATTCGTCTTCTCAAGATAAGGGAAAACCCCCCAAAAAAACCTTATCCGTGTAACTCACCCTAAGTGAGATTTGAACTCACGACTTTTTTAATGTGAGGCAGACACGCTACCACCACACTACCCAGGTGGGCACATAAAACTTGTTTTCTCTATTTTCTATGGCATGTGTGACACAGAATACTTCAGATAGCTCTCATCAATTAACTGAACTTGACTTCTATCTGAAAATTTGCCTAAATGGAGTGATTTAATAAACTTTTCTCCTACTTAAAGGGAATTTAACAGGCTTGTCAAACAATCCTCATGTGTTCTAGCAGTTACCATACAATGCAATTTTTTAGGAAATCATCTTGTATAGAGAGAGATTTTGGGTTATGTTGCAAGGCCTTATGATTTTGTTTGAAGCTTCTAGTCCACAAGGAAATTGTCTTCTAGAGAATTTATGAGCATCATTTGTTTAAGATTTTCTGCTAGCATCATGATGTTCTATACGAGATATTTAGTTATCATTTTTGTTTGATATTTGTGTTTTTTCTGACATGCTCAAAACATTACAGAGATTTTTTTCTTTCATTGGTAAAGGGAGGTAAATTTTGATGTAATAATTGGTTTAGATTCGGATTGTGACATGTTCATATTTAGATATATTATTAAATGATAGCTCATATTAAAATTTCTGCTTTATCAAGAATATATACAGACAGAAAAATTAAAAATGAATTAACAGAATACAAAGCACGACTCGAGTAGCAACATTGATCGCTTTTTCAATGACAGTAATGTCCTAAAATGCAGACCAAAGCCTTTAATGCACTGGACGATGCTTGTTCTTGATGAGCTCCAAGATGTATCATATACACTTCCTTGGCCTTGTTACTTAAACTAAACTGTATTTTAATTAAAGAAAACTGTTATGAAAATGACCAGCTGCTAATAACAGTATTATCACTATGCTGAGGACTTCTATTTTAATGCAATGAATAAGCTGTTGACTGTGAATTTAACTGCATGTTTAATGAATCCACCAGTATGATAATTTTGGAATCTCTCCTCAATGACAGAAATTTATGTCTGATCTCCATAAGCCTCAGATTCCTGAGATCAGAGTTTTATACCCAGTGCAGGGGAATGGTTCATTTATTTTTTTGTGTAAAAACCCTTATCACGGTATCTTTCAGAAGTAAAGTATAGCCAGTGGACCAATGTTATAGATATAAGGCAATTAAAAGAACCTCGCAACTGATGGTGAGGCCTCTGAGCAAAATTAGTGATGCTTATTGCCCAATACAGAATGGGATGCTTAGAACCATAGCAGTTAAAGAGCATCTATAAATGCAACTCAATTTAACTTTTTTTCTAAGCTCCACAATGTAATGAAATGCAGAGCTTTTGCCTCCTTCTTTGAAATGACAAATAAATAATATGAAGATCTTTCAATGTCTAGACAAGATGCAAAGGTCTCTTTTTTCTATCTGTGAGGTTCAAGGTATATTTAGGCACTTGTTATCTTAATTTTTTAGCTTAAAAATGTATGAAGAAAGCAAACTTGTGTTTCCATCCTTTACGTGGGCTGCCTAAGTCAAGTAGTGTCTTAAATTGAAGTAAAATTACTACATTATTTTAACTTATACAATGCTTAATTCTCAAATATATTAGTATATTTTACCTGTTGTAATGCTTTTTGTATAGCTCAAAATATAATAAATACTATTAGTACCAAATAAAGTATTATTTTTTTCACCCACTTTTAGGATATACTTCTGCATTATTTTCTACCTCAAAGTATAATTTTCAAAGCTAAATTTTTAAAAATGTTCTGGGGAGGTTACCCAAACAACCAATGTGCCTCCATTTATATAAATTCTGGATCTGCCCTTGATATGCTATCCCTGGGAATGAAAACAATAAAATTAAAATTTGTCAAGGTTTCTTTCACATTAACAGGACCTGCGAATGCTTCCTGTGTGCATGCGTGTGACATCTAGTACACTCGTGGTGAGCCTAGGTGTTGTTACTGTGTACGTACCCTGGTAAGGGTTTAACCACAGGAATGAGGTGAAGGTTAAGGTTTTGGGTGATGATTTTAAGGAGGTAGCACTAGATAAACTCCTCGAAAGCTGCATTTTTCAGCAGCAGCATCCTTTACCTCTGTTCTGCTGGTCTTTAATTTCTAGAAAATTGTTTTTTGTTGGATAATTTTGATAGGAGGGGGAATACTTAGTTCAGCTATTTTGCTGTTGTCTGGTTTGAAGCCGTTGTTACTGAGGGTGCCCGCAAGCCATGCAGGGAACCCGAAGCTGCCTGTATCAGCGTTCAGTGGGTAAGTACTCCCCCAGCAATCTGACAATGCGGTCTCATGTTCGCCCAATCTTGCATATAATTTCTGAGCCCGGTGCGTAATGACATCTTCCACATATGGGAGGGCTGAAGCTTCATGTAGTAGCCTCAAAGGGAAACGTCGACATACAGAATATATGGACTGGAGTCCTCTATTCTGTATCCTCTGTAACCAGAGAAGCCAGGAGTCTGCTGCCATACCCCACACTATGCAGGCATAGAGCACCAGGGGGACTATGAGTGCCTTGAAAATATGTAACTTTAAGTGAACTGGCATTTGGGAGGCCAGAACAGGGTAAAGGGAGGCCACCTACCCCTTCGCTCTGTCCGACATTCCCTGAACCTGTTCACGAAAAGTTAGGCCCTTATCAAGAGTGACACTCAAGTATTTGATGGAATTTCCCCAATCTATCCTCCGGCCCTGATAGGAAAGGTTGGGTATCTGGGGAAAAGCTTCCTGTTAACTGTGAATATATTATATTCACCTGTTTACTTTGCCATTCCCATTCTGATTTATGTTCTCAGTTACCAACTTTTGGTGAGGGGATAATAAGCTGCTCATTATAAAATGTTCTAAAAATGAATTTTCACGTGCTATATTTAGGCTCAATGATTACAATAGAAAACTTTTGGTGAGGGGATTATAAGCTGCTGCTCATTATAAAATGTTCTAAAAATGAATTTTCACGTGCTATATTTAGGCTCAATGATTACAATAGAAAACTTTTGGTGAGGGGATTATAAGCTGCTGCTCATTATAAAATGTTCTAAAAATGAATTTTCATGTGCTATTTTTAGGCTCAATAATTACAACAGAAAACTTGTAGGTCATTGAGCTAGAGCTTCTGTGCAAAATTGCTTTCATAGACATCTTATTTTTGCACTTATGCAGTGATTTAGTTGCTTCTTCAAATTAAATTAATAATAAAATGAAGAAATAGCAAAACGAAAAGAAATATAGTTTATATTGCAATGTAACACATACACTTGCCTCTAGTTCATGGCTGTTGTCTGGTTCTATGTTTTCCTGATTGCTGTCTTCCAGTACATTGTCAGGTGTGGTTGTTGCTGGAGGTACGACATTGTCAGGAACTGCACTATTTGTATCTGTTTCCCAGTCATAGGGATCTGATTCTTCGATTCCCTCATTTTTGATTGCCTGCTGTACTAATGCGATCATAAACTGCAAGAATAAAGCTATAATTTTAGTAAGTTATATATTTAGTATTACTGTAATTATTATAAATATAATGGAAAAGATGTGCCCAGTGGCAACACTTTATAGTATGTCCACAATGGCAGAATACACATCTAATTGCCAATAAAACTCTTACTTCAAAAACAGCAAAATGAATTTCAGTGTAAGTTCCAAGAGCATTTAAATGACTTTGATGCTCACTTAGGAGAAGCTTGATGTTCCACTCAGGAAGTTGCAAATCCTATAGAACCTAAAATGTCTAAACTAACTATAAACATTCATACCTACATACCATGTTGGTGTCTGTGTTTTATATTGATTTGAAAATAGAATTTGATGAATAATAGAGATTTTGAAAAATTACAATTGAGGTGAAGAACCCATCTATACGAGATGACATGAAAGCAAAAACAATTGCACAGATGGGATGCATGGTCACTGCACTTACCAGTCACCATTGAACCTTGCCTTTTTGTGCCATGTACATCATCTTCCATAAAATGCTGATGTTTAGGTCATCAAAACTTCCATTCTGAAGACAGCAGATTGGAAATGATAAGGACTTCAGTATTGACAATAAAGCAGTTTTTTTCCTGCCAGCTATGTCAGAAAATGGAAAATCAGAATTTTATTCAATTAAACCAATACATTTAGCAATAGAAATAAACAGGAATCATAATTCAATTTTTTATTGCAGTTGATGTTGACTGAAAAGAAATTCCACTTTATGCAATATAAGGAATCAGGAAGCCATCAAAAGAATTTTGAGCTGTACAGGAAGAACCAGAAAGCTACGCAACTGACATGCATAAATATTGCTCCTAGAGGCTAGTCAACCTCTGCAATAGATACATTAAATCTTGGCCTCTGCCATATCACAGCAAATATCCCTCTCTATACATTGTGAATCTCATGCTGAACATTTTTTTTGGTGCAAGATAAAAGAAAAGAGAATCCTGACTAGTCTGTGTTATAAGAGAATATGCTGCACAAGCTTAATGAAACAATGAGTAACATTCCACAACAATTAAGATTATTTTACTGTAACAAATTGCATACTATGTTGCCAAGATTTGGAAATGAATAGACAACATTAGAAGATTGTTTCCAATATTGACTTCTTAATATTGGAAAATATGAAAAAGAATGACTTCATTATTAACTCCAGAGCATTAGACATGCACATGCACAACTTTTGTAATCACTTATTAACTTAAATTAACACAGTAGAACAATATCAGCAAAAAGAATCTTAATATTTACATTTATAAAATAATTTTAACAGTTTTCTTTTATTTTCACAGATGATCCAAGATATTCATGATGAAATAGGGAACCACTAAAATTGCACTGCAGTTGATGAAACCACAGCTTCACAAGGACATTACACAATCATTTCAAGGTTGGAAAACTGGGACTCTGAAGAAACTGTTCCAGAACACTTTATCTACTTCAAAGAGATGAAGACCAACCAACCAAACAATGTAAAAAGTTGTTCTCAATGCACTAAGTGTATCTATCTCCCTCTTTCCCTACCTCTCCATCTACTTTCCTCCAAAGAAAGTGTCTAATGCTCTCTCATTTTGTTCCATTTTGTCTGTGAATTGTATATTAGTTAATGGTTTTAATTATATCTGGGAGGCAAGATAAAATTTACTGCAAGTACAAGAGAATGAGGTTAAAAAATTATGTTTGGCATAAGCCATCACTCTCGGCTATAGATATGAACTGAGTAGTAAAGGGTGATGAATCTGCTATCCCATAATCATGCTCCCAACAGAGAATAGGGCGCTGAAGAGGAAATAAAATCTAGTGTGAAGTTTAGAGACCAAAGCCATCTAGTATTTCACCCAACTCAGATTTTCTTCACAGATTTAAATTGAGTTTCTTTGGAAGTTTCAACATGTTTATCAAACAAGATAACTGTTAAAAAATCTGTTAATAAACCAGTGAACCCCAAATGTCCAAAATGGCTTACAGAAATTTCTAAAAGGTACAGTTAACCCTGCAAGGTAAACAATTGCTATCATATAATAAGTGAGTTGGTAAATGGTAACACTATATCACTGAAAATTCCACTAAGTGAGTTGTAAATGGTAACACTAAGTGGAATTTTCAGTGATGTAGTGTTACCATTTACCAACTCATTTATTATATGACTATGCATCACAGTTACTGCTTCTATTCCCTCAAAGTAGTGAATTGATATCATATTCCTCTTCTCTTGAGGAAGAGGATAACGAAAAGAATGTTAATATTTGGGACAAAAGAAAGTCTGCAAAGTTAATGAAAAGCTCACAGTTGTTCATTGATGGTACATACATCAGCCTTTCCAACTATATGGTACTCTGTTTAATTGGAGGACCCAGACCATATATCAAAGATGATGAAATACAAATGAGTATGCCATTGATCTTTGCTTTGTTACCTAATAAAAACAAAACTCCTATACAACAGTTTGGAGGAAATTTTATATTCAATGCACTACTAATCTGTAAATATAACACTATTTTGGGCAATTTATGATTTTGAAGTCAGGATTTTTAAGTGTATGTGTTCTTTTTTTCCTTCCGTCATTCTCCATGGTCTAGGGATAACATGGCAGAGGGCAATGGACTTTTTTGGGCACAAAAATCCTTAGCATGGCTTCCTTTGGAAGGGAAGTAAAGGCGTTAATCCTGTATCATAGATTTACAGCATTATCAAACACAGCCATCTTTTGCCACTTTTACCAATTGGCAGTTTATCTCTGTAGATGGATACAGAGTGAAGAACTCCAAGCAGTGTATAATAATCCAGAGAACTGATAACCTAAGCTGTAAATTCAAAAGACATCAGGATTTTCATCAGTGCCTGAAGAAGATGTAGTTCACTGTTTCAAGGCATTGAGGGATGTTGAGGCCTGTACAAATTATTACTGACCAGAGAGCTCCTCAATTTTAATTATATTTCAGGGTATAGAGCACAAGAAATAAGATGCATGATTCCTCCTCTCAACCATACTCTTCTTGGAACCAATGCAATACCACAGTTCACAATCAGGATAAAACAGATAATCTCACTGATGATTTAATAACCATTTACAACTTGCATACATGAAGATCAACCCAACTTTTACTCAGTTCTGTCAGAACTACAAAATGAGTAGGTGGACTCTGACTGTATGATACCAGAATTCACAATGGGCAGAGAAGTAAAAGCAATACATAACATGAAATTGTGTACAGTTCAAAAATGTACTCAATCTATTTCTTTGAATTATAAAAGTTATAAGCAAGACAATCAACAAGTGAAACATCTGTAGGTCATGAGACAAACTTGCCAAGTGTAAATTATAATTCCTATTAAATATGATTGGAACTATGAGTAAACAATAATTACCCAACAACCAGCCTTAAAAGCCAGCAGCAGTTGCAAGCATGAAGTCTGCACTAATAATGTAATGCTACGTGAAAAGGAATTTTGTCATATATGAGAGGCTGCTTAGGGACAACTGGAAGAAATTCATTTTAGAGAACATAGAGAAACATATGGTTGAACTTTATTTTAAATGATAATATTATACTACATAAATGATATTTATATTTAATTCCTATTATTAATTTTACTACAATTTGTACTGATATTACTAATTCTATTATAAATGTCTAAAAACTAAAAACTAAAATAACTGCCTCAAAATTCATTTCTTATTTATCTATTAGTTATTATCTTTAAAGAAAATAACTATTTATTCTGCTTCTGAAATTATTAAGTTACTTTGGTAATCATTTTACAAATTCTGATTGGCTGAAATGGAAAGACAACAAAACATTGCATGTGTTGAGGGCAAATTGTTCCATGTGAAGAGGAGCATAGTTATTAGGGGAAAATTAAAAGACTCTTAGATGAATAATCCAGTGGGTAATATAGTTTCAGTTAGACCATGTACTTCTGTTATTCTTCTGAATCTACAATGAAAGTGAAATTTATCATCTTGGGCATAGGTATTTAACTCCAAAATAACAAAAATGGATGCTATGGCTTAAAATGATAATAGCTTGATTTAAATATATATTCTCCTCTCTTTTGAAGTTTAAAATTCCAACTCTAGAATCATTCTGAAAAATATTGTGGTTGGTTGATAATGGAATACAGGTTAATGATATAACACTTCTTTTAAGAAATTGCATCTCTTTCTCAAAAATGAAGATAAATACAAAAATGAGAAAAACTGTGGTTACTGGAAGAAAAGTATGAAGATGCACTTTCAAATTCAAGATGAGATATTGGGGGAGTGAAGGATTAATACATACATTGAAACTGCCACAAACTGTAAGATGAATTAGCCATTAAGAAATAAAGTAGAAAATGGTAAAGGAAGCTTTACATAAGAACAGTTTCTAAGTCACTAAAATAAAAACTAAGGAAAAGATTAGTTAAATGTTTTGTGAAGAGTAACACCCTATAGCATGAACGAACATTTGAATGTTTAATAGGACCAGTTGAAAAATTCAATGCCACAGCCGGGAATTGAACACAGTTCTCCCACTCTCTGTGCGGTTGCTCTAACCATTGAGCTACTGTGACAACCTGCCAGTATGGCATTCAATCTTCCAATTGATTATGCATGTTTTACCCGGTTCAACCAACCAGTATGTCTCACTTCAGAGAACCACCAGAATGGTGACTTACCATCGTAAGTACTTAGTATCTGGGTAATATTTACTATTTTCCTGCCAACATATAAGCTATTCTATTATAATTGTAATACTCTTCTCTCCTACATATTATTGAAAGGTACAATGATGTTTAATGGACTCAGAAAGTTATTGGAGCATTTAAAATTTAGATATGCAGAAGTATAGTACATTTAATATGGACAAAATGAAATAACTAATAAAGCTGTTTTAATAAAAGTAGATAAAGGAAATAAAAATGATTGGGAGGAACAAAAACAGAAACTGGCTAGAGCAATGAATGAGAAAACCTGTGTACTAAGAGATGCTTTGGAATGAATGGTAAATAAGAGTAAAGTTCGGTGCAGAAGAAAATCCCAACTGATAGATATTAAGATAAATATTTAATATTCCAATATGAGAAGCAAAACAGAACACAGAAAAATATGGAGAATGTTGGGTTGTGTCTTCAAAGAAGGAAAATGATGATTTGAAAACTTGGACAGAAGACTATCATTGACTGACTGACTGAATGATTGATTGATTGATTAATTGATTGATTGATGGAGCTTATTAAAGTCTACCTCTTTATATTATAACAAATGTTAACATTTGATATTCACTTTCTAATTTTTCTGTAAAAGAACAATAATATAAGCTAAAGCAAAATTGCCCTATTCTTGTAAGGCATTAGACATGAATAGTGTTGAAAGAACAACTAATTTCTGTTATACATATATTTATATACTAACATTAAGCTCTTAATAATACCCTTTTGCGTGTACACCATAGACAAAATTGTTTTAATTACACAAATGTTATATAGATACTGTAATTCTAGGCTTATTTAATATTGTAGTAATTACACTACTTAGAAACAGTCATTTTTTTTCAGTTTAAGCACATGCTTAATTATATGCTTGCAAAGAGAATAATTGTTTAATTTAAAACTCATGCAACATATATGCCATAATAGCCTAAAATTACACCATCAACTGATACTCAAGATGGCAGATTGTTTATCCCAAAAGAATAGTTCAAAGGTTTGAAACCAGCTGTTGTGTACTTCTTTTTGAATGACATCATTTGGGTTGTATTTCAAAACTTTGAAGTTAAATGAATGGACAGAACTTTCTAATGGAGAATACTACTTAATCTAGGTATCTAAACTGTTCCAAAACAGTATTTTGATTTCTGCAGATGTTTGCAGTGTTGCATTGATAAAGACTTCTATAATTTCAGGAAAAAAAAAAAAAGAACAAGAAAAGTTTTTCATTTTCTAATACTTCAGCTTTGTTGATGCAAATTCATAGCATGTCAAATGCATTTGAAAAATCTCATGATCTGATAATTGGAGTTAAATTTCTAGTGCAAAAACTGTTGCATTTTCACCACCTATGTTCTCAAAGATTGCTTTATAAGGTAATTTGTATTTATAAAAGTAAAATTTTGCCCATCCTCCCCCCCCCACAAAAAAAAACAAAACAAACAAACAAACAAGAAAAAAAAAACTGAACAACCATGATATTAAAATCTGAAACTCAAGAGAAACAAACTAAAGAAAATTTGAAATTTGGTTCCTACAATCCTATATTATGATCTCTGGTTAAGATTTCAGTTACATATCAATTGGAAATCAGGTCCAAATTTTCAAATTCCAATCTTTCGTTTACAGCTAACCTGGAGTTATTTTTAATAATTAATTAACTGCCACCTCAGTCAGCAATTAGGGTACTAAGTTGAGGGTAACCATGCAGAAATGGCATAACATTGGCCCCAATTCAGAGTCAACAGCAATACAAAATAAAATAGTAGAGCAATATTCATATAATAGGAGGAAAGTCAAGATGATTATATGTTGAAAGAATAACTTTAAGGGTTGGGATGAGAAGGTATTTTTTAAGCATTTTAATATTATTGAAAATTGCACTAGTGCTTTATTTTCTATTATTCTTCTGTATAATACCTCCAGCATTATTCTTGGGAATAGTTCTCTTATCATTTTAGTTTCCTTTTCTTTTCTTAACATGTATGGTGGTAATATTTGTTTAAATGTAGTGCAATTGACGTTAATCCAATATTCATAAAAACATCTAACCTATTTTACCAGTAAAGTTTTCAAAGTCATAAACAGCAAAGTTTTAACAATATATTCCAAAATGTCTTGTTTTCCTACTAACCTGAAAAATATAAGTTAATGATAATAATATAAAAATATAAGTTAATATGTGAAATCAGCAAATATATTTACACACTTATCTACATACATGAGTATATTAATGGTGAAATCCTACTTAATATAGGTTTTCACATTTTGTTTGTCTGTGGGGGTTTTCTTTTAAACATAAGAATTTATCAATTTCATTTTTTGCTGTGACCTACATAGAGGATGTTAACAGCAAAACCTATTCATCTTAATATTCTTAAATGTTTTAATGTAGAAAAATCCCTACATAATTTCTTCTATAGCAATGCCGAAAATGAAACAGGTAATAAGTTCTTGGAAAAAATGAATTTGTGGACAGGGATGGGGAAATTTGAAAATGAGTCAGATTAACAAACACTGCATTTGGCTTTATTTTCTTCCAAACTTATGACCCATAGTAATTCCTAGCAAAAGTAGAATATCTTCCTGAATATAGGGTCACTTTTAACAGTTGTCAATACTGTTTCCTAACACTTTCATTGGTACAGGGGTATTGATAGCTGAGAGGTGAATGAGAGTCACAAGGTCAAGGGGAGATATTTATATTCATGTAGCATAAACACAATATGTATCTGTTTACTTTCTGAGTCAGCAGGCACTGTAGAGTAGAAGCATGTATCAAGGCATTAAAATGCAACAACGCCAGGAAATGATGGAATTGCTTCAGTGAGTTTTCATGCTGTCATCAGGAAAGGTGTTAAATGAATCTTCACAAATTTAAATGTAGCAGAATAAGTCTTATGGCCAATATCTCTGTGCCATAAACATGGCAGAAACAAAATAAGTATAATATTTGTACATCAGGCATATTACTTTATTGTACATCTATTTATTTCAAACATTGTAACAGTAACATTAATTAAATAAACAACATTGTGACCAGAACAAAGAAAAATTACAGCCTTCTCCACTGTAATGAAAATTACCAACATGCATCTATGCATGCTAAATCTTTTTCCATTAAACCTTATTTAGAGTTAAACTCCATATAACCTAATAGTCCAAAATGTTTTAACCATTTTCAAATGATACTACCATGAAGAACTATATTAAATCATTATTTTTAAATATACCAAACCACACCTAACCTATTTTGAACTCGCACAAACTAAAATAACAGTATCAGCCTGATACATGTAGCCTATTTTTAAGAAATATGTTGCTATGTGAACTATGCAAATCATAATATTAACTGCAAGTATGCTTTATAACCCTCCTAATGTGTCCAGCCTATTATCAACCTATCTAAACGATATTTTAACAGTAAGTTTATTTGAAGATCTAATGCTACAAGTTTCCACCTTGATGGCATGAAGTTTTCAGAAACTCTAGGTTAACTAATGTACACTTACTTAACCTTCATAATTACATAATGCTATATTTAAACAGTCAGCAATAACCAGAAGTTACCAAATTTTAGTGAAATCTTAGCTCTATGAATGAACATCATTCTTTAGTAAGAGTTTAAAATTGCACAGTATCTTTTTTAGTAATTCAATTTTAGGAAAGTGCAAAAGTTATAGATTCTAAATTTGTCCATAGCCCTCCCCCAAAAATGCAGAACAGAACTGGAGGGGGAAGGAGTAAAACCGAAGAAAAATCTTATAATAAGATTTCCAGTGCTTCAAATCATAAAGCTACTTACTGTGTAATCTGGCTCTGCTTCATAATCCAAAGACTGGATATGATTTATGAGGATGAGAAGTTCAGGAGGAAATTTATCTAACAGCACTCCTACATCACAATTTTGTTTCATTAATTTCACCTATAATGAGTCAAAAGCAAAAATTGGTAAAGGATCAAACTGATACTACTTAATGTTTTGCATAGAGCTCTGCTTATCTCATCTTATTTAGTCACTAATGTGACTGCTCCCTGCTCAGGGTTGGTCATCCTAGCCAGCACCATCATACTGGGTTAGACGATCTAAGTGGACTACCAACCTCTTCCCTCAGGGTACACTCTTGATGCAACAGACATCAGTAATTCTCTACCATGCGGTATGGCCCTGTCATGATGGTTAAGTTTGGGGCAGCTTCCTTTTGTTCAGGTAGGGTGATACAACCACACCAGATCACTCTGCTGGAAACATTGGCTGTTGGCCTACCAGTCAGAATGGGTCTTCTTCTGGTTGCTTGCTACCTGGATATATTGATGGGCCATCTCATGCATCTTGTGGAGTTGGTTTACAAGATGCTCCACATAGTCAACTGCTAGTTTTGCCCCAGGAGGACTTCCAAACATCAGGACACATGGCTCCCTGGCAAAGATCAAACTGGCTGGTGTCAACCCAGTGGTGTCATGGGTTGAAGAGTGGTAGGACAGCAAGAAAAGTGGTACCCTAATATCCCAGTATCTTTGGTGATTGGTCACAACCTTCCTCAAATGTCCTTCTAGAGTTTTGACATACCACTCAAC
Organism: Hymenopus coronatus; assembly: GCA_030762935.1. NCBI lineage: Eukaryota > Metazoa > Arthropoda > Insecta > Mantodea > Hymenopodidae > Hymenopus > Hymenopus coronatus. The sequence continues at coordinate 217,098,303 of CM060900.1, forward strand.
TATGATCTCTGACTATGGATGGAGAGGTGTTGTGTGTATCTTGTGCACTCCGCTCCAAGTCACTCCAGTATTTCCCTCATCAGGCTGGACTCAAAGTTGGTGCCCTGATCACTTTGTAGCTCCAACTGTACTCCTAAGTAGCAGAAAAGCTCTTCTATGAGACAATTTGCAATGGTTTTAGTCTCCTGGTTAGGGATGACATACACCTCTGGCTGCTTGGTGAAGTAATCCATGGTGACCAACAGATACTTATTACCTCTGTGTGATGCAGGGAATGGCCCAGCTTGGTCAATGCCTACGCATTTGAAGGGTGTTCCCACATGATATTACTGCATAGAACCCCAGCTCTTGGTCTGGGGCCCAGACTTGCTGCACACACAACATTGGTGGCACTACCTCTCAGCCTATGTCCGTAGACTTTGGCAGAAGTACTGTCATCAGAGCTTGCTGATTGGTTGGTTGGTTCCCAGATGACCTCCCAAAGTCCCTGCATGGATTTCCTCCAGGAAATCTGTTTACTTCGAGGGAGGATCAACTGCTCTCTCTGGATCTTTCCATCAGGTGACTGCCATACTCTGAACAGTACACTTTCCTTGGTCTTCAATGAGTCCCATTGGGCCCAGTAGGACTTATACACACTACTCTTGGGTGCAATGTCTTCCCAGGTAGGCCTTATGCCTGCCTCCACTTAGCTCAGAAGTGGCCATTAACGCCTCATGAATTGTCTTGTTGTCGCCAAGCATCAGGCACTGTTGTAACTTGGCATTGTGCACCTCACTGACAAGGAGTAGGCAGCTTCCTGGTACATGCAACTAAGTGGTAGGTTCACCAGGGCTTTGTTCACCAACTCTTTAATTGCCAGGACAAACTTCTGCATTGTCTCCCCTGGCTTTTGCAGCCTCAATTTAGCTGACTGGTAGGCAGAAGCCAAATAATGGTTCCTGAACCAGTTCTCAAGGGCCTCCCAGATCTCTCCAGATATCGCAGATGTAGGAATCACATGAGTAGGGAATGGCCCAGCTTCTGTCATCTAACTCTGGAGGATTGCTATCAGTTGTGAAGCTTCCTCTTTGACTGAAAACCAGGTGTGGGTGGTGACTGTAAGGCACTGTCAATGGAAGACAGTGGAGATTGTCATCCCGTTATACTTAGGTGGTTTGATGCATGCAGATGTTGTTTCACATCCTGTCATCTCGCTTTGAGATCCTTCAGGATCCCATCGAGAATGTTTTGCACCATGGTATTCACTCCCTTGGCACCAGTGTTGACTCTTCCTTCCAGGACATTAAGCCATTTGCCCATACCTTCCAGGGTGTTAATGCATTGGCCAAGGTCTTCCAACATTCCTTCTTCATGCAGGCTAGATCATCGATTTTGTTTAATATCTATGTCTTCAGGTTGTCCATTACCTATTTCATTTCTTCCATTCCAGATTTCGTTTCATCCATACTAGGTTATATTTTTTGCCCATCTTTTTCATTCCAGATTTCATGTCCTGGATTTCAGCCAGTAAAGTTTCCATCATCTCACCATCTTGGCATTAAATTCCACTCCTGATACCAGTGCAACAAACACTTCTTTATTGCTCAAAAACTGATTACAATAATTGTCAATTCAGTGCTGTATCTCAATTCTTCCCTTGCTGCTACGATGCTTGTAGACAGCTGACTGCTCTCTCTCCAATGCAACTGCAAACTCAGAATTCACTGTCAAAACTGAAACTCTCTGGGCCAAGTTGCTGGTCCTTTTTGATACCTGTTGATCCCATGGCAAGAAACTTCCAGAAGTAGAAGCCATTATTGAGTGATTAAAACACATGCAATGACACAAATTCTTACCTAGGTGTGACAATGTTAGTGGACAACACATGTGCAACAATTGGCTATAAGATCGAAAGCAAGCCACTTATATATGTGCAGTGATTATAGGCCATCAGGGCACAGCCACATGCATTTGATGCATAGCTATAGTGCATATGTGGTTTTCAATGCACGGAATAATCCAGCACATACTATGTATGTTACATGCAATATTTAAGTATCCCTGTCCTTTCACCATCATATTCATCACAACACAAATTTAGGAATTTTACACTACACACGTGAGTCTCACTGTCCTTGCACTAAAAATACTATTAATTCATTATGCATTAGTTTCTAAACTTTTATAGAGTTGCATTTCACTAAACTTGAACTGTAACATTAGATCTTTCTCAGTGCCTTTCTCCTATGCCTTTAATTCAATCATTTTAACTTTATAGATTAATAAAAGAAAAACACATTTTGAGGCAACATATTTTATCATATAATACACAGTTTCTCTCACAGTACACTGATTCAAGCAACAGAAAACACTGGTGAAAAAACATATATAAGCAACTGCAATCTTTTTCTTTCATCCTGAGGTTTCCGATCATAAGTATTTTCATTCACAAAGAAATTCCATTTACCTTAATGAATCTACATTTGCAGTTTCCCTGGATTTAGTGTATGTCTCAAAATGAAATACCTACATAAAACATTTGGTGTTTCCTTGGAAGTGTAGATATCCTAAAACAAATGCATAACACTGTACATTTCCATTTTGAGAAGTTTCCATATTGTTCAGGAAAAATTACACAAAGTGATTTCCATTGACATTGAAAAGTTTCCCAAAACAGATATGATTAGAGCTTATTCAGTGATCAATTTAGGCAGGTTTTGCTGCATTCTAATGTTATGAAACTTATGAAAATTATGCTTACGAGCTTCTCATCCTCAATTTTGGACCAAGGAAGCTGCCCATTCATAAATTCAGATATCATGTATATGAAAGACCAGAGATCGTCATGGGGTCCCAGTTCCTAAGAGAAACATAGAGAAGTTCACACATAAGCATTAATTCAAACACTTTTGCTTACTTTGCTCATCATTTAAACATATGATAATCAAGTACAATTTTTAACCTATTTTCCCTAAAAACAGTTATATCTACAGACAATCACAGATGGTTAACAGGCAGTGCATGTTTGGCTACTGCAAACCAAATTTATCAAATGTACTTACTTGCCTTCCACTAATACTGACAGATTATGTTAGTCCCACTAACACTGTTAACACCTCCGTTGGTTGGTGCAGTAAACATGCACACACAACCTTAGACCTTCCGAAATGGGCACACAATTCTCTCTCACTTGATGCTGAAGGGACATTTGAATGGCTCACAATATACTATTAGTAATTTAGCATATTAGAATACATGTCTGAATTATTGGATAACCAATATAACTAGATATTATTGAATAATGAGATAATTATAATGACACAATACATGATTAATCTGAATATCATCTATCTCTGATGTTTGGCCATGTTAGTGGGCATGCCCTCAGACAAAAAGTTTCTGATTCAATTCCTTCTGTTATTATATATACAACAGATGAGACTTCTCAGCCTACAGATTGGCTACTAGGCAACCATGCATTTTACAGATGTTGTGAAACACAGGTGCTGACACCACATTCACTGATTAGGGCTATGGTGGTGCTCATTAATGTTGTGCTCCAGAAGGTCAAATGTCAAATCACACCTGTGGATAAATATTTTTTTTTTTATTCATTTCTCTTCATGTTTTGAAACCATTCTAGCAAATCTTATTTCTTTCTGAATGTACTACACAGTGAATTTGCCTATTAGTATAAGTTCCAGCAGTTCACGCTCACTGTGAAATAGACAATATCTGGACATGCTGTTAGTGTATGGGGAAGTGCAGCAGAAGCACAATGAAGGCACATCATCTATATCGACAGAGATTACCACTGAGAACACTTCATACAATTGGGAGCTGCAAACCATCTTCTGGAATTAGGAACAGTGCACAGGAAACCACATCCACGAAGAGATCACCCTGCCTGTGACCAAGCAACAATGGTCATGTGACTGACTATGTCATTCAGCATCTGCATTGTAATATGAGAGACATTCACAGGGCTTTCAATATTAGCCAATCTTCCACATGGAGAATACTACATCATGCAAGGTTTCAATCCTTATCATCTTCAATTACACCAGGAGTTACTGCAGCTGGACCATGGATGGAAAACGGCATTACCTAGGTGGAAGATGCAACAGATTGAAGAAGATCCACATTTTTGGCAACTGTGTTATTTACAGATGAAGCAGGGTTCCATATAAATTGCCACACCATGCATTACTGGAGCACTGTAAACCCACTTTGGATGCAAGAGGCAGCCTTAAAAGTCTGATAGGCTGGTATATTCAGTGATCATCTAATAGGCACATATTTGTATGATAGCCAACTCACTGGGAACAACTATATACACTTCCTACAACATCATCTGCCTACACTACTGGATGAAGTGCCATTGCAGAACTGACATTGTGGAACCAGCATGACGGGGTGCCAGTTCATTTGCCCCATCATGTAACAGTACCCTGAGTGACGGATTGAATGGACCAATAGGATCACCAGAATGCTCACCAGATCTAAACCCATTAAGTTTCTTTTTATGGGGTTATCTTAAAGATATTATGTACCAGAAGCAGCTCTCAACAGCTCAGGGAACGCATCATCTTAGCTTGCTGTGTCATTGTACCAGTCATGTTGCTCCAGGTTAGGCAAGGGATGATGGTTAGATTAAGATCTTGCATCTTCCAGCATGGTGGCCAGTTGAAACACAACCACATGGTGGAAACGGGTAAATTGTAAAGCTTTGTTTGTGGTGGTCCGGCATGATACCATAGTCTCTATTAAATGCACCACTTTGGAAACCACAGAGGTTCACAATGACCATAACATGGGCTTGCAGATGTTATCTAGTTTGTAAATGCTTATCTCATTTTGTAAACTATCAGAAAAATTTATTGTCTTTCATTTGTATGAAAGAATAGCTTTAAATAGTAAAATATTATTTAATATCTCTGTGACTCAGCAGCTTGTACCCGCCACATTGTATAGTTCATTATGGCTGAACAATTATATAATTAGTGCATTTTACGGAGGGTTAATTAAAATTATTTTGGCAAAGATGAGACTTGCTTAATTTCTTTTGTAAATTAATAATGTTAAAGAAGCTGTTGTTGTTACTACCACTACTACTACTACTCCTACTATTATTATTGTTGTTGTTGTTATCATCATCATCGGTATCACCATCATCATCCTTATTATTATTATTATTATTATTATTATTATTATTATTAAATATAATTATTTATATTATAAAACTGCATATTGTTTTCAGATTTTTCATTGGATAGCTACTCTAGCTGTCCTTCACCAAAAAAAATGCAGGTAAGCAAACTCTGAAATAAGGAAGAACATTAGAAAAAGAAATCAAAATTGTAGAAAACCATAGAAAAATATTAATGGATTGAAAGTTCCTGCAAAGAAATTCTGCAAGAGTTATGACTGTAATTGCTGCTGGAAAGAGAGAATAGCTTCTGAACAGTGTAAAATTAATTTTGATATGTTTTACAGAAATGGTTCTTGGGAAACACAAACAGCTATGCTAGCAAATGCAGTGAAAGTAGATCCTATTAAATGCTATAGAAAAGGAGAAGACACCCGAAAAGGACAGTCAAGAGATATTACTTGTATGCAAGCAATGAAACTCATCACCTGTGTACAGCAATGTTTATGAATACTTTGCAAGTTGACACTGCAAGAGTTCACCACACCTTGCAGAAAGCCAATTCAGATACTTTCAAAGACAAATGAGGTAAACATGTACTTGCAAATGTTACTTCCAATGAAATGCTTACTGCATTCACAATCATATTCAGTCTTTCCCTTGCTACACAAGCAATTATGAATGAAACAAGGTTCCAAATTTGAAGTACTTGCCATGCGAGCTTAATCTGCGAAAAATGTATTGCCTGTAAAAGGAAATGAGGAGGCAAGAAAATGACAATGGTGCTGATTGGAACAAAAACTGTGATAGTGAAACTACATATTCTATCAAAATTTTAGCCTAAAGTACAAATCTCTCAAAAGCGACTCATGCAAGACATGTGACAAGTTGAAAATACAAATAGATTCTGAGCAAAATGAAAAAGAATGCAGAAGACTGAAGGCTATGCAGGAATTGCACCATTGACAGGTAGAAAGTGCTAAGAAAGCTCATGAAAATGATATCATAGGCAGAATAGAAGAAAAAATCCATGTGATTTCTTTAGACCTTGAAAAAGCTTTTCCACTTGCAAAACTGTCAACTATTGAAGCTTACTACAGACACCAGCTTTCTGTTTTTAATCTTGGTGTGCACAATTTAGCTACTCAACAAGCTTACATGTATATCTGGCATGAGAGAATAGCCTCCAGAGGACCTCTGTGTCCAGAAATATGTGCAAGGAAATGTGAATTCGTCCCAAATGTTTGCCTAGTCTGATTTATGTGGTGGCCAGAACAGAAACATAAAAACTGTGTTGATGTGGATGCATCTGGTAGCTAAAGATGATTGTTCACTTGATTTTATTATACATAAGTTTTGCATCAGCGGTCACAGCTATCTTTCTAATGACAGGGACTTCAGTCAAATCAAAATTAAAATTCAGAGTAAGGAAAACATTTATTGCATTGATATATTTATACAAATTGTGAGATCTTGTCGTCAAAACAAGGCATAGTTTAAAGTTACAGAAATGTCAACAAATGAATTTTTCTCCACAAAAGAACTTGAAGTGGGAATCACTAATCGAAAGCTGGATGTGGACAAACACAAAGTGCATTGGTTAAAAATAAGAGAAATCAGGATTGAAAAATCAAACCCTGGTTTCATGAAGTATAAGTATTCTTTTCAGGGAAGATGTTTCTTATTACCAGTTAAATTTAGAGAAGAAAGTTACTGGTTCACCACCTATGTTCAATGAGGGTCATTTGCAGCTCCTATATCCTTTAGGACACACAATTTCTAAAGACAAGATGAGTGACACTCCATTTATTGAAATATGTACCACCTGTTCATCACAATTTCTTCCAAAACGTTTCTTCAACTGATGAAAACGAAGAAACTGATTGTATAGTACATGTTGAGTACAGTGATTCCGACAATGTAAACTAACATATTGCAGTTGCTTTGAAAAAAAAATGTTTTAAGTAAAGTCATGTCGTGTCCAACAGAAATTAAAATTAAATATCTAAGGTTCAAGATGTACTTAGACTTAGTGATGCCGTATTATTTGCCGAAAGCTCTGATATTCAAAATCAACTTTAAAAAGGCAGCTTAAAGCACGCAAATTCATATTATTATAACAAGTTAAAAGGCATTATAATGTATTTAATTTGACAGGGGAAATTTACAATAATCTGCTGCAATATGCATTACAAGTTATTAAACTGACACCTGGAAAACAAATATAACATAAGTAAATTATATTAATATAGTGAAAATATTTACAACATGTTACTGTTATAAACACTAAACAACCATAATGTATTCAGCAAGAGTGAACTATATTCCCCAATATACTAAAAGCCATTCTGCCAGACTGAACAGAATTTAATGTATATTAAGCAAATAGGATCGATCAGGTGATATTGCAATTATTTGTCAAATGCAAATGAATATTCCTTTCAAGTTTCATACAGATATGTGGCATAACAATGCTACTGTGTCTTCGCAAAACTTCAGTGCCTGTTCTGAAAAATATACTGAATGTCACTTAGTTCACTCTGGCATAGCACTCTCCAATTATACTCTTAAGGAATTAAAAATTCCAAGCTTCCTTTGTACAATATAAAAACCAGGCCTTAATCTCTCAAGATGAGTATAACTGAGGTGAAGCCTACAAAGCATAAATCTTGAAATTAGCAACATTCACTTTAAAAATCAGGAATTGATGAACCTTAAGACTGCACTTTTACAGAGAAACACTCTGAGCTTTGCTGCTAAATTATTATTGTAACCCAATAAGACTAAATTAAAATTTTGTCTACCATGCTGAACAGAAAGATTTGAAACATTAGATTAAATTAGATATCCTTAACAGAGTTTTATTATATATGAAAATGTGAAAATGGGACTTTTCTAACCTTTTTCTTGTGGGCATTGATGGATGCATAACGCACAGTCCCTCGGAAGCCGGCAGCAGCACGTGGTGCACGAACTTCTCCTGTTGGAGTTTTATATTGCCGACCCAATCCAAAATCTATCATGTAGACTTTGCGGCAGTTCATGGGCAATCGTCCCATGACAAAATTTGCCTGAAATGTATGGAGAGTTAGCATATGTATAGATATTCTTTAATTACATGATTCTGAAACTTTAGTCAGAATACAATACACTTAATAGTTTTACTGGAAAAAAAATGCACACTAGTATAATATAAAAATCTTAGTCACAATATTCTTTCTCAAATAAGCTGCAACACACAACTATAAACAGATTTAGAGATACAATCTTTAGATTTAACAATTTTAGTTATACAACCAGTGGTGACTTCTGGCCTGTTGGTTAGGGGTGTAAGAGATTAAAAAACGTGAAAAGGGTTCAACAGCAACCAGAAGATTTGCACCAAAATTTCTTATGCCAAACTTGAAATCTTATTTATAAATAAAAATGTTATAGACTTATGTATATTTAGGTATATTTCAATGAGAAATTGTTGCAGAGATCAATTTTATCCTTGCTTCCTTCCAAAGAGATGAGTCCTTTTTCACATATTGTGATTAGTTGAATCTATATCATTTGTTGGGTCTGCAAAATGTTGTTTAATTCACTATAACAACTGTAATTCCACACTCCTTTTACGTGAGAAAAAACAAACAATGCCATCATAAATTTTATTTAACATCTCACATTTCACAAACCCAAAGGACACTTTCATTAATATCTCTCCTGAAATGACAAACCTCAGTTGAGTAGTTACATTCAAAGTCTGACTAATAATTTTGCTTTTTCCAAGAAAGAAAGTTTTTTTAATGGCTGTCTTAAAAAGCAGTAAATTGCATAATTAATGTCAAGGCTGGTTCAGAACAACCCAAGAATGGTAAGCTGTTAAGGACATGAGAATTTGGATGACAACTGGAAACAAGAATGACAATGCATTTATTCTTCTTCTTTTCCTGTTCAATTTTGCACATTGAGATTCCACTTGTTTTTAACTGACTGATGATATTTTTATCTGACCCCAATTCAGCTAATATAATGTGAATTAACCAATGTCATAATTCAAAAGAATTGTGACTAAAGTGAGCTCTAGTGGCTGTTTCATGTCACAACCACAGAAAAAGTCTAAAAAGCACAATATGCATCTAAATTACAACATACTTAGTAAAAGGTAAAAGAAAGTTACAGCTTGGAAGAAGTCTTGCTTCTTGTTTCCAAGGCCTGGGAAGGCTTCACATCAATTGTGAATACTCCCATTGAAATACATGTACTTCAACTTTGTCATTCTGTTCTGATTACTGTTATTGGTTGTTGAGAGCCATCCTTTAGACTTTACTTCGAAATTGCATCTGAAATGCACATTCCCATAATATCCATGCTTGAACTGTATGAGATGTCATTTTAAAATTACATCATTTATGCATATTATTTTGTCTTATTAATCCTTGCAAACATAAAACTCACATTGCACATTTTACAGTCATATTAAGCACTAGTCATTTAACTACGATTATTTATGATTTCTTTAGAACCCATTTACAAGCACACACTTTAGTATTTTGTTAAGGAGTTATTAAATACTAAATAGATTCAATGATCAACATTGCTCAAGCCATCCCCATAATCAACAGACCGTTCCATACTCCTACTGTACGAAAATGTTTGACAACATACAAGTTTCCTTAAGCATGAGGAAGCATGGCTGTAACTCAAATAATCTACCACTGCCATCTTTAGTATTGTTTGGAAATTATCAGAAACTACTGACCACTAATGAGAGCTCAATATAATGACTTAAACATATGATTATCAAAGCTAATTCTATTTAAATCAAAGTAAAATTAGTAATGAAAGATACACAAAGAATAATTATTATTGGGAATGGAGCATCAATCACATTAATGGTGGAGTCGCCACTGTTTTAAACCAAATATAAATTAGTTAAACTACTCACTGGTTTGATGTCCCGATGAAGGTATCCAGTTTTGTGCAAGATGGTAATAGCTTTCAGAACTTGTAAACTTAGCCGAAGAGCTGTTGGCAGGGAAAATACTGCAGAGGGTTGTGCTCTCTGAAGTGTTGCCAGATCCTTTCCCTGCAGCTGCATAGCTAAAAAGCTATATTTTTGGTTTCTTCCACAGCCAACGTAATTGCAAAATGGTCCTTGACCTTTCACAACAAAGGGAAATTACTGATTCAAAATTTTCATTTACTCTGTTAAAATTCACACACCTGATTTTAATTCATTTCACTGCCTTTTGTTATCCCCTCTTTTTTTTTTTTTAATAGCATTTTACATTTAATGGTAACTGACAGAAGCCATGAGGATAACAAGTAAACTGAATTCATTATGGAGAAAAGGAATCTTAACTCATATCCCAAGATTGCACAGTACTACTAACACATGTTATTCCGCCATTTTTAAAATAATGAATAATCTGCAGATTATATCATAAACCAAAGGTTATGCAAAAATGTGTATCAAAATGGTAACATTACTGGACTAATGTTTCTTAAGAAGTGAACAATAATGTGATTCAAAAAGATGAGGATTAAATCTATGACAATATTCTCCCAACAGAATTAAAATATAATTTTTCCATGCTTATTAACTGAAGCCAAAATCTGACAATACATCTACCAAAGCTGCATTTGAAGTCTCTTCTGAACATTTTTAATCATTATATACTAACCCTGTAAAGCTTTTAAGATAAAAATTTCCTTCTTCAGTACTTGCTGTGGCTGTTTTGATGTCTCTACCTTCAGGGCAACTTGTTCTTGGGTAATGAGGTCTAAGCCCTCAAACAACACACCAAATCCTCCTCCTCCAATTTTCCTTATCTGTAGTCAAAATTAAATTCCCATAAATTTGTATTTAATTCCTCATACTTATTGTGTTTTAATATTACTCTTTAGCTTAGAGCGGCTTGAGCCGAGTATGGCATAGATAAAAGTGTAATATCATTCATTTAAAAGTAGCATCAGTGGCAGCTATTAAGATGAAGCTAGTGAAGTAGGACTTCACTTATGTTTAGTTGTATTAAATTTGAATATAGACATTTAATTTACTGCATGCTGAATTATCCAAAAAACTAGTCAGCAATATATCTGTTAGCAAAGAAGGAAGCAGTAGAATGGGGGCATGCTTGCTTTCTGGACTGATAGCCTTGAAGAGGGTGTTAAAGGGACAAAAGGAAAGAGGAATGGATGGCTATAGTTCTGCAGCTCTTTTCTGTCAATCAAATGTAGCTGTATGTTTCACTTCAAATAAACTTAATTTTAATGTAATGCATCAAAATGTGCAAGATTTTTCCAATAAACTCCTGGATATTGAAATATTCTTAAAAACCCATTATAATATTCAGGTCTGTTGTTTCACAGAACTCTGGCTTAAGAGTACAAATTTTAACTTAAACCATGTTATTCTCTCAAATTACACTGTTGTCGATATCTACTGCAGAGAAAATAGCATACATAGGGGTACCATCATAGCAGTCAAAGAGGGTATTAAATGTAAAAGATATCCTAAAACAGCAAACTTAAATGAAGAGAAAATGAGTTTATTGCACTCATGAAAGAAAAGCAATATTTTGAAAGTCACCCACCCCCTTCCGAGGCAATCCATATTTTTTGTGTACTATTCTTCTGTTTATTTCTTATGGTTTTACTTATATAAAATTATACAAAAATCATTTGTCATGTAAACATCTTATATTTATATATATATATATATATATATATATATATATATGAGCCATTTGAGATATTTTTATAGTATATTTCTCTTAAGTTTAAGACTTAAAAGAACACCCAAGAAATATCAAATACAAATAGATAAATCAGTCATAGCCAAATACAAAATCACAATATAGTGACAATGCCGTCTGGATGTGTAACCATTCTCATGTGTGCTCTGGTGTGCTGCAGTGAAACTGGAATGTAAGACATTGCAGTTTGATGGTAAACAATGGCATGATGCAACAGGACACTCCAGATTGCGAGACTTCACGTGACATAATGATTCTTCTGATATTCAAGATGTTTCTCTAAGCTTTGTTTCTGTTACCTTTGACAAGTTTTCAGAAAGTTTGTGACATCAATTTCTCACTATAAAAAGGAGGAAGAATTGCAGTGAGTTGTGTTGTGAATTGCACCGAGCTGTGAGTGACTGGAGTGTAAGCGTGCAGTTGGGCATGAGCGATGGGTGGTATGTAGCCATAAACTGTTAAATGTCTAATGTCCAGTGGGCTATTCGTAGCAGTGATATAAACAATGTATTTAAAACTAATTGTTGGAGTCAATAAATTCATTTGTTACACTGTTGTCAGGAGTGAAATATAGAAGCCAAAATTAATGGAGAATATGGAAAAGATGGGAAATGAAATAATGACAATGAAAACAAATGAAGGCTGGACTAGAGGGTGTAAAAGAAGAAATGAAAATGGCGATGGAGAAGATGATAGAGCAGAACCTGAAAACCAGAATAGAGACCACAGTGTAGAAAATAGAAAACAAATTGGAATCCAGCATGAAGAGGATGGAATTCGGTGGGGAGAAGATGGAATCCGGCATGGAGATGATAAGAAATGAAATATCTATGATGAAACTGGAACTTTCTACCAAAATCATTGAACAACTGACCAGTGTGAAGAAGGATGTGGAAGAACTTGGGGAAAAGATGGAAGAGCTTGCTGGAATGGTGAAAAAACATGACCAACACCTTCCTGCCCTGGAAGACCTGGGGGAACGCTTTAATACCCTAGAGGGAAGAGTGGACAGTGGCACCAAGGAACAAAATCCCAGTATGGAAAAGATGCTTGATGGGAGGCTGAAAAACTTGAGAGTTGAGATGACCCAACACGTCACAACATCTGTGCACATCAAGCCACCTAAGTAAGACAGGACGTCAGCCTTTGAAGTCTTCCGCCGACAGTTTGCCGCCATCACCACTCACAACCAATGGTCAGCAGAAGAAAAAGATGCCCATTTGATAGCAAACCTTCAGGGATGGGCGGTAGAGGTAATGATTGCGATCCCGACATCGGCGAAGTTTGGGAAGATCTGGGAGGCCCTTGAAAACTGCTTTGAGAACCATCATCTGGCTGCAACCCACCACAGTCAGCTTAAGGAGAGGCTGCAACAGCCAGGTGAAACAATACAGGAGCTCTCCCTGGCCATCGAAGAACTTGCGAACAAAGTGCTGGTGAATCTACCACCTAGCTTCGTGTCCCAAGAAGCGGCCTACTCCTTCGTAGACGGGGTGCATTATGCCAGATAAGACAGCGAATGATGCTCGACAACCGTAAGACGATCCACAAGGCGCTAACGGCAGCACTTAGGATAGAAGCTGCCAAGATCACAGCCATTCTCAACTCAAGGACCAGGAGTATTCATTGGGAGAGGGAGGCAACCCAGAGACGACGATAACCTTCAGGTGGTGTGTATGGTGAGCCAGGACTGTTCACAACAAAATGACAAGTAGGAGGAAAACGAGTAAGAACTGACGTGACAGGAGCACCACCCCCTCCAGAGACACTACGTGCCTTGGGTAGAAGAGTGGACAACAGCCTCTTCGTAGAGGCTGGATTTAAGGGAAGCTGTGCCAGGTATTCATAGACACAGGTACAGTTGTGACTGTAATCAGACCTGACGTGACGAAGGGTTTGCCCACATGAACCCCAGTCAGCTTATAAACTAGTGATGGCATAGGCCGACATTTTACTTGTGGAGAAGGAGTTGATACTGGGACGGTGCACCAGTTGACCACTTCCTTTGTGCTCTAGTCTTGTTATTGGGTGGAATTTATTTTGAGCCTCATTACAGCTGGGATAGGAGGTGGTTACTGTTGTCTGTGTACAGGGTTTATGGGCTCATTTATTCTTTGGATACAAATTATTTGTAGACATCTGCTTTCAATTTGGTAAGTGATCAGTTAACAATACTAATCTGTTTTGAAAAGTAGAATTTTATTCCTCTTCTGATTATAGACTAAACAATACTCAGGGTGACCCGGGTGCGATCCCAAGCAACTGCATGTGGGATTTATGACAGACAAAACAGCACAGGGGCAGGTTTTCTCCATGTTTTCTGGTTTCCCCCACCATTGCATTTCACTGATGCTCCATCTTTGTTCCATGTATCACCAGTGTCATCGGCTGCAGTGCCATATGCAATAAAAGTGGACATTAAACACCATAAAAAAATTTAAAAAAAAGAACAATACACTATCATGAACTTGCCAGAATATCACACACTTTCCTTAATTTCATGTCATATTTTTATGAACGAGCATTTCAGTTTTTAAATTTAGTGGTTCTCTTTTTTTTAATTTATGTCTATTAAACTTCATGTACAAAACAGATTTCTGTTTTCTTTTCAGTAGTTGCTGAGTACCAAACCAATATATAATTATTATGATAATTAGGTTAGGTACCTTAATATCAAGGAGTAACTTTAATCTACCCTACTTAAATATTCAATAATCATAGCTAAATAATTTAGCCAAGCTGATAAAACACTCTTGCTCTGCAACTTGTTATTAAATTACATAAATATCATATTTGTGTCATTTTATGTAGAACCCTTATATTCAAGTAATTTGTATGATTTTTCAAGAGATGAAATAAAAAAGAATGACAATCTCAGCATAAAAGTATACAGTGTGGTAGGGATACAGTTACAAATATTTTTATAAATAGTACCTTAATGTGCATCCACTTCAGTATGTTAGTTGTTTTATCCCCTTCATCTAACAGTTTTCCCACAAAACAAACACATAATTTACTACCTGACATGTTTTGCATGGTCTTAACTGCACAGTGAAATGAACAATGCATATCAGTATAGACTGTCCATTTTTCTACCATGTTTTCACACCTCAATATGTGACCTGCTGACATAGGTAGTGTGGAGGTCATTAGTCTGAATTAAATTTATTTATTAAACACCTAGATATCCTTAAAAACAATAAAGATCATTCAAACTCAGTTCCAATACAACATTCATTAGAGCATAGCCTGCTCGCCCAAGGTTACACCTTCTGATCTGCAGTCTCAAGGAAAATAAAGATGTATGTCTTGAGTGTACCATACGATGGATTTTTTCGGCCAGAAAAATTCTTAGCATGGCTTCCATTGGAAGGGAAGTTGATCCCGTATCATAGATTTATGGCACGTAAAAGAACCTCAAGCCTGATAGAGAGGCATCAGAGCAAAACTAAGTGGTCTTTCACACCCAGTATAGAATGGGATGCTGAGAACCACAGCAGTTAAACAGAATCCATAAATATCATGCCATTTCTTTTTTTTTCATACCTACTTTGAGGTACAGTAGAATCCTGATAACTCGACCTTATGCAGACAGAGAAGGTGTGGTTTACTGAATGTCCAGTTTCATAGAATAAGGCATCTGATAGACTCATAACATAATATGTACTGCAAATTATATAATTCCACAAACTTGTTTCAATACATACCCTTTTCCCACAGCAAGACTTGATTTCAGACCTCTTCTTTTTCCACCCCATTATAGTAATTCATCCAACTGCTAAACCCATGACAATTTTTCTGATATTTACCCCTTTGTCCAGTCTCTTTAACACATCCAATCTAATTTCCATTGCCACGTTAACTTGTCGTCATTTCTTCTTGTTTAACATTTTCAATAGTACAGACACAAAACTAAAGTAAGCGTGATTATATGGAATGTCGAGTTATTGGAACTCTTGCACTAACAAACCTGAAAACTTAGTACTCTTGTAAGTAAAATATAAGTCCAAAAATGAAACCAAGATTCATACAATGTTACTCATTACACTGTTCTTAATTATGAATACAAATATCTGCATTATTAAACTTAACAGCATGTATATCTTCTCTGAAATTTATAAAACTGGATATGAATAATGTACATTATGTAAAATTTCTATTGTCTCTTGTGAGTATTTTACATTAAAAGTTAAAGTTAGGTATGCCAACAAGCTCCATAATTCCATGAAGAACCATGACAGAACATATACTTTTGCAATTTTTAGCATATGTCATCTTTTTATAATCTGCAGAGGATCTTTACACAACTTCAGAAAAAGCTTGTGATATATACATGAAAAACTACATCAATTTATAGCACAATCCACTTTTCTTGCTCCATGAAAAAAACCCTGAGTTCAAATGGGCTAGAAGATTAGAATTTCCACAGAAGCACAATTATTTTTTAATTAGTCTTCATTTTAAATGAGAAGATATGCCTTGTGACACTGGGATCTATGTAGGAATAAAGTACCCATCAAGTTAAAGCAACAGCTAAAAGTTTACCATCGTTGCAATTAAAAGCGACAGGAAGAATGTGGTTATGACAGATTTGTAAATGTCAAAGTGTTACTTTTGATCTGGAGGAAAGCAATTACTTTCTAACATTATTATAATGAAATAAGTTTCACCATTGATATAATGAAGCCATGCAATAAACTGTGTCTAAAAAATGTTTACTTTCATAGGTGAGTTACTAAAATAACCAGTTTTCATTTGGATTTAAAAGTATAATTTAACAGGCAATCTAGTCCTCAAGAAATATAGAAATTCTTTAGTGCACATTATTTAGCAACATTAAAACACATAATTTCTTGCAGCTAATCTCCAGAAATTAAAGGAATAATTAATTCCATGATTATCAGATTGATGTTATGCACATGGAGGGCTGTATTTTTCTTCTTCTGCTGCTGCTGCTTCTTCTTCTTCTTTTTTTAATGACTGCATATAGGGAAACACATTCACATTTGTAAGGTCATGTATATTTTTAAGGTGGTTGGTTGGTAGTTGGTTGCTTGGTTGGTTGATTGGTTGCTAATGCTCAGCATATTGGGGTTCTCACATTTGCCTTCTTGCTTCTCAGTAGTGCAATGAGAGATCTGTAGCTGTTAAATTTTGACATTTCATAAGATGAGCAATATTCATTGTAGAATCCTCTTCTCTACAAAGTATTCCATTTGAAGTTAAAAGGATGTTTAATTTATGTAGATGGGCAGCCAAGCAATCATGTCCGTATGTAATCAAAACAGAGCAACAGCTTTTGATCATGGCCAATCTGGAATTATTGTTGCATTGTTCAACAAGGTTTTCCATCGTTTATTTGAACTCTCTTGGTTTAAACTGTCATATGTTATTTGTTGGACATTTTTCTGTTTTGTTGAGTGAAGCGATAATGATGGGTTTTAAATTTGGTGGATTGTAGTGCGTTTTCATTACCAAAAACTCCACAGTGTGAGGGAATCCAGTGCAAAATGATTGATTTGTGAAGAGATTGTTAGTGTTTACTACTTTGGTTGATCATCTGTTCTTTTTGTTGTACATACCTGGTACAAATGGCTTGTAATATAGATTTTGAATCACTAAAAATGACTGCTTTATTGAAGGCATTAATGTTATAGAAAAGCTCTTTCAATGCAGAAATGACTGCCTCAAGTTCACCATCGAAATGAGTTGAGTTTGGACCAGGAGATATGTAAGAACAAAACAAATTGCTGTAGGTATATTCCAGCACCTGCTGTATCAATAAAATTATGTCCAATTTTAGATCTATCAGTATAAATAAGTGTCCACTCATTTTCTGGGAATTTTGTGTAGATAGTTTCTAGGGCAACTTGTTTTAGTTGAAGTGGGTTTGCATCTTGTTTGCTAATTTGTTTCATTATTTCTATGTTACAATCAATTTTAATTCTATTAACAGGATAAGGCAGAGGGGATAACTTTTCTATATTATAAAAGTTTAATGATAAAATGTATTGATTTTGTAGAGTTTTAACTTTTTGTATGAAATCTTGTTGGTTTTCTAAGTTCCTACAAATATCTGTATAGTTTCTGTAGTACTCTAAAGGAAAAAAAAAAAAAGAAAAAGTAAGGTTATGTTTGAAATATTGTGTACAGTTATGGTTTCAAGGTTATCTGAGGTTATGTTTTGATATAAGTTTGGATAAACTCCTGATATAGGAAATCACATGACATAGCTATCAGTATCCATAACGCACACTCATCTATGGTAGTATTTTATTACCAAAATGTGGTGAATGCACACTAATAACACCCATTCACTTACATATTCCTTGTTTTAATGCATTTAAAATTAAAATATTTACTTTCACGACAAACTTCCAAAGTATGTTATCATGTTTATTATTTCATAGCCATTTGATTTCAGGTTTAAATAAAGAGGCAATATTTATTCCATGAAAAATATATACTGAATGGGGTGACAAGTATGAGAGTTTACCAATTATGGAGAGATCTTGATTTGTTCTTTAATTGTGTTGCTCAGTCTTAAATTTAGATAACTGATAATTTGAGTTGGAGAACCTATTGCATAGGTAACATGGTATCACATTCTTAGTTTATGTATTTCTTCATTTAAATATCCAGACAAAGGTAGAACTACATCAGTTTTTGTGGCTGTTAGCTGTAGGCACTGTTGCAGGTTGTGTGTTGTCCATCTTCGAGGTTGGATGAGGTACCAGAGGCAGGAGTTAGGATGGATGTCGCGTCTTACCTTAAAGGCACCACTTGCTTGGTCCCAGGTGCTTCCTCTGTTGAGATGGCTCAAGGTGATCAGGTTGGATTTGTCGTCTTGGCTTGACGGTGGAGTCGAGGGTAGACTAGTACCACAAGTCTCCACTTGCCAACGTGAGACACGCTGATAGACAAGCCCACTGAACTATTAATGTTGGCTGGGATTGTCAAGCCGTAGCTACGTTATCCTTCAGGGAAAGGAGGAGAGAATGTAAAATAGAGGGAGGAAGACCCTACTCATCAGTAAAGAGTCAACTACTTACCAATTGCAAGCCACGGATAATTAGCTTCTTGTAGTGTATACTACTGTGTTTTTTTTATATATATATTTATTTATTTTTTTTTTTTTTTTGGAAACAAAGGTAAAGATAGAAGTATGTGAGAAGAGGAGTTAACAAGAGAAAGTGGTGACAGTTTTTAGAATACTGCTGTGGCACCTCCGTTAGCGGCAGTTGCTTTTTAGTTGCAGCCTGTAAGGCCATGGGGAGCCAGAAAGACCGCAACTTAAAGTTGGATTTTCTAGGCAAAAACATGACCCCAAGGGCTCTGGATATAGTTCTAGGTAGTGTGGGATGTGGTTAGAAAATTTGCAGGGATGGGAAGGATTGTAGGGAGAAGAATGCTCTAATCATCAATTCAACGTGAGTAAACAGCGAGTGATGCGACACTAGCAGCTGTATTTGTACTGGCTGCAGATTGTTGGTAGTTGGCTATAGCGTATATTCTGCTCAAGGAAGTTGTACGTCCTGTTTTGGCTAGCTTGTATTTGGTACAGTTTGTTGTGCAGACCAGATTCGTGGCTCCCGATGTCAAAGAACTAGGCCATGGTCTGGTGGAGTCCTTTCTGAAGTAGTAGATGCATTTGATCCTGGGCTGCTATGACCTGGTACACCAAGCCCTCTATGGAGCTGAGAGTCGGAGTTTTATTGTTGCTGGCAATCGATTGGTATGGAAGAATGGCTTGGGAGCTTTTTGATGTGCTCTGTGTTTTGGCATCCTCAAAGTATTTCTCCAGTCCATACAGCTTGCACTGTGTGCACATGAGAGTATCTGAGTGATCCTCTGGCATGTGGTGATGAAGCGTGGTCTGAAACCTGGCAAGTCTGGTTGAGGTTGTGGCGAGCTATCGGGTAGTTGAGCGCTGTTTCACTTCAGGCATTCTGTGGTGAACTTGTCCTTGTGATGTGGCGGGGACCCACTATAGACCCTATTTTGTATGTTGGTTTTAAATTTCCCAAATTTCATTAGTGTCAATTCCCCCATATGAATAACACATCCTAAACCAATTACTTCCTTATGTGATCAAGATGTGATACTTTTTTTAGTCTGCTATTTCAGCTGTTTTGTAGTTATTTACCAGGCCTGTTGTTTATATGTAGTTGCTAACAAACTTCTGGGCCCTAAGCCGCAAAGCATAGCCCCAAGGTAGATGGACTTAAGTCGCAAAGCGTATCCAACATATGTTTACTTATAAGCAGAGGAATGGAGCAGTCACAGCCTACGAGGTGATGACTGGGTGAGCTGAGGAAATTGTGAAGTTCAACACAAATGATCTTAAGGAGAAGTTAAAACCTTAGCTACCTTGTGAATTTCAAATCTGGAAATGTTAATATTTTCAACTCTTTCAAATCTGGATTGCCTGGGGAAATTTCACATATTTTGTAAAATATGCTGATTCATGTCATTGATTATGAATTCCCCCCTTCACAGGAATTTTGACACTTATATGCCATTCTCCTTTCTCTCTGGGACGTGTAGATAGATACCTTAAATTCTCTGGAATAGGGTTGAAATCATTACCATAGCAGCACTGGTACATCCGGTCGTCTCCTTAGTGCGGTGATAGCACAACTGTTTGCCAAGCGGGAGACTTGGGTTCAATTCCCAGTACCAGCATGGGGTTTTTTCCCCCTCTGGTCCGGGGTGCAATCAGCCCTGTGGGGTTCCTGGGGGCCAATTGAGGAGCTACTTGATGGAGCAGTAGTGGCTCCAGACCAGGAAGACTGCATTTACCTGCCGGGATGGATTGAGGCGCTCACAATGTCTCACACACCAATACTGCACCCCATCCCTGACGACTGTCCTGGACCGAGAAGGGGGATGCAGTGAATGGGCAGTAGGCAAAGGTTCCTTGTGTGCTGTTATGCCATGGAGTTTTATTATTATCATTATCATTATTATTGTTATTATTATTTTATTATTTTTATTATTATTGTTGTTATTATATTATTATTATTGTTGTTGTTGTTATTATTATTATTATTATTATTATTAAAAAAAATTTTAAAACCAAGTGAAGAATTGAATACTGGGCAACAATCAAATATCTAATAGTTGCAATTATTGAATAATTCAGAAGTTTTCATTGAATAGTGCCCAAAACAAGGTTCAGTAATAAGACAGGTGGAATGGTAGCAGTTACCCAAGGTGCTGCCACATGATGTTGCCATACCTATAATTCATAACAGAACAGATGTTACTACTAATAAGAGAGTTAATTGGTTTTTTCTTTCAAGTTAAACAAAATAATGTAGGTATACTACAGTCTATCTTGGATAATAATATCAAATAAAAACAATGGCAAGAAATTAAAACTATTGGATCTTTGTTCTTGTGTGTGTTGAAGACAAAATACACCTTTTTTCTCTGTATCATGGCTTTATCTCAGTGGTGCAATTCTACTTTCTGGTAATGCTTTGCAGGATGGATGCTCCAATGCAGATTACGTAAACATAAATAAAATAGGATTGCTGGCAGGCAATAATGGAAGTTTTCAGCCTCTTATATTATAGATGTTATGATATTTCTTGTTTAGATTCTTCCTGATAAGTACATGTTCCTCTTCTGCATATTAGTATTGGTAAGAAAACTCGGACAGTATAGTGACTTGCCACTGTGCAGAACATTTTTATATAAAGTATTGTGGTGACATTTATGAGTTCAGGCAAT
This sequence comes from Hymenopus coronatus, assembly GCA_030762935.1. Taxonomy (NCBI): domain Eukaryota; kingdom Metazoa; phylum Arthropoda; class Insecta; order Mantodea; family Hymenopodidae; genus Hymenopus; species Hymenopus coronatus. The sequence goes on from CM060900.1 coordinate 217,119,915, forward strand.
AATTTTTTTTTTTTTTGTAGCTTAACGTCCTTTAACCTGGTTGGTTAATGAAATTGAAGACATGATGCTCAAATGATTTCAGGGTCCATGTAGCTTAAAGTTACTCAACATTCATCTTCTCAGGATAAGGGAAAACCCCAAAAAAAACCTTATCCGGGTAACTCACCTAAGCGAGATTCGAACTCACAACCTTTTGAATGTGAGGCAGACACACTACCACCACACTACCCAGGCAGGCTGCAATAATTTTGTGTTTGTCAACAACAGTGTTTCAAACAACTGTTATATATGGTAAGCACTTTTGCTACCTTTCTCCACTGTGCGAGAGAACCGAGAATCGCTGGGGAATTGGTGCTGGCAGAGGTGCACTAAAATCCTTATAGTAGATGCTGGAAATTTCACCTGCTCTCAAACAGGCAGCATATCTTGTGAAAATGTTCTTACTCATCGCTGAAGCTCAGCAGCAGAAATCCTTATGATTTGTTGCTTGATGTTATCACTACGAGGGTTACAACACTACACTTTTTCCTCCAAAGAACCCCATAAATAAAAATCACAACTATATACGTCGACATCAAATCAACAATTATAATTCTGTCATGAAATACCTCTCTTATTTCACTCAATGATTCAGTAGCGATATATGCTGTTGTAGAATCTTGTTGAAACTAACCATAAGATTTTTCTTCTTCTCTCAAGTGATAGAAAAATAGCCATGGAATTAGTCTCCGATGTTGCTCTGCATTAATTCTTTCATTAAATAAAATCAGTCCTATTGTTCTTCTAGTACTTATCACATGTAAGAGGCACCAATGCAACTTCGAGCAGAAATTGACACCACCAAGTCCCACTAGATGGCCAGGGGGGAAAAGCTGCAAGGGCGCTACCATATATAATAATGACCCTGTATTATCCTGATATATGGTGGACTTTGAGACAGTGATGTGTTTTAACAATTAAAATTTAGTTGAGTCGATTTTGTAACACTACATCACTTACTTTTTAATTTCGGAAAACATGTTTCAGAAGCCATGTGCTTCCATTGTCAATTCCTTTGGTCGACTACCGGTATTGCTTGCTGTGGTGGTTGTCTCTGTCCCTGGTGGTGGTTTGATGAACTTCTGTATGAGTAGATCGCCTGGCGGTATTTCAAAATTGAAAACCCGGTTCTTGTTTTTCCATATATATATGTTTTCCCAAACTTTTAATTCTGTCTTCCTTGTGATGTTTTTGAGGATTTTTGGGCTTCTATTTATAGTGTGTTTCTCTTTCCAAAAATGCCAAGCTACTGCAGATTTTTCTTCTTGTTTGAGTTTAATATTTCTGTGGTGTTCTTTTGCCCTGGTTTTTATATTTCTTTTTGTTTGGCCGATGTAGATTTTTTCACAGTCATTACAGCTGAACTGATATATTCCTGGTTTGTTTTCTTGTGGGATATCATCTTTTAATTTGGAATTTAAAATGTTTTTTATAGAGTAATTGTTTTTTGGGGCTAGAATGATGTTATGTCTTTTGAAGATCCTCTGGAATTTGTAGAAAGTTGTAGGGTGGTATGTAAACTTCTTGTAGATCTTGTTTTCTTTCTGGTTTTGAGTGAGTGTGCTGACTTCTTTAATTCTCTTTCTATTTTTGGCTTTATTAACTTTTTTGTACACCAGTTCTGCCCGAAATCCATTCTCTGTAGCTATGTCCAAAATTTTATCAAGTTCACATTGGTATTCTGTTTTTCCCATTGGTACATTTACCAATCTGTGTGTAAGGCTGTTGAGTAAAGCTGCTGATGGGGAATGGGATTGTAACTCTTTTGTTTTATATAGCTGTTGGTGTGGGTAGGTTTTCTGTAGATGCCAAATGTAAGGTGATTATTAGTTTTTATGATTTTTAGGTCGAGGAATGGTAGTTGTCCATCACATTCCTTCTCCATTGTGAAATTTATAGACTTTTCTTGCATATTTAGGAGTTTTAGTGCGTCTTCTAGGTGTCTTTCTGGGACTATTGCAAAGATGTCGTCTACATATCGGTACCATATTTTGAACATCCAGGGGAATGCCTTTTTAATCCTAGTTTCCATAGTGCTCATGAAGAGATCTGCTAATATAGGTGACAGCGGGCTGCCCATAGCTAAACCAGATGTTTGTTTGTAATATTTCCCGTTAAATGTGAAAAAATTTTGATTTATGCACAGATTTGTTAATATGATGTATTCTCGCACTTCTTCTGTTGTTTTTCCTATTGCAAGTAACCAATTTTTGATGTGGGATTGTATGCTTTCTGTAGGTATGCTTGGAAACAGAGCAGTAACATCAAAGGAAACTAACATATCGGTTTTTTCTAATTTTATGTCTTTAATTTTTTCGATCAGATCTAGAGAGTTTTTTATACTTGCTGTTTCAAATTTAGGGAAGGAGGAGAATCTGTTTGTTAACCATTTTGCTAAATTATAAGTAGGTGCACTTATATTGTTTATAATTGGTCTCATTGCATTTCCCGGCTTATGTATTTTTGGAAGGCCATAAATTCTGGGCAGAACTGGATTATCAACTTTAATTTTGCATTTTTCTTTTTTGTCTATTAATTTACATTCTTGAATACTGGCATTTAATTTAACTAAACATTGGTTTAGAGGGTTCTTTTGTATTGTAGAGTATTCTTCTTTTTCTAAAAGTGTTTCCATTCTTTCTACATATTCAGTTTTGTCCATAATTACTATTGTGTTTCCTTTGTCTGCTTTGCTATAAATCACCGGTTTGCTTTTTAATGCTCTTATTACATTTTTTTGGGGGTTAGTTTTCTTTTTGCTTTCTATTGTTTCGATAATTTGGCAACATTCACTTTTTATTATGTTTTTATCAATATCATTTATGTGCTGGGTGGCTATTTGTACGTCCGCAATGTAATCGTCAATTTTTTCTGAAAAATCGATGCAAGTTTTCATCCCTTTGTTTAAGAAATCCAGTTCTGATTTGGTGAAAGTTTGGTCCGATAGGTTTTTGACGTTCATTTGTGGTGTGGACTTTTGAATTGGTTTTCTTTTCCCCTGTTCTTTGCACAGCTTTTCAAGTTTACGTTTTTGCGTTGAAGTTTTGTTTCTCATTTTGATGCTTAATTTAGCCAAAAGATTGTTTTCTAAATTTTCCCAAATGATGCTTCCTAATTTTTTGGTTAGTTTCAAGTGTAATTCATATAGCTGTAATTCTACTTCACTCCTACTTTTGTAATGTTTGTTCTTCTCCATTTCCAAGACTTTTTTGACGACTGCTTTTTCTAGTTTACTATTGTTATCATTTTTTATTATTTTTCTGACAAAGTTTGGCGTGGCGTTTTTAATTCTACATAAATTTAGAAAGCGGATATACGCGGCTAATTTGCGTTTCTTTTCTTGTAGTTTTTCGAATAACTTTATATCCTTTTTGTGGTTGATTTCGTTAAAAGCCTCGTAATTGAATATTGAATTTCATCCTACCTTTGTAGCGTCCATTTTCTGTTCCTTTCACCACGTGTTGTGTATGTTTACGGCAGTCTGCGTCCACAAGGTTTGTATTCCGTGAATTATCCTGATATATGGTGGACTTTGAGACAGTGATGTGTTTTAACAATTAAAATTTAGTTGAGTCGATTTTGTAACACTACATCACTTACTTTTTAATTTCGGAAAACATGTTTCAGAAGCCATGTGCTTCCATTGTCAATTCCTTTGGTCGACTACCGGTATTGCTTGCTGTGGTGGTTGTCTCTGTCCCTGGTGGTGGTTTGATGAACTTCTGTATGAGTAGATCGCCTGGCGGTATTTCAAAATTGAAAACCCGGTTCTTGTTTTTCCATATATATATGTTTTCCCAAACTTTTAATTCTGTCTTCCTTGTGATGTTTTTGAGGATTTTTGGGCTTCTATTTATAGTGTGTTTCTCTTTCCAAAAATGCCAAGCTACTGCAGATTTTTCTTCTTGTTTGAGTTTAATATTTCTGTGGTGTTCTTTTGCCCTGGTTTTTATATTTCTTTTTGTTTGGCCGATGTAGATTTTTTCACAGTCATTACAGCTGAACTGATATATTCCTGGTTTGTTTTCTTGTGGGATATCATCTTTTAATTTGGAATTTAAAATGTTTTTTATAGAGTAATTGTTTTTTGGGGCTAGAATGATGTTATGTCTTTTGAAGATCCTCTGGAATTTGTAGAAAGTTGTAGGGTGGTATGTAAACTTCTTGTAGATCTTGTTTTCTTTCTGGTTTTGAGTGAGTGTGCTGACTTCTTTAATTCTCTTTCTATTTTTGGCTTTATTAACTTTTTTGTACACCAGTTCTGCCCGAAATCCATTCTCTGTAGCTATGTCCAAAATTTTATCAAGTTCACATTGGTATTCTGTTTTTCCCATTGGTACATTTACCAATCTGTGTGTAAGGCTGTTGAGTAAAGCTGCTGATGGGGAATGGGATTGTAACTCTTTTGTTTTATATAGCTGTTGGTGTGGGTAGGTTTTCTGTAGATGCCAAATGTAAGGTGATTATTAGTTTTTATGATTTTTAGGTCGAGGAATGGTAGTTGTCCATCACATTCCTTCTCCATTGTGAAATTTATAGACTTTTCTTGCATATTTAGGAGTTTTAGTGCGTCTTCTAGGTGTCTTTCTGGGACTATTGCAAAGATGTCGTCTACATATCGGTACCATATTTTGAACATCCAGGGGAATGCCTTTTTAATCCTAGTTTCCATAGTGCTCATGAAGAGATCTGCTAATATAGGTGACAGCGGGCTGCCCATAGCTAAACCAGATGTTTGTTTGTAATATTTCCCGTTAAATGTGAAAAAATTTTGATTTATGCACAGATTTGTTAATATGATGTATTCTCGCACTTCTTCTGTTGTTTTTACTATTGCAAGTAACCAATTTTTGATGTGGGATTGTATGCTTTCTGTAGGTATGCTTGGAAACAGAGCAGTAACATCAAAGGAAACTAACATATCGGTTTTTTCTAATTTTATGTCTTTAATTTTTTCGATCAGATCTAGAGAGTTTTTTATACTTGCTGTTTCAAATTTAGGGAAGGAGGAGAATCTGTTTGTTAACCATTTTGCTAGATTATAAGTAGGTGCACTTATATTGTTTATAATTGGTCTCATTGCATTTCCCGGCTTATGTATTTTTGGAAGGCCATAAATTCTGGGCAGAACTGGATTATCAACTTTAATTTTGCATTTTTCTTTTTTGTCTATTAGTTTACATTCTTGAATACTGGCATTTAATTTAACTAAACATTGGTTTAGAGGGTTCTTTTGTATTGTAGAGTATTCTTCTTTTTCTAAAAGTGTTTCCATTCTTTCTACATATTCAGTTTTGTCCATAATTACTATTGTGTTTCCTTTGTCTGCTTTGCTATAAATTACCGGTTTGCTTTTTAATGCTCTTATTACATTTTTTTGGGGGTTAGTTTTCTTTTTGCTTTCTATTGTTTCGATAATTTGGCAACATTCACTTTTTATTATGTTTTTATCAATATCATTTATGTGCTGGGTGGCTATTTGTACGTCCGCAATGTAATCGTCAATTTTTTCTGAAAAATCTATGCAAGTTTTCATCCCTTTGTTTAAGAAATCCAGTTCTGATTTGGTGAAAGTTTGGTCCGATAGGTTTTTGACGTTCATTTGTGGTGTGGACTTTTGAATTGGTTTTCTTTTCCCCTGTTCTTTGCACAGCTTTTCAAGTTTACGTTTTTGCGTTAAAGTTTTGTTTCTCATTTTGATGCTTAATTTAGCCAAAAGATTGTTTTCTAAATTTTCCCAAATGATGCTTCCTAATTTTTTGGTTAGTTTCAAGTGTAATTCATATAGCTGTAATTCTACTTCACTCCTACTTTTGTAATGTTTGTTCTTCTCCATTTCCAAGACTTTTTTGACGACTGCTTTTTCTAGTTTACTATTGTTATCATTTTTTATTATTTTTCTGACAAAGTTTGGCGTGGCGTTTTTAATTCTACATAAATTTAGAAAGCGGATATCCGCGGCTAATTTGCGTTTCTTTTCTTGTAGTTTTTCGAATAACTTTATATCCTTTTTGTGGTTGATTTCGTTAAAAGCCTCGTAAATGAATATTGAATTTGATCCTACCTTTGTAGCGTCCATTTTCTGTTCCTTTCACCACGTGTTGTGTATGTTTACGGCAGTCTGCGTCCACAAGGTTTGTATTCCGTGAATTATCCTGATATATGGTGGACTTTGAGACAGTGATGTGTTTTAACAATTAAAATTTAGTTGAGTCGATTTTGTAACACTACATCACTTACTTTTTAATTTCGGAAAACATGTTTCAGAAGCCATGTGCTTCCATTGTCAATTCCTTTGGTCGACTACCGGTATTGCTTGCTGTGGTGGTTGTCTCTGTCCCTGGTGGTGGTTTGATGAACTTCTGTATGAGTAGATCGCCTGGCGGTATTTCAAAATTGAAAACCCGGTTCTTGTTTTTCCATATATATATGTTTTCCCAAACTTTTAATTCTGTCTTCCTTGTGATGTTTTTGAGGATTTTTGGACTTCTATTTATAGTGTGTTTCTCTTTCCAAAAATGCCAAGCTACTGCAGATTTTTCTTCTTGTTTGAGTTTAATATTTCTGTGGTGTTCTTTTGCCCTGGTTTTTATATTTCTTTTTGTTTGGCCGATGTAGATTTTTTCACAGTCATTACAGCTGAACTGATATATTCCTGGTTTGTTTTCTTGTGGGATATCATCTTTTAATTTGGAATTTAAAATGTTTTTTATAGAGTAATTGTTTTTTGGGGCTAGAATGATGTTATGTCTTTTGAAGATCCTCTGGAATTTGTAGAAAGTTGTAGGGTGGTATGTAAACTTCTTGTAGATCTTGTTTTCTTTCTGGTTTTGAGTGAGTGTGCTGACTTCTTTAATTCTCTTTCTATTTTTGGCTTTATTAACTTTTTTGTACACCAGTTCTGCCCGAAATCCATTCTCTGTAGCTATGTCCAAAATTTTATCAAGTTCACATTGGTATTCTGTTTTTCCCATTGGTACATTTACCAATCTGTGTGTAAGGCTGTTGAGTAAAGCATGCTGATGGGGAATGGGATTGTAACTCTTTTGTTTTATATAGCTGTTGGTGTGGGTAGGTTTTCTGTAGATGCCAAATGTAAGGTGATTATTAGTTTTTATGATTTTTAGGTCGAGGAATGGTAGTTGTCCATCACATTCCTTCTCCATTGTGAAATTTATAGACTTTTCTTGCATATTTAGGAGTTTTAGTGCGTCTTCTAGGTGTCTTTCTGGGACTATTGCAAAGATGTCGTCTACATATCGGTACCATATTTTGAACATCCAGGGGAATGCCTTTTTAATCCTAGTTTCCATAGTGCTCATGAAGAGATCTGCTAATATAGGTGACAGCGGGCTGCCCATAGCTAAACCAGATGTTTGTTTGTAATATTTCCCGTTAAATGTGAAAAAATTTTGATTTATGCACAGATTTGTTAATATGATGTATTCTCGCACTTCTTCTGTTGTTTTTCCTATTGCAAGTAACCAATTTTTGACGTGGGATTGTATGCTTTCTGTAGGTATGCTTGGAAACAGAGCAGTAACATCAAAGGAAACTAACATATCGGTTTTTTCTAATTTTATGTCTTTAATTTTTTCGATCAGATCTAGAGAGTTTTTTATACTTGCTGTTTCAAATTTAGGGAAGGAGGAGAATCTGTTTGTTAACCATTTTGCTAGATTATAAGTAGGTGCACTTATATTGTTTATAATTGGTCTCATTGCATTTCCCGGCTTATGTATTTTTGGAAGGCCATAAATTCTGGGCAGAACTGGATTATCAACTTTAATTTTGCATTTTTCTTTTTTGTCTATTAGTTTACATTCTTGAATACTGGCATTTAATTTAACTAAACATTGGTTTAGAGGGTTCTTTTGTATTGTAGAGTATTCTTCTTTTTCTAAAAGTGTTTCCATTCTTTCTACATATTCAGTTTTGTCCATAATTACTATTGTGTTTCCTTTGTCTGCTTTGCTATAAATTACCGGTTTGCTTTTTAATGCTCTTATTACATTTTTTTGGGGGTTAGTTTTCTTTTTGCTTTCTATTGTTTCGATAATTTGGCAACATTCACTTTTTATTATGTTTTTATCAATATCATTTATGTGCTGGGTGGCTATTTGTACGTCCGCAATGTAATCGTCAATTTTTTCTGAAAAATCTATGCAAGTTTTCATCCCTTTGTTTAAGAAATCCAGTTCTGATTTGGTGAAAGTTTGGTCCGATAGGTTTTTGACGTTCATTTGTGGTGTGGACTTTTGAATTGGTTTTCTTTTCCCCTGTTCTTTGCACAGCTTTTCAAGTTTACGTTTTTGCGTTAAAGTTTTGTTTCTCATTTTGATGCTTAATTTAGCCAAAAGATTGTTTTCTAAATTTTCCCAAATGATGCTTCCTAATTTTTTGGTTAGTTTCAAGTGTAATTCATATAGCTGTAATTCTACTTCACTCCTACTTTTGTAATGTTTGTTCTTCTCCATTTCCAAGACTTTTTTGACGACTGCTTTTTCTAGTTTACTATTGTTATCATTTTTTATTATTTTTCTGACAAAGTTTGGCGTGGCGTTTTTAATTCTACATAAATTTAGAGAGCGGATATCCGCGGCTAATTTGCGTTTCTTTTCTTGTAGTTTTTCGAATAACTTTATATCCTTTTTGTGGTTGATTTCGTTAAAAGCCTCGTAAATGAATATTGAATTTGATCCTACCTTTGTAGCGTCCATTTTCTGTTCCTTTCACCACGTGTTGTGTATGTTTACGGCAGTCTGCGTCCACAAGGTTTGTATTCCGTGAATTATCCTGATATATGGTGGACTTTGAGACAGTGATGTGTTTTAACAATTAAAATTTAGTTGAGTCGATTTTGTAACACTACATCACTTACTTTTTAATTTCGGAAAACATGTTTCAGAAGCCATGTGCTTCCATTGTCAATTCCTTTGGTCGACTACCGGTATTGCTTGCTGTGGTGGTTGTCTCTGTCCCTGGTGGTGGTTTGATGAACTTCTGTATGAGTAGATCGCCTGGCGGTATTTCAAAATTGAAAACCCGGTTCTTGTTTTTCCATATATATATGTTTTCCCAAACTTTTAATTCTGTCTTCCTTGTGATGTTTTTGAGGATTTTTGGGCTTCTATTTATAGTGTGTTTCTCTTTCCAAAAATGCCAAGCTACTGCAGATTTTTCTTCTTGTTTGAGTTTAATATTTCTGTGGTGTTCTTTTGCCCTGGTTTTTATATTTCTTTTTGTTTGGCCGATGTAGATTTTTTCACAGTCATTACAGCTGAACTGATATATTCCTGGTTTGTTTTCTTGTGGGATATCATCTTTTAATTTGGAATTTAAAATGTTTTTTATAGAGTAATTGTTTTTTGGGGCTAGAATGATGTTATGTCTTTTGAAGATCCTCTGGAATTTGTAGAAAGTTGTAGGGTGGTATGTAAACTTCTTGTAGATCTTGTTTTCTTTCTGGTTTTGAGTGAGTGTGCTGACTTCTTTAATTCTCTTTCTATTTTTGGCTTTATTAACTTTTTTGTACACCAGTTCTGCCCGAAATCCATTCTCTGTAGCTATGTCCAAAATTTTATCAAGTTCACATTGGTATTCTGTTTTTCCCATTGGTACATTTACCAATCTGTGTGTAAGGCTGTTGAGTAAAGCATGCTGATGGGGAATGGGATTGTAACTCTTTTGTTTTATATAGCTGTTGGTGTGGGTAGGTTTTCTGTAGATGCCAAATGTAAGGTGATTATTAGTTTTTATGATTTTTAGGTCGAGGAATGGTAGTTGTCCATCACATTCCTTCTCCATTGTGAAATTTATAGACTTTTCTTGCATATTTAGGAGTTTTAGTGCGTCTTCTAGGTGTCTTTCTGGGACTATTGCAAAGATGTCGTCTACATATCGGTACCATATTTTGAACATCCAGGGGAATGCCTTTTTAATCCTAGTTTCCATAGTGCTCATGAAGAGATCTGCTAATATAGGTGACAGCGGGCTGCCCATAGCTAAACCAGATGTTTGTTTGTAATATTTCCCGTTAAATGTGAAAAAATTTTGATTTATGCACAGATTTGTTAATATGATGTATTCTCGCACTTCTTCTGTTGTTTTTACTATTGCAAGTAACCAATTTTTGATGTGGGATTGTATGCTTTCTGTAGGTATGCTTGGAAACAGAGCAGTAACATCAAAGGAAACTAACATATCGGTTTTTTCTAATTTTATGTCTTTAATTTTTTCGATCAGATCTAGAGAGTTTTTTATACTTGCTGTTTCAAATTTAGGGAAGGAGGAGAATCTGTTTGTTAACCATTTTGCTAGATTATAAGTAGGTGCACTTATATTGTTTATAATTGGTCTCATTGCATTTCCCGGCTTATGTATTTTTGGAAGGCCATAAATTCTGGGCAGAACTGGATTATCAACTTTAATTTTGCATTTTTCTTTTTTGTCTATTAGTTTACATTCTTGAATACTGGCATTTAATTTAACTAAACATTGGTTTAGAGGGTTCTTTTGTATTGTAGAGTATTCTTCTTTTTCTAAAAGTGTTTCCATTCTTTCTACATATTCAGTTTTGTCCATAATTACTATTGTGTTTCCTTTGTCTGCTTTGCTATAAATTACCGGTTTGCTTTTTAATGCTCTTATTACATTTTTTTGGGGGTTAGTTTTCTTTTTGCTTTCTATTGTTTCGATAATTTGGCAACATTCACTTTTTATTATGTTTTTATCAATATCATTTATGTGCTGGGTGGCTATTTGTACGTCCGCAATGTAATCGTCAATTTTTTCTGAAAAATCTATGCAAGTTTTCATCCCTTTGTTTAAGAAATCCAGTTCTGATTTGGTGAAAGTTTGGTCCGATAGGTTTTTGACGTTCATTTGTGGTGTGGACTTTTGAATTGGTTTTCTTTTCCCCTGTTCTTTGCACAGCTTTTCAAGTTTACGTTTTTGCGTTAAAGTTTTGTTTCTCATTTTGATGCTTAATTTAGCCAAAAGATTGTTTTCTAAATTTTCCCAAATGATGCTTCCTAATTTTTTGGTTAGTTTCAAGTGTAATTCATATAGCTGTAATTCTACTTCACTCCTACTTTTGTAATGTTTGTTCTTCTCCATTTCCAAGACTTTTTTGACGACTGCTTTTTCTAGTTTACTATTGTTATCATTTTTTATTATTTTTCTGACAAAGTTTGGCGTGGCGTTTTTAATTCTACATAAATTTAGAAAGCGGATATCCGCGGCTAATTTGCGTTTCTTTTCTTGTAGTTTTTCGAATAACTTTATATCCTTTTTGTGGTTGATTTCGTTAAAAGCCTCGTAAATGAATATTGAATTTGATCCTACCTTTGTAGCGTCCATTTTCTGTTCCTTTCACCACGTGTTGTGTATGTTTACGGCAGTCTACGTCCACAAGGTTTGTATTCCGTGAATTATCCTGATATATGGTGGACTTTGAGACAGTGATGTGTTTTAACAATTAAAATTTAGTTGAGTCGATTTTGTAACACTACATCACTTACTTTTTAATTTCGGAAAACATGTTTCAGAAGCCATGTGCTTCCATTGTCAATTCCTTTGGTCGACTACCGGTATTGCTTGCTGTGGTGGTTGTCTCTGTCCCTGGTGGTGGTTTGATGAACTTCTGTATGAGTAGATCGCCTGGCGGTATTTCAAAATTGAAAACCCGGTTCTTGTTTTTCCATATATATATGTTTTCCCAAACTTTTAATTCTGTCTTCCTTGTGATGTTTTTGAGGATTTTTGGGCTTCTATTTATAGTGTGTTACTCTTTCCAAAAATGCCAAGCTACTGCAGATTTTTCTTCTTGTTTGAGTTTAATATTTCTGTGGTGTTCTTTTGCCCTGGTTTTTATATTTCTTTTTGTTTGGCCGATGTAGATTTTTTCACAGTCATTACAGCTGAACTGATATATTCCTGGTTTGTTTTCTTGTGGGATATCATCTTTTAATTTGGAATTTAAAATGTTTTTTATAGAGTAATTGTTTTTTGGGGCTAGAATGATGTTATGTCTTTTGAAGATCCTCTGGAATTTGTAGAAAGTTGTAGGGTGGTATGTAAACTTCTTGTAGATCTTGTTTTCTTTCTGGTTTTGAGTGAGTGTGCTGACTTCTTTAATTCTCTTTCTATTTTTGGCTTTATTAACTTTTTTGTACACCAGTTCTGCCCGAAATCCATTCTCTGTAGCTATGTCCAAAATTTTATCAAGTTCACATTGGTATTCTGTTTTTCCCATTGGTACACTTACCAATCTGTGTGTAAGGCTGTTGAGTAAAGCATGCTGATGGGGAATGGGATTGTAACTCTTTTGTTTTATATAGCTGTTGGTGTGGGTAGGTTTTCTGTAGATGCCAAATGTAAGGTGATTATTAGTTTTTATGATTTTTAGGTCGAGGAATGGTAGTTGTCCATCACATTCCTTCTCCATTGTGAAATTTATAGACTTTTCTTGCATATTTAGGAGTTTTAGTGCGTCTTCTAGGTGTCTTTCTGGGACTATTGCAAAGATGTCGTCTACATATCGGTACCATATTTTGAACATCCAGGGGAATGCCTTTTTAATCCTAGTTTCCATAGTGCTCATGAAGAGATCTGCTAATATAGGTGACAGCGGGCTGCCCATAGCTAAACCAGATGTTTGTTTGTAATATTTCCCGTTAAATGTGAAAAAATTTTGATTTATGCACAGATTTGTTAATATGATGTATTCTTGCACTTCTTCTGTTGTTTTTCCTATTGCAAGTAACCAATTTTTGATGTGGGATTGTATGCTTTCTGTAGGTATGCTTGGAAACAGAGCAGTAACATCAAAGGAAACTAACATATCGGTTTTTTCTAATTTTATGTCTTTAATTTTTTCGATCAGATCTAGAGAGTTTTTTATACTTGCTGTTTCAAATTTAGGGAAGGAGGAGAATCTGTTTGTTAACCATTTTGCTAGATTATAAGTAGGTGCACTTATATTGTTTATAATTGGTCTCATTGCATTTCCCGGCTTATGTATTTTTGGAAGGCCATAAATTCTGGGCAGAACTGGATTATCAACTTTAATTTTGCATTTTTCTTTTTTGTCTATTAGTTTACATTCTTGAATACTGGCATTTAATTTAACTAAACATTGGTTTAGAGGGTTCTTTTGTATTGTAGAGTATTCTTCTTTTTCTAAAAGTGTTTCCATTCTTTCTACATATTCAGTTTTGTCCATAATTACTATTGTGTTTCCTTTGTCTGCTTTGCTATAAATTACCGGTTTGCTTTTTAATGCTATTATTACATTTTTTTGGGGGTTAGTTTTCTTTTTGCTTTCTATTGTTTCGATAATTTGGCAACATTCACTTTTTATTATGTTTTTATCAATATCATTTATGTGCTGGGTGGCTATTTGTACGTCCGCAATGTAATCGTCAATTTTTTCTGAAAAATCGATGCAAGTTTTCATCCCTTTGTCAGCAAGCATAGCAAGTACTGAGTTTTGGTTCTGAAATGGATAAAGACAAAGAAGTTGCTTATAACTAATGTTGTAGCAGATGTTCCCATAGGTTGAAAGGCTGGTTAAATGGTACTGACCACTCTATATTGTTTGCTGTTCCTATGGTATGAAGAACAGAAAAACCACATATAATATCGACTATTATTTCTGTTTAACTTGAATTTCTGGTTTCTTATAAACAATAAATTTTCCATAGTTAGACTTACCATTTTGTTAACACAAAACCCATAACAATTGATTGTTTTTTTGTTGTTTTTTGTTGCTCAAACCCAAGGATGTTTAATATTCCACTGGTTACCATTTTTGTGTTTCTCAGAAATTAATGATTGGTGCTTGATAGTGTTTGAACATATTGTTCATTTTTACGTAAACAAAAAAACATTTTCTTGCAGCAAGTAAGTGGATATTTAATAAAAATGTAAAATAAATACTCTATCAAATATAAACAGAAGCAGATAACTCCTTCTTCATGACGGTATATAATTGTGTCTAAGGTGCAGGACATTTTAGAACACTATAGTTTGTAGTGGTCGTCTCCTTAGTGCGGTGGTAGCGCAGCTGCTTACCAAGCAGGAGACCTGGGTTCGATCCCCAGTACCAGCATGGGGATTTATCCCCTGCTGGGAGACCTGGCCCAGAATGGACAAAGTAGGTAGGGGTGGGACCTCGATACCTTGATACTCTATGTACTGAAGTATATCTGCAGTACAACATAAACCTTCATTACTGTTTTGATACTTATAAACTTTTAAGTTTTGCATTATTGAAAGATGTTACGAGGTTATAGAATCATTAAATGAGATAAGAGAGTGACAGTATTGTAAGTGGTGATTTATGGCATCCTTCTTCTCCTAACCTAACTAGTCATTATTTTTATTTATAGGGTGCTTTGAAAGACAAAGTGTATCTTTCTAGTCCTCATACACTACAGTAACTTAGTGATAGCATCATGCAAGGAAACACAAGGGTTCCTTTTTCTGTGCTTAGGTGAGTTAGTGAGAATGCTTTTATAAGATATGCTGCCTATTTGGGTGCAGAAAGTAAACATTTCCAGCATTTAATATAAGGTAAGTGTTTGGTACATCTCTACTGGAACAACTTTCACAGCGACTCTCCATTCTCTCATGCAGTGAAGAGAGGCTGCAATAAGGGTTACTTTATAATTTAACAACCCTATACAAGCCAAAGCAAAGACTACAATTGAATTGAAGTATTTTTCACTATGCTCTTTGGTCATAACTTACTTAAAATTTGACTAGTAATGTGTTCACTACAATAATGTTATTACTCTCTTTTTCTGTGACAATTATTTTCCTGTGTTTCTTTTTGTTTTGAATTACTGAAAATAGCAGAATTCTTTATAGTATCACCAGTCATACAAATGTAGAAAGGAAATTTTCTTTGATTAGTTTGATGGACCAGAGAGAGTCAATTATATGTAGACACAGTGAAGTCGATAATTAAAATCTCAAACACCCATTCTCTGCAATTTTACACCTATTTGTCAGGGTATAGTAAATTGTTAAATAAACTGATTAAAAATGGATTCAACAAGAAAGTATTGCTCATATAATATAAAAGAGAGAAGTATTGCTTATATCATTGAAACATGTGAAGGCAAGTCTTGTTATTACTGTTAAATGATGCTATAACAATTAGACTAGAATAGCAGAAATATTGTTGTGGTGAAACATATGAAGTTCAAAGTTGTGCTACTGCTTTTGTGCATAACATTATATAAGAATAATTTTAACTGAAATAAATCAATCCAGGATGTTTTCTTCCAAATCAATGTAAAGTTTTTTTTCTTAAACCTAAATAATGTGTCCTAATACCATGTATAAATGTATAAAATTTACACATCCTTAGCACTTATGTCTCAAAAAATGAGATGATGAATAAGCTTTAGCTTTAAGTCTCCTCTTTTTCTACCCATGAGATATAGTTACCCTATTTGCACCCTCCAGGACTTATAAGCCAGTGCCTGTGGTCTGAGGCCTATTAAGGAGTAAATGGACTGAATCAGAGAGTAGGCAGGATGGGTGATCAGCCCAATGCCTAATATGAAGGCAAGGAAAAAGATAATATGAAATGACGTTGACTGGATAAAAGGAAAGGTGATTATGGAGCAGGTAGTGGAAAGAGTGATAGGGGAAACCAGATAACCTGAAGAAAAGCCACCCAGATGCCATTACAAATCCCACATACAGTCCCTTGTTAACGAACCTTGGCAAGAGGCAAGTGATATAACCACTCACCCTTGTGCTGTCGTTTCTTTAAGTCTTGTGCCAAACTTGCTACTGTGATGAAAGAACTATTACCATGGTGGAGTAAATTCTCACAAGCATGCACTTTCATCTTTTGTTTTACATTTTTTTTTAAATAAAGGCTATAAAAATATCAATTTTTGCCACAAAATTCAGTAAAACTTCTCTATATTTTTGGCAAAAGTGAATTAATTTAAATTTATTATCTGTGCCCACTTAGATGAAAGTAGAACATTCCTCCATGTTCAGTAATAAGATCTGCCTCCTGCAAGCTATTGATTTAGTTTATGCCAACATTCTATGTCCGCTAAGGAACAACAATAACAATACCATCACCATTGCTTTCTCATTCACATCAACGGAATTTAGCTTGCACTTTTCGTTTTTAACAGCTAACTATGCATTATGGTCTTACCTGAAAGACGATCTTGGTTTGTATTAATCACATACAACATAATCCTTGTAATATAAGCTACGTTGTTACAACATATATGGAACCCTATGCCAATTAAACATATTCAACTATCACTTTTCTTAGTGTGGCTGATGAACCCAAATTCAGTTCCCTTCAAAAGCGAGTAGAGGCCGGTTCTTTTCAAGTTAGATAACTCACCATTACTGTTCACTCCATGCAACTTTTGTTCATTATAGGTGGTTAAGTTTTTATAAAAAGAAGGAATAAAAGCATGCACTTTATGCTGCACCGCTGCTTTCGCAAATTCATCATATTTCCGTAGCACTGTCCCCTCATGCTTCTTTTTCACTGGCATTGTTATTTTTTCTGATTTAAGTTGCTCTTTTTATGCCCTATACCTGCTGATGCTAATACATCTGTAAATTCTGATGTTAACTCTAAAACATCATTAACAAACATTGTAGGATTCTTCTCCAAAAATGTATTGAATACATTCAATACAATAATTCTTTTGCAACTCCTTAAAAGCTTTCCTCACATGTGTTTAACAATTTCACCTCAACTGGAACTTGCTGCCATCTTGCACGTTGCAACACTAACCTAGATGGCAGGAAAGTAAACTCGGCAACTGATCACATCGAGATAAAGTTTCACAATTGTTACAGTAAATGAACAATGCAATGTTGCAGTAATATTATATACTGTACAATAACAACATTTTGAGTGTTTAACAGAATTCAAGGAAACCAGGATATTTAATAAAGCGAGGAACTTTGTTTTGGAAGAACAACAGAATGTTAAAGCCCACCAGCCAATGAAGTTCATTTCTGCCACATGCTTCGGTTTATATCTACTTTCAGCTAACAACATACAGAGTATAGAATACAGCATAGTGAGAGATAACCCAAAGGTTTATAGAGATGTTTGTATAATTTCTTTTGCAATTGTATTAATGGTTTTAAAGAGGTACTAAAAGCACAACATCAAACTTCTAATACAATACAGTAGTATAGATAGCATTTAGGTTGTAGATGCATCTCGTAACTCAATCAGAAGATAGAGATAGGCATGTAGGTTTGTTGGATAACATACTACATATTTATGTTAAGACTTTGTTTTAATAGACTAGAAAAAGGAATTTTTATATTTGTTTTCAAAATCTCTGGTATAAGGTGCATCCAGAATTCCCTCAAGGAGGGGCTAGTGTATTTTAAAGTATAGCTATAGCAATGAAGAAAATGCAGTTAAGGATAGAGAGTTCTACCTTTAAAAATTTTCAATCATCATATAAGTGTGTGACAGATTCGGTTGCAAATATTCATTAAAATTTTAAGAAACCTTGTTTAAAGATCTATTAATTAAACATTACCTTTAAACCTAATGTTTAAGTAGTTAGATTATACTGTTTTACAGTAAATGTTTGCTCCTATTGTTTCAGAGCTTAATTCTTAATCAAAAGTCATTTAGCAGTTCTTTCTTTTTCTTCATGAGTTTATTGGAACATCTTTTCAGACAGCTAAGACAAACTCATTAACTGCTGAACAATTAGCTCAAATGTTGAGGGTAAATAATGCGATGGAAGAAGTTTAGTGTTGGTTTTTATTTCACCAAAGTAAAGCAATACCACAGCCTTAAAATAAAAAAATGAATAATTTTTCTTTAAGTGAGGGAGAGGAGACGTGACCCACTGAGTTCCTTCCTTGGTCTGTCTATGTATGACAAACACATTGCCTAGAAAGAGCTGGAAGATTTCTGAAACAGAGGGGAAGAGATGGGGAAGAAAAACCAAGACAGGGAGGAGGATGGAGCAAAGGTGGTGCAGTAGAAGAGGGGGAGGGAGTGGAGAAAAATCTTCATATTAGGCAACATTGCAAGCAGAGCAGTGGATCTTGTTAGTTTGATGCCAAACAAAGTAAATGCTGCAAAGTAATAAACATTAAGTGACAGGACTGCATCTATGGTCTGATGGTTAGTATATTATAATTCACGTCAAACCTCCTGCATGTGACCTTCAGGGCTGTAGCGAATCACAGGCGTGCAACATCGCAAAGTCAGAAGTAGACACCCCTTACTTAGAAATGACTAGATTAACGTTGCTCTCCGTGGTGTAATGGTTACCATGCTAGCTTCACATACCCAAGGTCGTGGGTTAGAACCTGGTGGAGGATGATGGATTTTTTCGGGTGTAAAAATCCTTAACATGGCTTCCTTCGGAAAGGAAGTACCATGTCGTAGATTTACAGCACATAAAAGAACCTCAAGCCTGATAGAGAGGCCTCTGAGCAAAATTAAGTGGTCCTTCATGCTCAATTTAGAATGGGATGCTGAGAACTACAGTAGTTAAAGAGCGTCCATAAATAGCATGCCATTTACATTTGAACGCTCAGATACTAATAGTTTATTACAACCTTAAAACTCATATCAGATACAAAAGGAATGATATAGCAGGCATGTACAAAAAAAGAGCATAATTTTAGCTTCAGCCATTCGATATGTTTGCGCAATTATGTTTTAAGTGCATTTTGTCAGAAATGAAACAGACCTTGAACAGTTTACAGAGATGTAATTAACCTTCTAATAATGTACCGTTATGCTTCCCTTTTTTCCTAATACACCCCTTAACACTCTGAGGAGGGAAAAAAACAGCTAGTTAATGAGCAGATCTATGAAGTGGAAGCCTCCAACATGTCACTAAGTAAAGCAAGTGATTGTGTCAGTGAAAGAAGGGAAGCAAAATATAGTGTCAAACACAACAAGTTGTTTCTAGGATGTATGAGTTTTTAAAAAGGAACTCAAAAGACCACGTTAGGTGCAAACTTTAAAAAATCTCAAGAATTAACTGCTATAGCATGTGGAATCAATTAATCCACTGTTTCTTGGATCTGCTTAGACGAAAAAAAAAAAAAAAAAAAGGTGAATCAGGTTCTGCTAAGTTTTTGTTTCACCAAGAAAATATTAACCTACTGAAAAGAACGGCATACTTAGATGATTTTGAGAAGCGGGTAGTTCATAGAACAGTCTTGGAATTTTATGACTGCAGCAAATTTCCTACTACAAAAAGCATAACAGCTTCTTTACGGGAAGAAATACCTTACAAAGGTTCTGCTTATTCCACCTTAAGAATGGGTGATGATGAGCCTCTGGCCATCCCTCTGGAATAAGCAGGTACGTTAATTTCTAGTGTCATTTATTTAGTTTTACTAAATAACCTAATTTTACTTAGGTTTTAATCTGCAGTTCCTCAGAATAACCCTTGGTATCACACTGTGCTGCATGCTACTATCTCTATCTCTCTCATACACAAGTGTATGATATATGGCTACATTGTAGTGCGCTCCTATTGGCTACTGCCATATGCAGGAGATTTGACTCGAACTCTAGTTTTTACTACCTTAAGTTTTGCGTTCAATTTCCAACTGCAGAATCAAAATTTTCATTCAGTCAGAATTATTCCACAGCCTCTTTAGAGTTTGAAAGTATGTGTGAGAGTTTAAATGTGTGAGAACTTAAGATTAGAAAAAAAAAAAAAAAAAAAAAAAACTAAACAAGCTCAAGTTACACAACAGTAAATGAATGAAGATCACCGCTGGTGAGCCGGGCTTGGAAGCTGGTGAAATGTCATCTTTTTTCTGAGATAATACCTAAAAATGCCAGATGGGATACATATTTATTTTGGCACAAGTTGAACGAAAATTGCTTAATTTTATTTTGCAGTTTTTTTTGGGGTTTTTTATACTTTTTCATATTTTATCATATACTGGTCATCTTTTAAGAAATTTTTATTCTTTTGCTGCATTATTTTCTCATTCACTGCAAGCAAAGAGTTTTTCAACAATACAGACAAAGCAATCTTTTAAATCCTTAACTGTGATGAGACATACGCTCATACTATGTTACCTCTAACTACATCATTCTTTGTCTTACTACATTATCCTGACAATTTTGATGAAGTCTAATCAGTAATTGACATTTTTACAGGAAAAGTACTGTAGAAACAGCAATTGTCAGGATTTACTGGCTGATTCCTACTTGAAAAAAATTGGCTTGAATTAATAACTTTTTTATTTTGACAACACCGATAACATGACTAGAAAAATCAGACGACAGAAGCACTCAACTCCCAATAAGAAACAAAGGGTCAAACACCTTTGGGGGATTATGCAGTAAAAATTGGTCAAGTTACGAGATGCATTCAGAAAGTAAGTCCCGATAACTGATAAAGAGGACAAAAACATCACTCAATGAGAAATATTTATTAGAATATTTACATTCACTGGCTTTTTTCAACATAGTCACCACAAATGTTGAGCCATTTATCATAATGGAGCACCATCAATTGTGTGCCCAGGTCCCACACCATGGCCAAGTGGTTAGATCACTCGCCCCTCAGCTAGACGGCTGGGGTTCAATCCCAAGCAACCACATGTGAGATTTGTGGTGGACAACGTGGTACACGGGCGGGTTTTCATTTGGGTTCTCCAGTTTCCCCCGCATCACATTCCATTGGTATTCCATCTATCATCAGTGTCATTGTCTGTAGTGCCAAAGTACTAATAGCAGAGTTAAAATCTATAAAAAGAATATATATGCCCAAGTCACAGGAGTCTGCCATCATGTCCAGAGCCATGAAGTGACTTCATTCTGCACTTCAGCATCATTATGGAAATGTTTTCTTGTCAGAACACACCTCACGAGATGGAAGAGATGAAACTGACATGGGGCTAGATCAATGCTGTAGGGTCGATGGTTGAAGATCTCCCTTCCATACTTATTCAACACATTTCATGTGGGGTTGGCTGTATGGTCTTGCATTGTCATGCAATACCGTAATGTTTCTTGTCAACATCCCACATCTCTTGTTCTGGATTGCCCTCCTGAGTTAATGCAACACCTGACAATACCGATCAATATTTACTGTCTCCGCTCGTGGTAGAAACTTGCACAAGAGGACACCAAGTCGATACCAGAAGACAGTGCACATGATTTTTATGAAAGACATTGTCTGTTTGAATTTGGTCCTCACAAGTGAACCACTATGCCACCAATGCATTGATTGTAGTTTTGTCTCTGATGTGGCATGCGTCACCCATGTTTCATCCCCAGTGTCAATATCGTCAAGGAAATGGTAACTTTTATCTGTGTACCGCTGTAGGATGCTGGGGCCAGATTTTTGGTTTTGTGTTCATCTGTCAGTTGCTTAGGTACCCATCTTGCGCACACTTTGTGAAAATCAAGTCACTGGGAGACAATTACGTGCAAAAGCGAGCGAGACATCTGGGGTAACTGACAACAGTTCTGAAATTCTGTAGTGCCAATTCTTCACAACTGCTTTCCAACTCTGGCATCACCATGGATGGTCGGCCACTACAGTCTTCATCGTGAACATTGGTTCATCCTTCAGTGAATTGCCTGCACTATCATCTTACCGTATTGTTGAACACAATGTTGTGTCCATTGTCAATGCATCTCTATTGGAGATTGCTTTTGAGCGTGCAAAAATCGGATAATTGAACGAATCTTGCAGTTGGTGGGAGATAATATCAATGCAACCACTGGCCACACCGTGCCTGAGTGGTTTGACCACTTACCTCTCTCCTAGATGGTCTGGGTTTGATACAAAATGACCACATGTGAGATTTGTGGTGGACAAAGTGATGTAGAGGCAGGTTTTCTCTGTGTTCTCTGGTTCCCCCCCCCATTGCATTCCACTGGTGCTCCATCTTTATTCCATGTATCACCAGTGTCATCACTGGTGGTGCCATGGTAGTAAAAATGGGCATTAAACACTATCAAAAAAAAAAAAGTGCAGCCGATTTTTCCTAGCACAGGGTGGTAATCACTGCCCTCACAAGACTGAAACTTTTTGCATTACTCCCACATACTTCCTCTATATTCCTTGGCATGCGCATTCCTATCTGACAGGTGCTACCATCTCTGGACATGATCGGGAATTATTTTCTGGATGCACCTCATAGATAACACAATAAAATTAAAAATATGTTGTAAAAGAACATTGTTACCAGAAAAATGTAACATTGATAGTTTTGCATGTCTGCCTCACATTCAAGACATTCAGAGCTCAAATCTTAGTAAAGGTGGGTTATCCGGATAAGGTTTGTTTTGAGGATTTTCCCTTATCCTGAGAATACAAATGTCAGGTAACTCTATGGTCTGTAAACCCATGGGCATGCTTAGTGGGTGGATTGTATGGGTTTGACCCCCTGCCCCCCAAGTTTTAGCTCAAAGCTTTGCCACCTACAGTTTCAAATGATTAATTTTCATTCATATTTTGAATTGTCTGCCTCTATCAGAAAGGTATGCTTTAAGATAAAATTGTTCAGTACACTGACAAGGGGCCATATCACATTGATGTCACAGATTGAGGTGTGATTTTTATTGTGAAAGTGCATCGAAAATAAAAATAGCCGTGTGTCAGCTATCTCTCCCAGAGGGACCCTAAACAGCAGAAAAACATAATAATTTTACTTTAGATCAGTGTTTTGGCCTGTCCTCTGTTCAATGATCAGTTGATCTGTACTTTTCCAGGCATTGACAATGAACTTTTCCCGTACTGAAACTATATAAGTATCTGGTGTGAAGAATGCACTAGAGAAAACTTACACTTAAGATTTTATGTCGCCAAGACAGAATCAGCCACAATTACATTTCATTTTTTTGCCAGAAAACCACTGAACTGGTCATTTGTGTAAGTTATTTCATTTTTTATTAATAAGCACTGATGTAGGCAAGAAATTAGATATTATCAATGGCTCATTTTAATTTGTAAATAATATTTTTCTTGTCAACTTGAGCCTATGGGATAGA
This sequence comes from Hymenopus coronatus, assembly GCA_030762935.1. Taxonomy (NCBI): domain Eukaryota; kingdom Metazoa; phylum Arthropoda; class Insecta; order Mantodea; family Hymenopodidae; genus Hymenopus; species Hymenopus coronatus. The sequence goes on from CM060900.1 coordinate 217,142,971, forward strand.
AAGCCGAGACACAGCTATTTTCATTTTTGATCTAATTTCATTAAAAAAATACAGGTTGATCTTTAACATCACTGTGACAGTGGGCTCCTGTGAGACATGTCTTTTGTTTTTCTTTCTTTCTTTTTATGGTGACAATATTTATAATGGTGTTTTTGTCCTATTTATTATTATGTATTATTTACAATAAAATACCATGCATGAGACTGCTCTTCAGGATGACCTAAATAAAATAAGTAGGTGGGCCACCACAAACAAAATGACAATTAATGCTAGGAAAAGTAGTCACTTGTTTTTAGTCGTACTAAGGGGAAAGTTCTTCATAGCTATCATATGGGTAGGGAACAAATTCTACAGGTGGACAGCTGCAAATATTTGGGTGTGTGCTTGTCAAGTAATGCCGGATGGGAGGATCAGATAAATTCTACATCTAGGAAAGCGTGGAATACATTACATTTCGTAATGAGAATACTGAAGAAGGGGAGTGCAAAGTCCAGGGAAATTGTCTACAAGTCCTTAGTGCGGCCAGTTATGGAATAAGGAGTAGCAAGCTGGGATCCATATAGAGTTAATCAAACTGATTCGCTGGAAAAGATACAGAGACGGGCGGTTAAATTCATAAAGATTTTGGACTTACGAAAGGCAAAGAGAATAAATGGGAGCTGCTAAAAATTAGGCGTAAAACACAAAGGTTAGTTCCACTATTTAAAGCTTATACTGGTTTAAATGCATGGGTGGACGTTAGAAAGAGGTTAGAAAACCCAACATACTACGGACAAAACGATCATTTGTATAAAATTAAGGGTAGAAGGTACAGAACCGACGTAGGAAAATTTTCTTTTGTTAATAGGACCATTGAAGAATGGAATGAATTGCCTGTAGCAGCCTTTCAGGGCTGCCCTCTGACCTTAAAGAAGTTTAGGAATAATTTAAAGAGAATAAATGTTAGTTTGAGTAAATATTATGAAGTAATTAAGGATTTCAAAAATTGTATTAGTGTACATTATTATTAATGTATATATTAGTAATGTGTAGTATTAATGTCGAGGCTTCAAAATAACTGTTTATAAACTAGCTGGTAATTGAAGTATTGCTATACTGAATAATAAGTAGTTAGGCATTTATAAAAAACATGTATATGTAGAATGTTAGTTGTATAACTATTAACTTGAGATTATTATTGTAAGTGAATTTTGTACATTTAGCTCTGCCACCGGGTAGTACCCAACTGGGCAGAGAATAAATAAATACAAATTAAGTAAAGTATAATATCAAAGTTTATCAATAGTAAAGATTCAACAAAGTAAGAACATACATTTTTCCTCACACTTAGCTTTTGAAAATCATAGAACCCTCCCAATACTTTTTAACCATGCGTGCCCATGTAAGGGCCCCAGGCTCATTTGAGCATCATTTCACCCATTTCATTCATCGTCCGTTACGATCTACCAGGTCAAAGGACATTAAATTACAAAAAAAACTAGTTTTAACATTGGAGTTAAGTATACACACATGTGCTTCACAAAAACTTATTTACGCAGAACTAGTTTTACATGCATGTTGCATGCATTGTCTACTGCTTCCGACAATGTGTGTGAGTATACTCGACTCCAATATTAAAACTAATTGCTATCTTCACAGTGTACCACTGCCAGTAATTAAAACTATACAAAAAAATTACTTTGACGTGCTTGTGGAAACCTTTTGTTAGGAGAAATTGCCTACTTCAGCTGTGTACCCAAGACATCAGTTGGAGTGGAAATAAGTTTTTCAATAAAATAAGAACTGAAGCTTTCCTGGCGACGTGTTAATTCAAAATCTTCTCAAGTTTTTACCTGGCTAGAAGCCCGAGAAGATTTTGAATTAAGTTTTTCAATGTTCCTCAGGACAAGAGGCAATCCCTCAAATTCGAGACACTGCTAATGTAAGTGGTTCTTTAATGCAATATTACAAAGTATATCTACAGTTACCGAGTCATTTCTCCACATTTTTGTCATATCTTCATAAATCAATGTTGCTTTATACATGATTTTTCAGAAACTTTAGGTCATATTTTCACAAATTTAAGGCCATTATTAGGTCATCAACTTCTGATGAGGAATTGTTCCAAAGGTAAAGTCGCTGATATGACCTTAGATGTTAAAGGCAGCATATAAATAAATAACAAAAGAGACAGGCCATAAGGAAAAGAGTATCATGTACTTACTATTTTCCATCTGTTTTGAAGAACTTCCGCTGGCTGAAGAATTTCTTTACAGATTCTGATTTTAAGATCAGGATTCAACTCCTGAAATCCTTCTTGCCTCCTGTACAAACAAATAGTTTGAATTAGCAATGTGAACTCTGACAGACTAAGATTGATTTGGCACTCCACTGATGTGCTGCATTCACATAACTTTCTCTAGCTATCCACAGCAAAATATTCTTACACAAGCTTATTCTTCTGTTCACTTCATGATTATCAAGGTAAACATTAGTAGAAATGGTTTAGTTGTCAAATTATTTAGTTGTACATGGGGAATCAGGAAATACAATAACCTAAAGCTTAGTAAAATATTTTAAAAGCCAGTCACTATGTGATGGTACTGAGGTTCCATTCTCTCTGCCGGACCACAATGAAAAATTTAGAATAACGTCTTCCTATGTTTGAAAAATGCAAGCAACGGACATTTTAAAACCAATAACAAGGGATACATTGGGAATGTTTAGCTCCACAACAAAAATGTATAGGGCATAAATAGTGTTTTGGTGAGATATACATTTGTGTGTAGTAAATTGTTCTATCTCTTCTGGTTTAGCAATTATGTAAAAGTCATCCCGAATGAAGAGCACTTCAGAGGTTATTCCCAGTAAATTCAAGATATACATTTTGTCAGGTAAATAGCTTTAAAATTCAGTATTTTAATCAGGACGTTAAGAGCCATATTTGAAAACATCAACATTTTCGAAAATATTTGCTATGTAAAGAGTAGTTTTGGATGGGAGGTTTTCTTGAACATTATGTCACATCCTTGGAAGATACTTAACATAAATACCAGGTTTGATATTAAACAGACTTTTCGTGTTTGAGTTATGAGGCCCCCCCCACCCACACACACACATACATGGACCTTTATCCATTTTTTTATTTACTCAGCGGTCCTTAATACGTGTGTTTCTGGCGAAATCTCGGTATCAGATTTTTAGGTGGAATGCAATACCTACTTTCTCTACCTATGTAGTACATACTCGGTAGAGAAAGTGACGCATTAATTGTAATAACGTAGACATAATATTATCGTTGAGGGTTGAGCAACATGGTAATTCGCGTAATTATAATAAATTAATGACATTTCATTAAAGTCTGCTCTCTCATATACAGCGAGAAGCACACATGTTCCATTACAAGCTTAATTGTTATCAAGATAGAATGATTAAATAGTAAAAACATTCGTAATTTGTCCCTATTTTAATAGAAAACATACGGCATGCTTATCACAACTGTGTGCATTTTGCAATAATTACTGTCGTTGAAAAAAAATCATTCTTTCTTGTTACACTTACCAAATTTTGTACCAAGTTTGTTGGTGGCTCGTTTCTGTCAAGCTCTGGTTTCTGGGATAACCCGAGGAGCCTGAGGAGAAGCTCCTTGTCAGTAATACGTGTGATGAAGACACGGAGCTCCAAGACATTTTCTGGAAAACGTGTATTCGTTATACTGCTTCAAACAGCAACAATGGTATTGTTGCATCATGAGGAATCATTGCTACCATTCTGAGCGCGGGAAAAAACGAAGAGCACGTAAGATTAGATTGTAGAAGGCCTAGTGAAATCAAGGGGTAGCTTTAGTTTAATATGACGTATCATTTCGTAACGTATCTACAAGCATGGGGTATTTTTTACCCCAGTATGGCAAAAAATATTTTCATCGTTACACTACTGAGGAGATATATCAAACCAACAATGTACTTTGAATAATATTTAACAACTTTTGTTGTATATGACGTGGTAAATCAACGAAACTAATTATTTTTAAAATTATGCTGTGACACATTAAAAATATATATTTTTGATAAATTAACAGTTCAAATTGGTAGCGCAGCTGCCTACCAAGCGGGAGACCTGGGTTCGATCCCCAGTACCGGCGTGGGGATTTTTCCCCCGCTGGGAGACCTGGACCGGGGTGCACTCAGCCTCGTGAGGTCCCTGGGGGGCCAATTGAGGAGCTACTTGATGGAGAAGTAGCGGCTCCAGGTCGTGAGGACCGCATTAACCGGCCGGGAGGGGCTCGAGGCGCTGACCACGTCTCACCCTCCAATACTGCACCCCATCCATGACGTCTGTAGTGGACCGAGATGGGGGACGCAGCGGCCGGGCGGTAGGCCAAGGCTCCCCGTGAGCTGTCGTGCCATGGAGTTAAGTTAACAGTTCAAATTCCCTTTTTAATGCCAAAATCGAAGATCACGAAAAATTCTCTTCTGTAAAGTTGGCGTATTTACTTTCTCTTGTCCGTATGTACAATGTACATAGGGATAGAGAAGTATTGTATTCCACCCAAAAATTCGATGTCGAGGTTTCTCCGGAAATGCATGTTTTAGGGCCCTCTGAATCCCCCCCCCCAAAATAACATTTTCAGAAACAGGTCCGCGCGCGTGAGTGTGTATGTGTACCTGTCTATGTCTGTTTGTCTGTCTGTCTGTCTGTGTATGTGTGGAGGGGGGTCTTTGAACAGCATAGTTAAAAAACGAAACGACGGTTAAATACCAAACTTGGTATTTAAGTTTGATATCTTCCAAGGATGCGACACGAAGATTTTCAAGAAAATCCCCTCACCCCTAACTACCCTTTACATGGAAAAATTTTCGAAAATTTTGTTTTTCTTAAAAATGGCTCTAACGCTTTTGATTAAAATACCACATATTAAAGCCATATCTATCACAAATAAAATATATGTCTTGAATTTTCTGGGAATAGCTTCTAAAGATCTTGTTACTAGTTTCAATTGTGAAGTACCTATACTTTTCTCAGACGGAAGTGTCCGTTTTTCTTTTGTTCTACTCCTGGCCAAGCAAAGAAGCGATTTGCAATGACAATCGCAAAACGACAGCTTTTAAGATATCTGACTATCACTTTAGCCTAGTGCATTCCCTTAGTTTCATTCTACTCATAAGGAACTAAGTAATAAAATTATGCTAATTTTTATCCCGATTAACATGGTGTTGAAAGAAGAATTATCTTTTGTAAGAAGTTTGTAGAGTAGCTCGAGAAAGTCATGTAAGTGTAACGCATAAGATTGTTTATTTCTAATTATCACAATCACTGCCAATACATTCTTCACAAACTGAATACGAATGCTCTTGCAAATCAGGGGGTCGCGCCGTGGCCGAGTGGTTAGACCACTCGCCTCTCACCAAATCAGGGGTTCGACCCCAGGCGACCGCATGTGGGATTGTGGTGGACAAAGCGGCGCAGGGGCAGGTTTTCTCCGGGTTCTTCGGTTTCCCCCGCCTTCGCATTCCACCGGTACTCCATCTTCATTCCATGTATCATCGGTATCATCGCCTGCGGTGCCTATTTAGTAAAAGCGGGCGTTAAGCACTATAAAAACAAACAAACATACAAACAAATCAGTTTATGGCACTTCTTGTGTGCAGTTTTGGTTTTCCGGGCCTTTTTCCGAGGTCACACCTCACATCTTCCGGAAGAAAATCTAGCTTTCTTCTGTCTTGGTCCCTCTCCTGTAATAATGGACCTAACAGCAGATTTGATTCGTTTAGTTTTGTAATCAGCTTATCCTCCTTGTATTTAGGACTGACACCCCCCATCCCTAGGACTTACAAGCGGATGCCTAGGGGTCAGAAGCCTGTCGGGAAGCCAACGGCACGAAACCACGGAATGGAGAACCTGGAACGAGTGGCCGGCCCGTAGTCAGGCATGAGCATGAGGAAGTGAATGATATGAAATACAAGTTGAAATGAAAGTTAATGATGAAGCAATTAGTGGAATGAGTGTCGGGGGAAACCGGAGAACCCGGAGAAATCCACCCCAGAATCCGTTTCGTCAACCATAAATCACTACAAATACGGGCGCTTGGGTTGAACCCGGGCCGCTTAGGTGGGAGGCGAGCTGTTCAAACACTCGACTATGGCGTCGTCGGCAGATTTGATACTGACCTAAAGGTTTCAGTGTCGAAGGATGGGTAACATGTTGTTTTACAAGTTCCAGAGCTAGTTCTTTTAGTAAATGTCTTCGAGAGACATTTTGATTCCTTTGGACCAAAGTACTTGGTTTTGTAAACAGTCATGCCTGTGACATTCAGAAGACCAAAAACTACATTGAGGGATTTTCTAGAACTTTCCGCATAGCTCATCAACTACATCAATTCCTCCTTTACGAGGCGAAGTGGAGAAGTCCAAACAGAGCTTTTATACCTGCAGAATTTGTGAACATTGCATCTTGTTCCCTGTTGATGTTCCTTGAATGGAGGAGAAGCATATGTTAGTGCAATTTACCATTTCGCTGACAATGTCATGATTTGTGAATTAAGACTAAATTTCCAAAGGCGAATTAGCTTCAGGCGCTGGACCTTCACAGCCTGGAAGATGACTTAACATATTGCGTCCTGACATTCCTTTGAAATGCACATTTTCTCCGCAAGGTGCACTCGCTTCCTTTGAAATATGCTGGAGACTTTGAAGACACACGCTTTTCAATTGTCACCAGTCTGCCTCTTGCTTTGTAAACACACTCTGAAATGTGGTTATTTTCATCCTTCATCATAAATCAGGTATTTAATTGTACCTATATAGGATCCCGTATCTTTGTTTTGCTCGAATCTGTAATCCAGTTTTACTTTCTCTAGCACATATGTAAATACAATGTACACAGAAGCTAGAGAAGGTACTGTATTCCATACAAAATTTCGATATCGAGATTTTACCAGAAATACTTGCTGTGAGGCACGGAATCCGGAAAAAAATAAGAAAAAGGCGTGTTTGTGTGTGTGTGCGCGTGCGTGCGTGTGTGTGCAGCATAGCTCAAAAATGAAAAGATCGTTAAATACCAAACAGTATTTAAGTTTAGTATCTTCAAGGATGCGTCACGAACTGTTCAAGATAATACCGGATTTTTTGTTGTTGTAAATTTTGTTTTTCTCAAAAATGGCTCCAACGATTTTGATTAACATATCGTATATTAAAGATATTTACATGAAAAAACAATATATTTCTTTAATTTTCTAGGAATACCCTCTGAAGACCTCTTTATTCTGTTTGAACTTAGGTGAATTTTGCATACTGGTTAACCGTAAGATATAGACTAAAGCTTAATGCACAAAAAAAATGTAGATCTCATAAAACACATAATTTATGTCATATACGTTTTTTATGTAGAGATATCCGTGTCTGAGATTTTTTTTTTTTTTTTTTTTTTCAATTTTGAACTACGTAACTTTTCTCAAGCGGGAAGTCAACTTTCGTTTCACCTCTCATGTTTTATTACAGGCTATGCAAAGTGAACCGAACTTCAATTGTTTCACATAGCGACCGGATTTTAAAAATTGTAACTGCAAATGCTTATCTCGATTAGAATGGTGTAGAAAGAATAATAATCTTCTGTAAGAAGTTTGTTTGTAGAATAGTTAAAGAAAGTCATGTGAGTGTAACACGTGCACAATTTTTTTGTCATAAACATATAATTTTCGTGTTTGAAAATTGAAAACATTTGCTTAAATACATCTGGCAGTAAAACCTAGGATAATTCTTATTCATTGTTCCCCTGTGAACATGTGCAACAAATGTTATTTGTGTAACAGAAAAACTGCTCCACAATGAGCATTTTACAGGAAGAAAAATGTTGAAAATATCTATAACGAGAAAACAAGGAGAGATTTGAATGCATGGCTCATATTAAAATCCACCAGGTTGGTAGGTAGAACCAGCTTTCCTTTTCCTCTCCTCTATTTTTTTTTTTTAAAGAGATTCGAACTCACGACCTTTTGAATGTGAGGCAGACACTCTACCACCACACTACCCAGGTGGGCTCAGGAATGTTTGCATTATTCTATGGAACTAAAATAGTCGATTTTCTTTTTATTTCGGATAAAATTTCAATCATGCATACCCTTAATGTGTTGTTAAGTTGAGGAAGCAGTGTGTCGAAACATAATATGGACTCAGATGTACAAATACAATAGGTACTAAAGCGTTTAATTAACTGCCTAAATACTAAAAATAGCTAACATGAATATCTAAGTTTAAATCTTACACGAACAAGCAGTGCTGCAACAGCAAAAACAACAACAATAATAATAATAATAACAATGAGGTTATCGTCTCATTGTCTCCGCTAATAAACAAGAGGGGTAAAACGACTGTAACTTTGTTATTATTATTATTATTATTATTATTACTATTATTATTGTACTGCCAATGACTAAACCTTGACCAAGAAGATTTAGCCTACGTGGGTAGTGTGGTGGTAGCGTGAGTTCGAATCTCGCTTAGGGTGAGTTGCCCGGATAAGGTTTATTTCGGGGTTTTCCCTTATCCTGAGAAGATGAATGTCGAGTAACTTTAATTTCCATGTACCCCGGGATCATTTGAGCATTGCTTCACCAATTTCATTCATCGTCCGATATGACACACCAGGTTACAGGACGTTAAGCTACAAAAATATATATATTTGTGTATATTGAGAATTATCTGGAATTAATATATAACATGTTTTCACATCTTAAACCTAATTCATGTTGATATATTTTCACATATATGTTTATACACATTTTACTGCATAATGTTGCCTTTATAAGATTAGGTGTTTATACTGTTACCGTCAAACTATGATATTTGACGTACTGTACTCCAAGCGAGTCGGTAGCTCTTTAGGACATTTTCAATTTAAGAAGTTAAAAAAAAAAGAAGAAGAAGAAAATAAGTATTTTTATGCTTGAGCAGTGTTTAACTCGCAACGAATCAGAATTAACTAACATGGAGAATCATTAGAGGATAGAAAAGATAAGGTTAGATCTCAACATATGTATTATAAAAGTATAACAGAAGTTACTGTCAAATGTGCGATATATTTGCATCAAAATACGACAGAATCAGCAAAATTACACATTTAAAAGCATGTACCAACTCACCACGTGTACCGGCTGTTATAATTCATACACGCGTAAATTTCTCCACACCAAATCCCCTTAGTTAAGCTTACAAAATTGTGTTTATGGGTGCTCTTTAACTGCTGCTGTGGTTCTCAGCGTTCCATTTTATATTGGGAGTGGAGACCGCTTAATTTTGCTGAGAGGCTTCTTAATCAGGCTTGAGGTGTTTTTTACGTGCCGTAAATCTATGACGCGGGACCAACGGCGTTGCTTCCCCTCCGAAGGAAGGAATGCTAAGGATTTTTACGCCAGAAAAAAATCCATCGTGTTGCGTCGGGTTTGGACCCCCAAACTTAGAAAGAATACGGAGAAGAACGAAATCGAATGAGCCTGATGATGAAAAGGTTTTCCCAGCCTGTTAATGTTTGTTGGGTTTTCTTCTGTTTCATGAATTCCACCAATTTTTCCATAATCACGTTTCCTTCCATACACTTTACCGTCATTTAATACCACTCACTTCCTCAATTTCATACCAGGCATTGGGCTTATCACCCACCCTGGCTTCACTCTGATCCGCAGCCTCTGCTCAACAGATATCTGACCCAGGCGCTGGCTGACTCTCCTGGGGAGTGTAGGTCCCAGTTGCGTATCTAGAATTTGGCTCTGGAAGGGGGGGGGGGTGGTCAAGAATATTTTTTATAGTTGAAGTTTCCAGGAGTTTGGAATAGCGTTCCCTCGTCATCACGCCAACATTAAAAAAAGCTGCAATATCAATAGTCCTCCGTGGTATATGGGTAATTTGCTAGCTTCTAGTTTCCAAGATCGCGGGTTCAAATCGGGGAGGGGGTGATTGATTTTATTTGGGCATAAAAATCCTTAGCATAACTTCCTTCTGAGGGGAAGTAAAGACTCGATCCTGTGTTGTAGATTTATGGTACATAAAACCTCACAACTGATAAAGCAGTCTCTGAAAAAAATTAAGTGGTCTTTCCCGTCTAAATGGGATGCTGAGAACTGTAGTATTAAAGAACTCCATAAATAAAACTTACTCTCCTTTTTTACATAATCAATACAAACTTATTTTTATTTTTGGACTTTATATTTAATTTTAGACGATATTGCAGATTACCAAGAGCAAATTAAAGAAATGAAAGAGTTTCACTAGTAGACTCATTTGTGATCTAGCCGAGTATATTCCTGTATTATACCACTTCATATTTTTGTTTAAAATTTCATTAATTATTCAACTTTCATATTTTATGTTTAGCTTATATTTTTAGTTTCTCTATCACGTAAAATGTACATAATAGATAGGGAAAGTATTGCATTCCACCCAGAAATTTAAAGGTGATATTTTATCGAAAATAAATGTTTTCAGGACAGGTGAATCCCAGAAGAACTGTTTTTTGAATAAGATCTGCGTGTGCGTCTGTGAACAGCATAAGTATAAACTAAATTAGCTAAGTACCAAACTTGGTATTTAAGTTTAGCATCCTTCAAACATGTGCTGGTCCCCATGGCCACGCTCGCCAAAGCGTCTCGCTTTGGTGCTTCGTGGGCAGGGGATCGTGGGTTCGAGTCCCGCCTTGGGCATGGGTGTTAGATGTTTGTGCAATGTGTATATGTTTGTAAAAGGAACAGTAAAACCAGTAATCAGTAAAACCTACGGGGGGAATGTAAATGGGGATACAGCGCCGGAGTCCTGATCAGACTCCGGCACTGCTTTTTAAAAAGAAAAAAAAGAGAAAAAAAAAAGAAAAAAAAAACATGAGACGCGAAGGGTTTTAGGAAAATTTTCCATCCATCACAATCTGCTGTTTATATGGGATATTTTTGAAACTTATTTTCTCATAAGTGGCTCTAACAGTTTGTATTAAATGCCACCATTAGAGAAATTTAGAGGCAAATAAAATGTATATATTGAGTTCTGTGGGAATAGCCTCTGAAGCCTTCTTCATTCCGGAGAACTTTAGCATAAACCATAAGACATAGATGAAAACTCATACTACACAAAAATGTATCTCATTAAAAACATTTTACAGTAGTACATTTTTTGTAGATTTAACCATTTTGGAGTTATTCCTTGTTATTGGTATGGATTTTTCAATAATGCTTTTCTCAAATGGGAAGTCGTCATTCGTTTATTATTTTTTTTTTACTCCTGATCATGTAAAAAGAACAGAATTTCAAAGTCATCACTTGCTGACCAGCTTTTAATAGATTTGACTATTACATTAACCAAATATATTTCCTTGTATCTCTTGTGCCTATAAGGAAATAATTAATGATTATTATTCGTAAAAATTATGTGAAAATCGGCCGAAAATTTGTGATTATAATGCACTTGTTACAAATCAGCTTTCCTATTTCCTCTGCGGATATAGCACCAACCATGGAATGACTTATCACTTAAAAAAGAGAAGACCATACCTATGTTGGGCAATTCTAAAAATTGTTTTGAAAAATTGGACATGTACCAACTATTTCAGATATACCGCAAAGCCTAAACGTTTCTTTATTAGTTTAAATGCATTCACTTGTTTACCATGCTTTTTTAACTTATGACATGGCTTATCTGAATGGCTTTATTAATTTTTGGCTCAATAATATTCCATTTTTATTTTTCTTCCTTAAATCTCCCAGTGTCTGAAGCTCAAATAACAATGCAATTTGGTTTATCAGCTTTGTAGACTTATTCTGTATTATGATTAATGCATGGTGCTTGGGTTTGATTGGCCTAAATAAGTTGCACTGTACGTAATTATGACGAAAAAATGGTCAATTGATTAAAACAATCGAATAAACACGAGAAAATAAGGTTCTACAGAATAGCGCACAAAAGCCGGCCGCAAGTACTAGACTGCTCACCGTCGCCCGTCAATTGTTGTCTATTGTTGCGAAGCTGTTTCGACCAGTTATGTAAATATATACCTTTGCATTATATTATTTGTTATTTCTTTATTATGTAATTGTTACATGTTTACCTATTTGTTGTATCTGTTCGAGGCGAGCAACAATTTGTGCGTAATTGACTGGGGAGCAGTCTGTACGCGGGGCCGGTTTTCATGCGCTACCGTACGGGAAAACAATCAAATTCTTTTTTAATAAAATACTTTAAGAATAGGAAGCAGCTATGCAAATCTTAAAGTAACTAGCGAAGTATCCTACCTATACAGGTATACATCCTGATGTCGTTAGGATTGATGACATGAGATGTGTGTTTAGGCTAGGAATGAACTTACGACGTCGAAGCTTTACTACTTGAAAGCTCAGCAGTACATTATTTGTCTGGTACTGGATTGGTTAGTTTTAGCGTCCTTTGTCACTTTCTGAAGTTGATCCAGTTGTTTTCCTTTTAAAAAAGAATAAATAGTGCATTTTTACTTTCTCTATACGTACCATGTACGCACTCTATACGCACTCCACCCAAAAATTCGATACCGAGATTTCACCGGAAATATATGTTTTAGGGTCCCCAATATCCAAAAAATGCATTTTCACAAAAAGGTCCTTGTGTGTGTGTCTGTGAACACGATAACTCAAAAACGAAAAGTCAGTAAAATACCAAACTTGGTATTTAGCTTTAGTATCTTCCAGGGATGCGACACGAAGATTTTGAGAAAAATCCCCCCACCCCCAACTACCCTTTACATGGAACTTTTTTCGAAAATTTTGATTTTCTCAAAAATGGCTCTAACGATTTTGATTAAAATTTTGTATATGAAAGATATTTAACTGAAAAATAAAATGTATATCTTGAATTTTTTGGGAATAGCATCTGAAGAGTAGTTTATTCTTGATGAATTTTACTGAATTTTGAATAACTGCTAAACTGTAAGAGATGGACATAAACTTACTACACAGAAAATGTAGAGCACATTAAAACACACAATTTATGTTATATACATTTTTTCGTAGAGTTCGTCATTTTTTTTTATTTTTTTTTTTATTATTTTATAAAACAGTAACGGAGTCTGATCAGGACTGTATCCCTATTTACATTTCCCCCCGTAGGTTTTACTGATTACTGATTTACTGGTTTTACTGTTTCTTTTACAAACATATACACATTGCACAAACATATAACATCCATGCCCAAGGCGGGACTCGAACCCACGATCCCCTACCCACGAAGCACCAAAGCGAGACGCTTTAGCGAGCGTGGCCATGGGCACCGGCATTTTTGAGACATTCCTTATTTTTGGTCTCTGCTATGAAAAACGTATACTTTTCTCATACAGGAACTTGTCAACTCCTATCCATATGAACAAAGGAACTTCATTGACATAGCAACCAACTTTGACTATCACTTTAACCTATGGTAGTCCATTATTTCGCTTCTACTTACAAGGAAGCAAGTAATAAGTCTATTTCTGTTAATTTCTTTTTTGATTAGCATAAAGTAAATAGAAGTATAAGCTTTTTAAGAATAATTTGTTGCAGGGATATAGAGAAAGTCATGTGAATGGTACACATCAGATTTTTTTCCCTACGGGACGCCTGAAAAGGTTAGATTAACTGATCAATACTTTCTGAATATGGCATAACATAACATTAGAATAAAGGAAATATTATATTGAATAAATGCACTTAACAATATTGAAAATGTCGATCGCAAATTTAACAGTGAACTCTATTATTGTCTTGTCTCTTCGAAGAAAGGATATCTATCCTATAAATTCGTTAAAAACATGCATTTCCGTTTAGGCCTAATAGCTTAAGTTCTTGCAAATATCACAGCACATCAACAGCCAACACTGGGCAAGATGCTCGCAGAACGCGCCAAACAATAACAAAAATAAGCGAGATAGGCGTCGACCCTGCATTTCTCACAGCAAGAAATGGCAATACCTTTAGTTAGGTTTTTAACTTAGGAAGACAGTGTCAAGAAAATAGGGACCTATTCGCGTTACAATAAAAGTTCTCGGGATGCGAGAAGTAAAAATCTGATGTGTACCATTCACATGACTTTCTCCATATCCCTGCAACAAATAATTCTTAAAAAGCTTATACTTCTATTTACTTTATGCTAATCAGAAAAAATTAGCAGAAATAGTCTTATTACTCGCTTCCTTTTAAGTAGAAGCGAAATAAGGGACAACCGTAGGTTAAAGTGATAGTCAAAAGCTGGTTGCTATGTCAATGAAGTTCCTTTGTTTATATGGATAGGAGTTGACGAGTTCCTGTATGAGAAAAGTATTATGTTTTTCATAGCAGAAACCAAAAATAAGGAATGTCACAAAAACGACGAACTCCACGAAAAAAATGTATATAACATAAATTGTGTATTTTAAAGTGCTCTACATTTTTTGTGTAGTAAGTTTTTGTCCATCTCTTACGGTTTAGCAGTCATGCAAAATTTAGTAAAATTCATCCAGAATAAACTACTCTTCAGAGGCTATTCCCAGAAAATTCAAGATATACATTTCATTTGTTACGTAACTATGTTTAATATCCGAAATTTTAATCAAAATCGTTAGAGCCATTTTTGAGAAAATCATAATTTTCGAAAAAAGGTCCTGTAATGGGTAGTTGGGGGTGGGGCGATTTTTCTCAAAATCTTCGTGTCGCATCCCTGGAATATACTAAACTTAAATACTAAGTTTGGTATTTTACCGACTTTTCGTTTTTGAGTTATCGTGTTCACAGACACACGGACACACACACACACACACACACACACACACGTGGATCTTTTTGTGAAAATGCTTTTTTTGGATATTGGGGACCCTAAAACATATATTTCCGGTGAAATCTCGGTACCGAATTTTTGGTGGAGTGCAATACTTTCTCTATACACTATGTACATAGTGCGTAGGGAGAAAGTAAAAAAGGGGACTGTCCTGTTTTTACGGGACGAATGGCAGGTTTATATCGATATTGTCGGCTTTACACTTTTTTCCCATGGCAGTTAAATTGAATAATGAACAAACAAAATGTACATTAATTAGCATAACGGATTAACGAACCAGAGGAAAATAGCACAAGTAGCCATTCACTGTCGTATACCGTGATACACATTACACTAACGCTAAGTAGCGCTGAACCAACAGGCAGAGAGGTTGTAGATTACAGAAAGAATGCGCGCGTGCCGGCAGTCCCTGGTTGCAGAGTCTTGCTGGTTGGAAAGCGACTAACCCGCACAGTAGTAGGGCAAGGGGGATCCGAGGACTCAAAGGATGCCGCCCATGTAAAACATCATGTACATATGTAACACTTAAGATAAACATCAGCCGACAGACCACCCACACAGCGCTGCCCCTTTGCCAAACCACCTGTCTAAAAGATTTTACTTGCAGGGCTCTTAATCACTTGAACAATCGTCTTTCACATTCACAGATCAAATTCAATTTAATCGATTGACCACGCCCACTCGAATTTCTAATTTTTTAGCTGCAAGACTCATCTGCATATCAAATCGATCTAGTTTTTCACGAGGAATCTGAATCTCTAATCATAAATACAAAATTCTTTTGATTTCAATTCGATAGTCTCTTTTAATTAAAAACACGTAGGATTTCTCTATCTCTGGCAATTCGAGAGCTACAAGGCTCATTTGCATGACAAATCAGTCTAACTTTTCACAAAGAATCTGAATATACAAACATAGTTCAACTGTCATGGCGAAAAAACTCGATAAAATTACTGAGTGGAATATTTGATATAAATTATTAGATATCAATTGAACATGCGTTAGCGGTAATATTTTTGCAAGGAATTATAACACTCACACGATTGAACATGTTAAAAGCTTTATTATTCAATACCAACATATGAAATGAAAAATAGTAAGAGAGAATTGCTTTTACAAAACCTACTAACTTATCACATCAAAACCAATATGGCAGCGAAGTGATTGTGTTTCCAACGAGCAGAGGGCACCCAACAGGGAATTGAACCTGAGACCTTTCGAACACTGAGAATGCCAGCACCCTTACAATTCCAAACATTATAAATCTTAATATCCGTTCTTACACGAGGACCTACATTCGACTTTCAGTGAGGTTGCAATCACATGACTTTACGACTATGTATAATTAAACAACGGGAAAAAATATCGAATGTAGAACACAATTATAACAGTCGACATAACTAAAATACACGTACTCGTTACCTCAGCGTGCAAGCTAAAGAAGAGCTATGAACAGGCGCTTGTAAACATCATTTTCAATCTACAAAATACTTTACGATTTTAAATACCTCGAAAGCGGAATGAAATCATTTTGAAACTAAATGAGAACCTTTAAAAAATGTAATATAAAATTACTGTTCTTAGTGGAGTATTCAGGGAGACCCCGTAACGCTTATGTAACCTGATAATTCACTTATGCCAGAGAATCTGCCTTCATTTCTAAGCGTCTTCATGATGCGCTTTCATAGTAGCTCCACAGGCAACGAGTGTTTTTGTTTTTTTTCTTAGAAACCAGACAATCCACTTAGGCGGAAGAGGGTAGATGGTGTATTTAGTTTAACAAATATATGAATGGTTTTGTACCAAAACACATAGTCAACCACACCCCCACTTCGGTTTGAAAGCATTTTAAGGTTGAATAGTTCACGAAAACAAATATGCTATTTTGAACCCTCGTTAAGTGTATCGCTCTGGTTAAGCTTAAAAGCGTGTATAGTTTATTTTAAATCAAGATGCAATGATATTTTCTGACGGATTCTACTGCCAACTCCGACGATGTATATCTATCAATGTTTTGAATCTGAGACAGAGAAAAATAGAATACACCCCTTCCACCTGCCATGGTAAGAAGCAGGAAATAATAATAATATACACTTTTGAGAATGCACAGCCCCCAAAGACGCCTTAAATATCAGACTTAGACTGAAAGAATGTTTACTAATAGACCACCCACACAGCGCTGCCTCTTTGCCAAGACAACAGTCTTAAAGCTTCCACGAAGTGTGCTGCCGGCTACTACCCCCTCCCCCTTTGCCCAACCACCTGTCTAAAAGGTTTTACTTGCAGGTCTCTTAATCACTTGAACAATCATTTTTCACATTCACATATCAAATTCAGTTAATTGATTGCCCACACCCACGCTGAAAAAGTCGCGAATAGCCATTTTTTTAGCTACATGGCTCAGCTGCATATCAAATCGAACTAGTTTTTCACGAGGAACCTGAATCTCTAATCATAAATGCAAAATTCTACTGATTTCAATTCGATAGTCTCTTTTAATTAAAAAACACGTATGATTTCTCTATCTCTGGCAATTCGAGAGCTAAAAGGCTCATTTGCATGACAAATCAGTCTAACTTTTCACAAGGAATCTGAATATACAAACATAGTTCAACTGTCATGGCGAAAAAACTCGATAAAATTACTGAGTGGAATATTTGATATAAATCATTTGATAGCGCTTGAACATGCGTTAGCGGTAATATTTTTGCAAGGAATTATATCACTGTCACGATTGAACATGTTAAAAGCTTTATTATTCAATACCAACATATGAAATGAAAATAGAAAGAGAGAATTGCTTTTATAAACCCTACTAATTCATCATATCAAAACCAATATGGCGGCGAAGTGATTGTGTTTCCAACGAGCAGAGGGCACCTCAACTGGGAATTCAATCTGAGACCTCTCGAACACTGAGAATGCCAACATCATTCCAACACTAGACATTATAAACCTTAATACCGGTTCTTACACGGAGACCTACAATGAACTTTCAGCGGGGGTGCAACCACGCGACTTTACTGCTATGTATAATTAAACAACCTCAAAAAGGATTGAATGTACAATGCAATTATAACACTCGCTATACATAAAAGCTGTTTTTATTCCCTTATAATCCCCTATCCAGTACAAGAATTAACTTCACGAATAATCAAGAAACTTTAATTACAATTACACTAATTAAAATGACAATAACGCTTAAAGAATTGAGGTTACAATAAAACGCCATAACACTTTTCTCATTCCTTTATCAGCCCATGCCCAGCACAAGTACAAGATACACGATTGGTTAATTTTAATAAATTTGAATTACAATTACGCTAATTAAAATGTTAATAGCGGTTAAAGAATTGAGATTACAATAAAATACTATCAGACTTTTCTTGCTCATTTATCACCCTGCATCCAGTACAAGAATAAATTCCAGCTATCCCACACTCGAAAAACTTTAATTACTATTACACCAATTAAAATGCCAATAACGCTTAGAGAATTGAAGTTACAAAAACGCTATTAGACTTTTCTTATTCCTTTATCATCCCATACCCATTCCACCGGTGCCCCATCGTCATTCATGTATCACCAGTATCACAGCCTGCGGTGCCAAAAGTAGTCAAAGTGCGCGTTAAACACTACCAAAAAATCCCATACCCAGCATAAGTAAAAGATTCATGATTGGTTAATTTAAGAAATTTTAATTACAATTACGCCAATTGAAATGCCAGTAACGCTTAGAGAATTGAAGTTACAATAAAAGGCTATTAGACTTTTCTCAACCCTTACCATCTCCTATTCAGTACGAGCATTAGATTCCCGGTTAATTCAATAAATTTTAATTACAAGTATGCCTTTACTTCAATTGAAAAATGTAAATAACAACTCCATTTACAACGATATAGCGAAATGGGTGATAAAAATTCTTCACGAAATTACATATACATGCTAATTACATACTTGGATTACACGCCTAGTGCATTCAAACATTATTCGTATAACTATCACAAGACATAAAATGCTTTTATTTACGCAAATGTCAGACCTATACCAAAATATGATGTGTTCCATTCACGTGACCTTCTCTACCTCTCTGAAACAAATTATTGTTAAAAAGCTTGTATGTCTATTTACTTCATGCTAATCGAGTAAAAATTAGTGAAATAGTCTTCATACTTGCTTCCTTGTAAGTAGAAGCAAACTAAGGGAGTACCATAGGTTAAAGTAATAGTCATAGTCAAAAGCAGGCTGCTATGTCACTTTCCTGTATGAGAAAAATATACGTTTTTTAAAGCTGAAAAAAATAACAAGGATTATATCGAAAAAAAGGGTTCACTCCACAAAAATCATGTATTTAACATAAATCGTGTGTTTTAACGTGCCCTACATTTTTATGTGGTAAGCTTTTATCTATCTCTTATGGTTTACTAGTTATAACAATTTTTTCAGAAAAAAAAGGTCTTCAGAGATTATACTCAGAAAATTCAAGTTTTACATTTTATTTGTCAGGTAAATATCTTTAATATGCGATATTCTAATCAAAATCGTTAGAACCATTTTTAGAAATAAAATGTTTCCAAAAAACGTTCCATGTAAAGGGTAGTTTGGGGGGGCTTTTCTCAAAAATCTTCGGGTCGCATACCTGGAAGATACTAAACTTAAATACCAAGTTTGGTAATTTACCGAATTTGCGTTTTTTGAGCTATGCTGCCCAGTCACACACATATACACACCAACACACGCAAACACACAGACATGCAGACACACACACACCTTTTTCTAAAAGGGATTTTTTTATACAGGGGACCCTAAAAACACATATATTCCCAGTGAAAAATCAGCATCCGATTTTGGGTGGAATACAATACCTTCTCTATACACTATGTACATAGTACGTGTAGAGAAAGTAGAAACAACTGCTAACACAATTTGAAATCACCTAGACTGCCTACAACTAACTGAGGCATACCATACTAAAACCAACAGCTAACATGGCTTGAAATCACTTAGACAGCATACAACTTACTCAGCAGTATTCTCTAATTTCAACACTGTAGTATAAACTATAGCTTGAAGCATCACGTACCTTGACGATTATGCATAAATAAATACCTTCAAATGAAATACCATACCAAAATAACAGCTAACATTGCTTGAAATCAGTTAGACAGACTACAACAGACACAGCAGTATTCTCTAATTTTAACACTGAAGTATAAGGTATAACTTGAAGCACTCACCACATAACTTGACAATTATGTATAAATAGACATCTTCAAAAAATAAATACCATACCAAAAATAACAGCTAACATTGCTTGAAATCACTTAGACAGCCTACAACTGA
The DNA here is from genome assembly GCA_030762935.1 of Hymenopus coronatus. Taxonomy (NCBI): domain Eukaryota; kingdom Metazoa; phylum Arthropoda; class Insecta; order Mantodea; family Hymenopodidae; genus Hymenopus; species Hymenopus coronatus. Next base: position 217,163,085 of record CM060900.1, read on the forward strand.
CACAGCAGTATTCTCTAATTTCAACAGAGAAGTATAATTTATAACTCGAAGCACTCATCACATAACTTTAGGATTGAGCATAAATAAATATTTTCATAAAGGGTATTTAGTAGCCACTTATCACAATCGCTATGAAAGAAAGTCGCGCATGGCCGATCACCTCTTGGCTAACATATAACAAGGGAAAACGGAAACATACTACCTATTACAAAAAGCGGAGCATGATCCGACCAGTTTCAGACGATAAAGAAGGCTGGCGACATTTTGAACAAAACATCCTAGCCTATCCCCTTCAGAGCTTTCTGTTAGAAAAACATCCTCACTTGGCCCCCCTAGGCTAAGAACTGGCAGATACACGCATTCCCCTTCCTTAGGTATACACTGAAAAAAACATGTTTTTTTTTTATGTGAGCAACTATATAAGCCTGAGGTCTGCAATATAGAGCTACTTATTCGATATAACCGCCGTGAAAAAGCATTCTTGAAAACAAACGTCAAAACTTTTGATGATATGAACGAATACAGGAGAGAGTGTGCTGAAGATTCGCATCATTATACATACTTTCACAAAGAATCGTGCAATGGACGAATGCATACGATTACATGCATATACCCTGCTTACCATAATCAGATACCTTCAAGGAATCCCTGCACCGAAGACTGCTCTGTCTACAAGAGAGATATATTGTAAGTACAATACATTCACGTCTTTCTACTATTATAAGTACTACAAATGTATTCGAATAATGATGACTAATTCCAATACATTTTATATATCAAGGGGTCGGAACACACAAGAGCTTCACGATTCAGATACCATAGATGCAACGGATATGTTTAGATCAGCACATGAGATTGAAGATCACTTAGAATTATGCAACGGTCGCACTCATGTGGTGATTTGTTCAAAACCCGCAGTGCATGATAGAATAACATCATACTTCATCTGCAACTTGACCTGCAGCGTGTATTGGTCAAGGAATATGAGACAAAGGTAATTACAAACTAAAAATACGACGAGTGGCCAGCACATCACACATTTATTTCTTGAAAAAATTAATAACCCTCATTGTTCTTTCCAGAGTTCGAGAGTCAATCCCGGTATCGCCAGAGCTCACAGACCCTGCTAGGACTGACGTTGACGAGGTGGATGTCTGCATTTCAAACCCATGGAACAACTGCCCTGTACAAGATTATGATGACATTCCGAATATGAGTACGTCGAATCAAGCATCAATGTGAGTATAATATATTGCTGTTACATCAAGAAAGAAACTAACCTTATTTCCATTGCAGTGATCGAGTCAAAGGAAAACTAATAACATTTACTAATTTTCAATAATTCTAATGTTCCAGATCCAAGGAGATACAAGAGGAGAAAGACCCTTTTGCTAGTCATCTCAGGAAGCTGAGATTGTTGGAAGACCGCATGAACAACATTTGTAAACGAGAGGCAAGCATAGAGAAATATGAAACCCAGAGCAGACCAACTAAACGCATACATCCCATTCTACATATCCAAAACAAATAATTCTAGTGTAGCGCTTTATTATGAACTACCAGTGCTTCTCAAAAGCAGTGATCCTAATGGCTTTGTATATACATGACATATATAAAGCGCGCCTATGACTCCCTGAATTCTGCATGTGCACAAAAGACAAAGTGCGCACACTGTGAATATATTGAAAAATATAGTGCTATAATATATTATTGCATTCATGAAAAAACGAAGCCGCTAGACTCTTTTAATGAAATAAAACAAAGGATGAGTAGGATTTAAAATGAAATGAAGATGTAAAGAAGCTGGCACATTTATAAGCAAACATTTATTAAATCTAACTAATGCAAATAAAACATTTTGAAGAGGCACGGACATGAAGAAGGAATGTAATGAAAATACTTATAAATAAAAATATTATGTACATATAATCCCACTAATGTTTTTATTCCACAAAAACAAATACAAATTTTCAACATCCTATTCCTATGCATAATTAGACATTTAAATTATCGAATACATGACAGGTGATAAGGGCTTGTAGGTAAATACATTATTGTGTATAATCAGACAATTTAATATTGTAATTTCTGGTGATAGACGTCCTGCATGCTTTAAGGTTGAGAGCAAAAATATCTCTTTACACCAGCAAAACAGGCAATTGAGAAGCATATTTTATCAGAGTTGACTGAATCCTTCAAGATGTAGAACTCAGAAGTAAAGCCATAATCCATAATGTGGGTGACAATTTGGAAAAACCGCTGTTTTCAGTGGTAAAACAATGGCATTTAGTGGTTTTTGTTATTACTTTCATATTTACCACACTTGAAAAACCTCATAGAACTGAAGTTGTATTTAAATAGTACCTACTGAGTAAACCATTTATTTTAATCTCATAAAGAGCATACTGTATCATGTTTGCTTAAACCTTAAACTGTAAAATTGTGGACAGTACTATAAAGTACAGTCTAATATGATTTATAAGGCATAAAGGTGTAGTTGAAAATTTTGACAACTGTATGATATGGAAAAAGCAGGAACATTAAAGCAAGGACATTTCATAACTAAACTTAGACTAAACCATTAGACCAAGGCTTCTCAGAGTGCATACATTAGTGCTTGGAAGGTGCAAGGTTTCAAACATATATTTTGCTAAACTGAACCCAGTTCCTTGATGTCTAGCTGTAGTGCTGTCACTCTCTTTCCTTAACAAATGTCTCGCTCAATTCACATGCACAGCACCAATTCAGACCCATACATGGTGCTGTAGGACTTTTGCACCTTGGTTTTCTTTGTACATTTTACAGGCCCTTGCTTAAACTTGTTCTGTACAAATTAAGTTTCCAACTATTTGAAGTGATTGAATCACATAGTAGAGACAATACACTGCCAACATGGCATGTCAACAAACTGTTTTCTTATGTGCTTCAGAAGTGCATGGTACCTTAAAAGAAGTACATCTACATAGCCTTATCCCTGAAACCCAATTACCAAATTGCAAGACCTTTTGGTTGGTTTTCTTGAATGTTGTACATATGTTGACACACTTCAAGTACCAGGTGGCCCAACTGCCCCTTATTTGATGTATGCAGACATCTCCTTTTTTGTCAAAAGAGTAGCAGAACTCAACACTGAGAGTTCTATACTGGTAGGTTTTAACTTGAGATTGAGTACTGCAAGGATATCTGCACATGCCAGCTGTTGCCACTAGATAAATACATTATTTATGTTAGGTGGGATTAAAAGCAAATGCACCCCACATCAAAACATCTCATTTAGTGTCATAATACTTCCAGTATCCAAATGACCAGAAACAAATAAAATGATTGTTAAGTATTTGCACATATCTAGAATTTTTACAAAAACTCTCTAATATAAACAGAATACAAAAACATACAAAGAATGTAATTGTAACTTCATAATCAGCCTGAACAATGAACTGTAATGAGATATTTTGGTATAAAATTTGGTGAAAAAGAAGTGATATAGTTTTAAACTTACCATGTATACCTCCATGGCACGACAGCTCACAAGTAACCTTGGCCTACCCCTCGGCCGCTGCTGCGGCCTCAGTCTATAACAGACGTGCAGTATTGGATTGTAAGACGTAGTCAGCGCCTCGATCCCCTGTCTGATTAATGCGGTTCTCATGATCTGGAACCGCTACTTCTCCATAGAGTAGCTCCTCAATTGGCACCCCCTCCCCGGAAATCTCACGAGGCTGAGTGCACCCTGGTGCAGGTCTCCCAGCAGGGGAAAAATCCCCATGCCTGTACTGGGAATCAAACCCAGAATCTCCCACTTGGCAAGCAGCAACGCTACCACCACCCTAAGGAGATGACCTAAACTTACTATAGAAAGTTAAAAATAGTTAAAAGCTCAATAGTACCAGTAATTTAGCATGAGCTATTTGCAATTATATGAAGAAGCTACAATCATGGAAGCCAATATTTAAGCTTCAAACATAAAGTGAAAAAGTGAAAAATATGACACTTGTATTTTGTAACAGCTCACTTTATATCCCATGTCTAAAGGAAGGACAGAATTATAAATAAATAACTTATTATTGTGATTCCTTAAATTTATTTTTTTCTTCCTCACTCACTGTTAAGAAGATATGAAGGCTTCTCAAGTCACTGCTTAGTATCAAACTACGGATGTGATAAATATAAAATGAACAACAAGGAACAGTGGTGGCAACTCTCTCATTTAATTCTGGCTTTCATAGCTATGATGACTAAACAATCCCACCACAGTGGAACTTCATGCTGGAACATTATGTCTTAATAACAATTAGAGGTACTTCTTGGGAAGAAAAAATTATCTGTATACTGAATGAATGTTCTTAATATTGGCATTTATGATTAAAAAATACTATACTAATATAAGTGGGCAGAATCAATATACAAAATTGAATCAGTCCTTAACCAAAAGGTCATTAACCACCAAGTTAAAGTTTCTCAGCTAAGATGAAAAATTATTTTGAATAATTTTAATTATATTGTCTTTAGTTGAAGTTATTGTTAGTAAGACCTTGCAAGGATTGGAAAAGTAACAAGAGCTTTCATTTCTAATAGTTTAAACTTTCAAAACAAGGTCTGTCATTATCTAAACTTATGCCCTTTCTTCTCTGCATACATTTTAAAAGTACAAAATGATTATTTTTGCTTTATTCAACATCATTTTTAATAAGACTGCACTATGTTTGTATAAGAAATAAAAGCTTTTATTTTTAATAATTTAACTGTTTTATTACCTTCACCCATGCTCTTTCTGTAATAAATTCAGTGTTATTAAGATTAGTCCAATTTAGATGATGTATAATACTTTTATTCAATAATTTATTTATCTGTTTATTTTTGAAAAGCAGTAGAGAAACATAACCTACATGTCATATTTTCAAACTCTAATTTCTTCGGGAAATAAATTTGCATAACTCATTTTACTTTTGAGAATGTTACAAATCTTCACTAATATTTTTGGATTAAAATAAAACCTGTAAAATTAAAAAAAAAATAAATTGTAAAAATAAATTAATCTTTTCCATCTTTTGGATTTTGCCCCAAAATCCATATTTTAGGCAACATTGAAAATATGCAAAATATATGGTTATGAAGTCCCGATGAGACTGAGATTTTAAGACATTTAATGATATAACATATAAAGTAAAGTTTAATTATTAAGTAGTGTATCTGGATATTCTAATTTAGATTTTCATACAATTTTATGCCAACAAATTTATTTCTTATATTCAATGATACTTTTATCATAATTTTTTTGAGGTTTTATAAGATTTTTATACTGTTATGTGTGAAAGGTCATTGCTATAGTTCTCTCTTTGTTTATAATTAATTAGTTTATTTGAAACCATTTATACAAGTATTTTAGTGTCCCAGTTCCGATTAATTTCCTTGTGTATATCTATGACATCTATGTCCTTCACAAAAAGAACTACATCAACTTGTTGAATAGTTATTGATAGGTTTTATATATATTAGGAGTGACTGGCATGGAACTCTTCTAGTGACTGCTTTTATACTTGATTACTATTTATTTAATTTTTATATTTCTTCACATTGTAGCTCAACAACTTGATCCACATCGTTTTAGTATGACAATCCGTTTGTAAATATTTCCTCTGATTCCATGCAGAGTAAGATTTTATTACTTAAAATGTCATACCCTTTTACTAGGTACAAGGATAATCGTACCATAAGTGTGCTTTTCTCAATTGTTTGTTGAAGTCACACTGATAATTTACCTATAGCTGTTTCTGTGGATCTACTTTCTTTTAAACAATATTGGCTATCTAAGGAATGTTATTTTATACCAAAAAGGATTATTAATCTTTCTAATTCATATACTGACTTTTCAAAATTTTTTGAGAAAACTGATTGTGCACTTATAGGTCTGTAGTTGTCTTTGCCTGTTTTTCCTTGTTTTTGTTAAGTGGAGTAACTTTTGAGACTTTAAGCATATCAGTAAATACACTGGAGTCAAGATATGCATTATACACATTAGTTAAAGGTGCTTTCACATACTTTATGCATTATTTAGTTCAGAATTCTGATATTTCACTATTCCAGATTAAAATTTGCATTTCATTTCCTGTACTCTTTTTTGAATTTCATTTTCTGAGTTGTGTTAATAGAATTTATTTACTTCAACCCTTTATTGGGTTTATGCTAAGGCTGTAGGTTTGGGAGGGATGATTTACATTCATTAGTTTGTATGCTATATGTGTGAAGTAAGTTTTGAAGCACTCAATGATTGGAATTTTGATTTTTATGACATTTGAAATAGTTCAGTTACACAAGTTCTTCACTATTTTTCCCTGTTTCATGGTTTATTATTTTCCATTCTGCCATTGTATTTTGTTTGTATTTTTTTGACCTTCATTTGCTCACCTTTTTGTTTCCAGAATTATCTTTCTGTAAATGTTCTTATACTTATTTATAAATCTATCCTATCCTTGTTTATGACACCGTGGCTATTTAGTCTGTTCAAGTTATTTATTTGGGGTTTTTATTCCTATTGTACATTCACTTTCAGTGTGAGTTTTTAGATTTGCAGATTTTGGGGGGAAACCAATATTAAACCTGTATGGGACTATGTTTAGAAGGTCATTAAACTATAAATTATGGTTGGTTTCTGGAAAACACTCCTCGCACATTTTCTCTTGGAATGATGCATTAAACATTTTATGCTGTCAGAATTAGAAGCACTTTCTATACTTTTTTATGTATATATTGTTTAGATAGCAGTAATACCTGGCCAAGATAATCTGATATCTCCAACATCTTCAACTACTGGTGGTTATTGGAAATTTTATTTATTTGTAATCATTACACCCAGGCGCAATTGTTTGGCTGTGTTACACATGTAGGAATCTCTATTATGTTTATTAGGTTATACGATGATAGTATGTCCTTTAACTCTGCTGCTATTTTCTAGAAAATCAATGTTCCAGTATCCACGATACGTGTTGGTCCAGTATAAAACACCTTTTAGTATAAAATCTGACTTATAACCTTTTTTGTAATGACTGATTCTATGTATTAAATTTTTGTAGCAAATGCCACTTTCTGTGCAATCATTTCAGTATTGTAGATTTTACTCTAATTCTTAAGAAAATGTTCAATTTTGCATCATTTCAATTTATTAATTGCTCTTTTAAGAGATAGGGTACATCGGGGTATTTTGATATCGGGCTGAATGGTATAATTTCAGTGCTCACAATTGTTTCTTGGAGATTCATGTAGGCATCTTATTACCTGTAATAGTAAGAGGATGTTTAGGATGTGTACAACATAATCATATAGGTTTCCACAAAATATCTGTGTGTCCATTTGTCTGTAAACTACAAGATTGTGTTCTGTTTTCTTAAGCTTTTGTGAAATGGATGCCTAAATAATTGGTTTACCATAACTTGATTACATTCCTGCAAGCATTAGTTAGCTCCTGAAGTAGTGACACATTCTACTGGATGGTTCTTGTATAACCTTTCAATATTTCTTCCATTGACTTACAGGGCAATTTGATAGAGTTATAGGTGGAATAATATTTATATACATATACTTCCATGATAATTTTCATGACAACAGAGATGTTGAGATGTTATAAAAGAATGAATGCTCAACTGCATGGAGTAAAGAGAGTATGGAACAACCCCTTAAAGTAGTAGTTGATAATGCAGTGTCCATGAGCTGCACAACTATTTTAGGTATCATACACAAGTTTATACAGAAAAGAGCAATCAAAACAGTGTGAACTATGTGGTTAAAATGTAGTTCCTAGTAGTTATATTTAGTCCCCATCTGTATTTAAGACCAATATGGAAAGAACTCCAGGTTAAAAGTCAAATATCTCACAGCCAGATGTTTTGGCACAACTCCAAAAGAATTGTGCACTACCAAATATTCCTATGCAAGGAAAGGTGGCATTGGAGTACCTGTTTTTTGGTCTGAAAACAAAATAGCGAGTAATGATTTGCTACTTAGTCTTTTTTAGGAAAAACCACTTGAGCTATAGAAAACTGAAATCTCTTTCCAAGGCTAGAGCCACTGGCACTATTAAAGGAGCTGTAAGCACCTATTTCACAATGCACGGCCAAGTTCTAAATGAGCTTAACTTGAGTCGTTAATTACTATACATATATAAATGGACGAAACTGGCCTCTATTTGAATAATATGCTGCCAAATATTATTGCAGAAAAAGGAAAAAGGGAAGTGATTAGCTTAAAAAGCTTTAAACAAGTGCAAATTTCACAATAGTCTCATGCTGTAATGCATTTGATAGCTTCATTCCAATTATACTAGTGATGTTAAAGGGAATTTGACAATGATCTGAGCTGCAAGATAATGTTCCAAATGGATCTCTTGCTTGCATAAGTGATGGCAGTTATAATAATGAAGATATATTTTTTTAAAGCTCTTGTTCATTTTCAGAGTTATTGTGCTATAGGAAGAGTACTATTCACTGCAGATTGCCACAATGCTCACTTTACTTTGAGCTTGACTTGAACATATTGCTACTGTTAAGTCATATTGTGAACTGCAATTGGGTAAATTTTCCTCGAAAATCATGGGGCCTGAAACAAAATCTCTAATAGCTGACAGTTACCAATCAGGAACCAATAAGAATGTAACACAGTCACCGGTGCAACTGTCAGGTGTCAAGGCATTTTTGAAGAGTTAGCTTTAAACCAATAAGATAAAAACTACATACGTGGATTTTATGAAGTCAGCTACTATTCAGATGTAACCTCAAAGAAGTGTGACAGGATTCAGTGCCATTACTGGAAAACCTGGTTTCATGAGCAGTGCATTGGAGTGGCAGTTCCCTAACCATTCATTTGTGGTCATTTGGTAGGTCCATTAACTTTTTTTTTTGTTATTAAAATAACTACATATTATATTCTCTAATTTGGGACCATAATGATTAATCTTGTAAAACATGGGGTAAATAAACATTTAAGTTTAAACATGCTGTTATAATAACAGACTAATATTCCTTAAAAATGTAAGTTTCTTCCTACCTAGTAAGTAAATAAATCAAGTTATGTTCTACGTCAAAAACATTGTCAAAATGTTTGGAATTACTCAAATAACCTCACTGAGCTTATTACAAGTTCCATAAAGATATTCTATGTACTGCATATGATGATCATATGTGAAACACTCCGCCTGCGATGCCATTAGTAGTTAAAGCGGGCGTTAAACACTACCAAAAAAAAAAAAAAAAAAATGTGAAACATTATATATAAGAGATAATGAGACAAAATCATTCAGTTATCTATGTATATGAGATGAAACTTGCACTTAAATTGCTTCCATTGAGTAGAATAATTTGCCTAATAGGTATAATCTAGTATGATTTTAAAATTACAGTTCATTATGATTTGAAAGGATTTATGAGATTAAAAACAGAAGGGTGAAATACGAGCATAAAATACCTCACAAGAAATTGTAATTGAGGAAACATGGTAATCTGGAGTTCAAGGGATTTGGAGGAAAGTTAGACAAAGAACCTAAGTAATAGACAGATATGAAGGAAATTTGTGCTAATTCTAGACAAATGATTTTTAAAATTATATTGGATAATTAAAACCAAGTATTGCTAAAATTCAGTAGAAAATGAACTTCTATATTATTACTTTGTGACAGTTTTATTATGCTTATAACCTTGCTTTCATGCTACACATTGTCAATTGTAACAATTTCAAATCACAATTATCTGTGCCAGTAAGTAATGTAACATTGTACACCAAAATCCATTTTTCTCAAATTCATTGAATCAGTATTTTTTAATATTCCAATTAATCTTTGACCATGGTTTATATGCTATTATCCTTGAATTCCCAGGATTGCATCAAGATTTATGGTTTTATAAATACTTTTGCATTGAATTAAAATCAATATTGAGTACAAATAAAATTAGGAATTTATTTTCTGTGATGCTAAAAGAAAAAGTTTTAAAAATTCAGTAATATGTAAGTCAGATTTTTCTCCAAAGATAATTGAAATTAAGAAGTTCTACACAAACAAATTTAAAGTTCTTTTTGAATATAAATGTAAATTAATTTATAGATTCTTTAATTTCATTGAAGCATATTATTAATATTATTGCATTGTAAAGATATTTCAATGCAATAATAACCAAAACATTTAATGAGCTATAATCTCAAATGTAAGAAAGTAACCTAAACACACAATCTTGAATATTTCCTTGATTTATTTTTTAACTCAAACACATTATTTACTTATGCTTTTACGTATATTTTGATAATAATAAGTAATGTTAAATTGCACAACTGGAACTGAATTTGTTAGAGATTTTATATAAAATAGGAGAACACATCTCTGATAAATAAACTTACAGCATCGGCCTTAATAAAGTACTGCAAAGATGTAGTAACATTTTAGATTACTCAGTAAAAAGTCAAACATTTTTTGCTATATTAGGAGAATAGGTGAATTTATCCACTGTACTACACTTCCAAAATCTGAAGCCAAAATCTTTGAAACCCTTTGAGTGTGTGTGTGTGCATGTGCGTGTGCATGTGCATGTGTGTATGTGTGTGTTTTATTTTTCTATTGCCTTGAATTCACATGCCATTTTAATATTTATTACCTGTAATTTTTAAGTTTCTTATACATGAGATTACCTATAGTAAAGGGAATTCAATATAATAATTTTATAAAAAATATTTTTGCATTTGAGGAATAAAAATTTATAGCCCATATAGTTAGCAGAAATAGTATTTATAATTTATTTAATTGTAAGTATGAAAGATACCTTTAAAAGTTTATTATACCTAGAAAATGTGCTTATATCAATTCTAATATTTAAAGAAAGGTCCCCTTCTTTCCATGCACTACTTGTTTATAAACTTACCATTTTTGGCACCAGCAAATAATATGGCCACAATTAACACAATGATCAGAACGACCAGCATAAGGATGACTTTGACCTCCATTTTTCTGAAATGAGTTTTAAATCACAAATACAATAAAAGCAATACAGATACATATATTTTGTATCTAATGGTGCTTAATGCATTTAAGTGATTTTACCAGATTTAAAATTACATTTAATCATTGCAAGATAGATTCAATCTAATGAAAAGCTGTTTATAATTTATGGACATAATTTTAAATACTGCGTGGTTTAGTTACTTCAATGTCCAAAGTCATTACTCAGCATAATTATAAATATGGTTTCAAAATTTCTGCTCTAATTCTTACATTCCAAGTTGTTTGAGCATTTTTTTCATCATTAATTTACTCTTACAAGTAATGGCCAGAATCATACAACCTATTCATATAAAAATAAAGAGTAAATCTAGCTCAACATCTGCAACCAAATCTCAATATCAAAATTTTAGATGGTGTTAGTATGCACAAGTGCTATAGAAGCTAAATATTTGCAATAACTTAAATAAGCAATATATGAATTATTAGAATTTTCAATTATAATTGTAATTTACTATTAACTGCCCAAAAGCCTGTTAAAATAACAAAGGAAATAAATATGTAGCTATTTTTCCAATTTCAGAATCTTTTTATATTTCCTATTGCCTAACGAGGGTCCCTCCACAGGTTTTCAGAATGGACAACGATGAGTTGTAATATGCCAAAGCACCTTTTAGATAGCAACATGTGCAAGTCTAGTAAGTGTTCTCACAAGGTGGATTTCAGCTCTGCATGTTTGTATAACAGGTGTTGCTTAGCCATTACCTAGGATGGATCTCAAGCAAGAGATGTTTGTGCTGTGGCTTTCTATAACTTTAAACTTGGTTTAGGGGAGAGAAAGTGCTTTGAAAGGCTGCAGTACATCAGAGAATCTTTGCCCTTTGCAATTATTGATAGGATACACATTTAACAAGAAGATGGCAGTCCCTCAAAGTTGAAAACTGAGCAGCAGGCTGAATAAAATAACATAACATGAAAAAGTAGTGAAAGCAGAGGTATGTAGCAGAAAGACCCTTGTTATACATATGGTCAAAATGAAGGAGACATTGATATTGGATCAGCAACAGTGAAAATGCACCGGAAACAAAGTTTCCATGTCAAGAAGCTCTGCATATGCTGGATCCCCAGCCATCTCACAAATGAGTGGAAACAAGCATGTATGCAATGGTATCAGGAAATTATTGAAATATTCAATGGAAAAGGATCCAAAAGAGATTTCTGAGATTTAATAGGCATTGAGAGCTAGATATACCAGTAGATCCAGAAAGTTAATGACAGTCATTGGTCTGGGTCTTCTCAGGAGAAGATCCCCGAACAAAAATGAAATGTACAAACAAAGGCGGCAACATGATCTCTTTATTCTCCTCAGCAAGTGTCCACAAAGCAATAGTTTCAACTGAAGCAGAAACGACTATTACTGCCAAATGGTACACCACAAAATAACTCCCATAATTGTTCAATGAAATGAGAAAAAGGTATCACAAGATGGATGGAATTTCTGACCATAATAATGCTCCTTTCCAAACTTTGATAAGTTTCTCAGATAAATTGCCTTTAAAGTAGATAATTGGGTCATTATCAGTGAAAAACAGAAAAGCTGTATGGAGGAAGCTGCTGAAGAAATTTTGTATTCAGAGAAAATAAATAAATAAATAAATAAATAAATAATAAGTCTTATGTACAAGTAAAATATTTTGACCAATGAGAGATAAAAGAAAATTGAAATGCATACATACAGAAGTGGTATAAGTTACAGGATACTATGATTTGTGTTTAGAGGATCATCTGTGAAGATAAACATGAATGCAGAACACTTTGAAGCAGAATTCAGAGAAATATGGATTCTAATGAAGAAGGAAGCTTCAAATTAAAGTGACATTTAATATACATTTGTTGGCATTAAAACAAGTTTTGTACCATTATTTTATAGTAGTATTCCTGCAAGTTGTGGGTTTGGGTATACAAGGTTTGAAATAATGGTAGTTTCACTTATATTTCCTGCTGAACACTGAGCACTATGCCTCAAATTCTACAAATAAGACTAACAGTGATCTATCTCCTTGCATCATCAACTATTGTTTAAAAACTTACATCTATAGTCCTCATTTACATCCATTTTACACTTTAGGATGTGCAGGCAGGCAGGCAGGCAGGCAGGCAGGCAGGTGGTAAGCACGCAGGCAGGCTTTTTAGCAATACCTATGGCTAGCTTATTGTTTCAACTGACCTCTTCAAAAAGCTGTTAAGGCAAATTAACCTCCAAAATTGCAGTTTGGATATCGTTTTAATTATCATCCCGAAAATACAAAATCTATTGCTGCTGCACGACAGTAAGGTAAGTCTTAGAATTCTGGATCCTCACACACATTACATAATGTCAAATCTTTTTGTGGTTATAAAACTGTTCGCCATAATCATCTTTATGAACGGAATTCCATCACGTATTCCAAGCGATAGCATTTTATGCGGACTCAGAACTTGCCTAGGTATTTGAAGGTGGTTATATACTTGTTATAAACATTCCAAATTAATTAGATCTCCCTTAAAATGTGCTTTTACCTGGAAAATGTAAGCCTGCTTGATTTCGGAAAAGAATTTACCCTCAGCTACAGTAATTGCTACTAGATGTCTCTCCCTACGTCTATACAGACGATTAAAGTATTTGCTCGGATGGTATAGCTATATCACAGAATAGAGAGTATACAGAAAGCCAACTCCGCAGTAATCCGTGCGCCAAAGTTCAGTGCGCATGCGCGAATTCCGCCATACTTGTACCGAGTAAACAGCTATATTGCTGATTTACACACTTCGTAATATCCATTTTATTAATGTTATTAATTTATTTTAGCTACTGGGATTATACTCTACTCAATAGTTATATTATACACTGTACGAGTTAGAATATTTGTTGACTCTTAAAGCTTTACTGCTCTTACAATGAGCAAGTAGTAAGATAAAAGGCGGACAATGTTACTCACACTGTAACGCAAAAATAATTCAAGTACAATTAATATGACAATGAAACATGGAGTGTCTCCTGTAAAGTTAGTAATGTGATTTATCATATGTTTGCATCAATTTTCAGTTTCGGTTTTTTTGTTGGGTTTTTGTTTTCTTTCTATGGTAGGACTGATTCATTAAGCCTAAATAGATTTAATGTCCATTCTGATTCAACGTATTAAGCTTTTTTTTATTATTTTATTAAATAAAGCTTTGCAGCCCATTGAATCACTTGATTATTTACTCCTATCCACATATTTTCCTAACCATAATTTCATGTTGCTACGGTTTGCTTTGTAGATATGCACAGCAAACAAAACAGTTTAAAATATTTGATGTCCATTCGTATGGCTTTTTCTAGCTGTTCCACAAACAAAATTTCTTACCAAAGAAGGTTGTTTTATCTGCATCAACTAATCAAGATAAACATTATCAGAATTCGTCTTAATTCTTGATTCTTTGTAAGTAAAAGAGAAATAAGGGAATACACAAGCTAAAGCCTTAGACAAATCTTATAAAAGCCGGTGTCTATGGTATCTAATCTTAGTATCCTCCAAGGATGCGACACGAAGAATTTCAAGAAAATCCCCACACCCCCAATTATTTTTACATAAAATATTTTTCGAAAATTTTGATTTTCTCAAAAATGGCTCTTACAATTGTGATTAAAGTATTTTATACAAATAAAATGCATATTGTGAATTCTCTGGAAATAGCCTCTGAAGACTTCTTTATTCTGGTTGGGGTTTGCAGAATTTTGCATAACAATTAAACCGTAACAGATAGTCAAAAACTTGGTCTTGTTAAAACACAGAATTTATGTCATATATTTTTTTTTATGTAAAGCTGACGGTTTTAAGATATTCCTTGTTACTGGTTTCAGTTTTAAACTAATTAATTCTTCTCCGACGGGACCACAAAAGCGAACCGAACATTAATTATTTCACATACCGACCAGCTTTTAAAAGATTAGACCATTTTGGCCTAGTGTATTCCCTTATTTACCTCCTACTTACAAGCAAGTAAGTAACAGATCATTTCTGCTAATGTTTACCTTGATTCGCATGGCGTAGATAAAAGAACAATCTTTTATAAGAAACATTTGTTTGTGGATCAGCTAAAGAACGTTATGTGAATGGCACACATAAGATTTTTCTGCACTACGTTTTTGTCGATCTCTTACGGTTTACCAGTTATACAAAAGTTATATAAAAGTAACCTAGAATAAAGAGGTCGTCAGGGGCTCTTCCCAACAAATTCAAGTTATAATTTCGTATGTCACAAAAGTATCTTAAACTTGCGACATTTTAATCAAAAGCGTAAGAGATAGATAAAAGCTTGCTACACAGAGAACATAGATTCTGGTAAAGCCCACAATTTGTCATCATGTACATTTTTTATGGTGTTAACCATTTTCAAAATTTTCAAATACATACACATTTTCTTTTGTGGAAATTACCATTGATGTTTTTTATTGTTCTTATCTTTTTCCAAGTTCTTGCAAATATAATTGGATTTCAAAGCATCACATAGCTGCTGGCATCGAAAATATTTGACTATTGTTAATAACTATAACGAAATGCGCAATTAAAACGTACCTTTATTAACAAGAAACAGAAGAACAAGCGGCGGTATAAATAGTTTGTAGGAGAGTAAACAGAGAAAGTTATGTGTAAGCCACACATGAGATTGTTATTACCTACGTTCGTGCCTTTTAATTTTACACGTTTTAATCTGCTTTAAATGGTATGTAATAAACAGCGTTCGCTTTGCGTTTATTAGGTCCCAATATGGCGTCTGGCGCAGAGTTTGGCTTCTAGCACATCAAAGGAGCCGTCCTCGAGTTTCCTTTCTGTATACTCTCTATTCTGTGGCTATATATTAGGTTGTTATTCTCTTTGAGGAGGCCAACTGTAAACTATTCGCATTCATATTCTTAAGTAGCTACTCAAATATAAGTAACAGCGTTTCTAATCTTACAAATATCAGAGGAAATAAATAGTCAATATTTTCAGACTTGTAACTTGACATTTGTATGCCTTTAGCGTCTCTCTCGCTCTCTCTCTCCGTCTCGCTCTCTCCCTCTCTCTCTCTCTCTCTCTCTCTCATTCTTTGTCTGTTTATCTGTCTCTGTCTTGTTTAACTTATCATTTCAGTTAAAAGGGAAATTCAAGAAGAAGCAAATCCAATGTGGAAGCAATAAATAAACATGCCTGACGTGCGTTTTTTTAAGTATATATTAAACCTTTAAAATGAGGTCAGAGAACCTTTTGCTTTACAAAGCAGTAAAGCAGTCATCCTGAAATACATAAAGCTGGACTATAGTTTATTGCCAGTTTACGATTGAGGCAAGTATCTATACATATATTTCGAACCTTGGGTAGGAAGATTCATTTAACAACTAGGTGCAAGGGCTTGTTTACGCTTGTTTAATTCTACTGGCCATTCTGTTATAAAATTAAATTATTATATTATGTTGTTCAGTTTGAAATCTAATCACATAAGAGATCTTATTGGGAAGAGGAGTGAATTGAAAGTGTTCGAGGTTCTGGATACACTTTGTCGTTCACGGAGGGACGGAAAGTCCCCTAAGTAAATAGTTTTCTAGCCATTTCAGGTACTTTAGTGACATTTTGGGCTGTAAATGAGGTATCTCGCATTACTTTTAAAGGTCTTTCATAGGACTGGGAAAGTATTTTGGGGATAAGCATGGGGTTCTTAAGTACTTTGTCGGTAGTTACGCATCCCTATAAGGATTTGGCTCTAATTGGCGTAGTTTCGTTTTTGCAGTGTTTTTTGTTGTGATTTTAGCACTTTTTGAGGGGCTTTGAGTACTTTGAGAGTGTTTATCCAGAAAAGTTTGTGTTTGAGGGCTATTTTAAAGCTTTTCACGACATTTAGTACATTGTGAGTGTATCTTATTAGTGGTTTATTACGTTTTGCAGTTAATTTAGCACTTTTTTATGCCTTTCGGGCGTTTTAAGGGCATTTCGAAGGTATTTTGAGCTTTGAAAATGGTATTTTATTAGTATATGGACATTTTTATGTCGGTTTTAAGTTATTTTGTGAACTTTATAGCGGGTGTTCTCCTTTGCCGCCGACGTTTCTGTCACTTTAAAGACACTTGGTTCATCTCTTAAACGATTTTGGAGGACTTTGAAGGTATTTTCAGCTCCTGAATAGCTATTTTGGTAACTTTTATGCACAGTTTATGTACTTTTGAAGGTAACTTGTGACCTCCGGAACAGGCATTGAGCACTTTGGATCATGTGTTTCAGACCGCTTCGCAAGCATTTTGGATATGTTTAAGCCATATTAATAGCTGAAGATCATGGGGACTCTGCAGGACTCTTTTTCAGTTAACTTTACAAGCTTTTTGAAGGAATTGAGGGCTTTTGAATATGTTTTTGGATATTTATTTTGCGAGCTTTAGAACAGCTATTTAGCGCAGGTCTTTTAGGTTCATTTTCTTGAATTTGGAGCAGGTCTTGCAGGCCAATGATTAAGAAAGTTAAGGGCATTTTCAAGATATCTGAAGGTATTTTGGGCTGCATAAAATGTACTAATCCCTCGGGAACAGGTGTTTCATGACACCTTGGAGGTCATCCTGAGTGGTTGAAAACACTACATGAAATGCTCATCGATAAATTGGACCTTATAGGTTGAAAGGGATAACAGGCCGTTAATGTACTTTGCTTTATTTATTTATTTTGGTTAATAGCTACCACCTGAATTCTATTAGACAAATATTGTAGTAAATGTATTTGTTGGCTAATAATGTTGTTGAAAATAAAGTCTTGATTTCATTGCTGCAAATAATTCACTCGACATTTCGGCTCGTAGACAATTAATGGCTGCACGCCATTCGAGGCTCGCGCACCACTGCGCGTTAACATTCCAATCACTCGCGACTCAGTACAATTCACAACACAAAAGAACAACACTGCAATACAAACCTTGCTACTTTTATAATAGGTAAATGACTTCACAAATTTTCTGGAAAATTGTCAAAAATACTGGAAGCCAAAGCAACGAAGAATCAATACTCGCTTTCTGAAGGGTCCTATTACATCGCGCCGCCCTTTCTTGTTGCAAATCCCAAAATGCGTTGACTCACACACCAAGACAAACACGAGAACCATTTCATTAGGTGGCACTGTCACATTGGTCCCTCCTTAGAGCTGGTTGTCCCAAATGTGGCTAGACGATCCAGATGTATTACCAGTTTCTTCTCACTGGGTAGTATCTGGAGGCAGTACACATCATTTTATCTTCCTTGCCACAAAGTACAACCCTTGCCATATTTTTTTTTTATGCTTGGGCAGGTTGCTTTATTCCGGATAGGGCGCTATAGCCACACCGATCACTTGGCTGAAAACTTTAGCTGTTGGCCTGCCGGTTGTAATGGGTGTTCATCCGATTGCTTACTACCTGGAAGTTTAGCGGGCCATCCTTTGCATGCCATGAATTCTGTCTACGAGATTTTTGGCCAGTGTTTAACGACCGCTTTTACTAAAAAAAAATGACACTAGGGGTGATGTCTACGAGGTACTCCACGTTGTCAACAGCTGGCTGTTATGCTAGAGGACTCCCGAACATCACGGCGCATTGTAGACGAAGGTCTCTGCTAATGACGAAACTTACCGGTGTTTGTTGATGGTTCGGTTATGTTCAAATGTCCACCAGAGTCCCCGAATGTACTTCCTCAATTAGTTGCGCGATTTTACTCCGAGGGAGGTTCTGGTGGCTCCCATTCTCGGAACAGCACGCTCTTTAACCCTCATTGATTACCGTTGGGCCCAGTAGGAATTTTATACGATGCTGCTTGGTGCGATGTCTTTCTAGCACGGCCTAGTCCCTTCATCTACTTCTGCCACGAGTAGCACGAAGTTGGCCTACCGCCAGATGCTCTCTTTTCAGCCATTCGATATCTCATCCAGCTATAGGCACCGCTGAAATAATAAGGAGATTTGTGGCACACTCTTTCTCTCCAAACTCACTGCAATGGTCGCGATCCTCTGTACAGGATATTCTGGACATGGCACCCGCACAGGTTTGGCTCCTTTCCGATGTTCTGTAGTAAAGTTGTACTTTTGCAGCCTCTGGGCGCAACAGGCAACCTCGGCCTCTATATTGAAACTTAGCAGATAGGTAAACTCGGAGTGGTAAGTTCTCAGATGGATTGAGTGACCACACATAAACTTGTGAAAGTGCTCCTACGCCTTGACTATCGCAAGGAACTATCTTTGGGGTAAGGAAGTAGCTATTTTTTGCCCTTAAGAGCGACTTGCTGTAGCATATAATCCGCCCCGGGCCCGCCAGGTTCTGTTACAGAATACCGCCAAAGGCGGTGTCGCTGTCATCGTTTGATCATTATACGGTCGCCAACAGGTTGAGTAAATTTCAAATAGGAGCTCTGCAGAGTACTAATGTTAGCGCAGGAACTCGCTCTCTGCCTCTTCTTTACACACGTAAGGCCGGTGCTCTTCCGTATGGCAGGTGAGAGACTTTGCGATGTTGGAGAATCTTCTTACGAACCGGCCGTAGTAGCTGCATAGACTCAGCACCTTCGCAGTTCACGTTTGACTTTTGTGCGGTGCCAATCTCTCAGCGCCCGAACCTTCAACGGCTCCTCAGGCATTTTAGGTGGCGACACTGTGTGGCCCAGTTATTGCAGTTCCTGGCAGAAGATCTGGAACTTCATTATGCCCAGCTTCAAGTTAGCTGCCTGCAGCCTTTGCAATGTCATAGTTTTTTTTTTTTTTTTTTCTTTTTTTTTTTCTTTTTTTTTTAGATATTTTTCGGAATTACTGCCAGCGACGATGATTTCATCCAAATAGAACAGGCAAGTTTCGAATATCAAACCTCATCACTGATTCCATGAAGCGCAGGAGGGCGGCTGGAATGTTGCTGAGGATGAAGGACATAACCATAAATTGCGGCCAGTTGAAAATACAGTATTCTCCTCGTCTCTAGGATTTAAGGCCAGTTGTGAGTTTCCAGATTTCAAATCCAAAGTAAAGAACAACATTGCGCCCAGGGTGTCGTCAATGCGGGTTAAGTTGAAACGGGCCTTTCGGTGATGACTTTTAATTTCCTGTAGTCCACGGAGAAACGTAGCCCAAGGGTAGATCCAAAACTGCAGGGGGAGCACCAAGGGCTTTTACACTCTTCAATAATTTCGATATCCTTCATGTTCTCCAATATGTCCCGTACTTAGGCTTCCTCCGCCTGGGGAATACATCTTGATGAATGTCAGATGAGGCGTGCGTCTCCGCTGTCGATATTATGGTGTACTCGGTTTGAGCGAACATAATCGCGACCCTTTGCACCTGTGAGGTGGTTATATTACCGGTCACCCGCGTCACTAAGTCTTTCACCAAGGGCTCCAGGCCCATCGAATCGTGGCTGAGCATTACATTGAAAGTTGGCTCGCAGTACTCTTATTCCGTCCAGGGTTGGATATACTAGTCAGCTTCCCTTCGCCACGTTATATCTGATTACATTCACGCTTACAGCTTTGCGTAAGAGACACTGGCACAGGTTTTCTGGTATCCAGCCGTCTCCGATGAGGATGTCTTCTACTCTTCTGCACAAGGTACGTTGCCCCCCCCATCTGAATGGGTTGAAGACGGGCCCGAGATAACCCTCATCTTGTCGGTGTTCATTCGTTTGCTTCCTGCTCGTTGACTTGGTTTGGACAGTTTTTCACTAAGTGATTTGCTTCGCCACACTCCCAGTACACACCATCTGAAGATAGTCGACGTCTTTTTGGGTTGCTTCTCTCCCCTTGTTATAGCGAATACTCGTAGTCTTCGAGGTGGGAAACAGCTTGTTTTGATCACCTCCATTCTGAATGCTGGCGTTAACGCCTCGTGGATCTTCTTATAGTCGCCGTGCATCAGCCAACTCTGTCATATTTTGGCGTCATGCCGAGTGCCGACGAACGAGAAGGTGGTTCCCTGGAACATGCAGCTTAGTGGCAGAATCACCAGTTTTCTTTCTATTTTTTCGCTAGCTGTTCGATGACCAGGGCGAACACCTGCATAGTCTAACCTGGCTGTAACAGGCTTGGCTTAAGCGGAGTGCGGTAAGCCGCAGCCAAGCCATAGTAGCCCAAGCTGTTCATGAGGACCTCTCACATCCCTTCGGATTTCCCTGAGGTACGGATAATATTCGCTACTTCTGTCTTTGTATGTTTGCTATTATTTGTTAGGCGCCGGTGGGTACTTTAGGCGGAAAACTTCGAAGTTTAACGCCTCGTCGTTCTTGGGTGATTTAACGCCAACGGATGTTGGGTTCCGGTAACCTCGGCCTTCAGGTCCATCAAATTTTCGTGTAGCATCGTTTCCATCGTGGCGGTTATTTCATTCGCAACGCTGACCACTCTTCCCTCCAGGGCATTAACACGTTCCCCCGGGCCTTTCAGGGGTCAACGCGATGGTCAAAATTCTCCATCATTCCTCCCAGCTTCTCCAAGTCTTTGTTCACATCGGCGAGTAATTCGTCGATATTGGTGGTAGGGTGCATTTTCATCCTAGATATTTTAGTTTTCATTTCTGTTTGCATCTTCTCAATTTTCCCCAAGCCGAATTCCATCTTCTACTCCATAGTATCCACTCCGGTTTCCAATCCCTTCTCCACTTCCTTCTTCACTGTCATTATTTATCTTCTCATCCTGTCCATTTTCCAAACCTGATTTCATTACCATTTTAATTTGCTTAACTTTGGCCCACAAACTTTTCACCCATTCCACCCTCTCGACATAAAAATCACACTTCTGACATGACATGAGTGTAGCTCATGTCTTTATTGAAAATGTGGTTACAAATAAAGTTTGAATTCACTACTGCAAAATAACAATTTCCTCGGCGTTTCGAATTTTGTAGATAGCTTAAGGCTGTACGCCATCCATGGCTTGCGCACCGCTGGGCGCTAACACTCCAGTCGCTCACGACTCAATATAATTCACAACACAACAGAAAAGCACTGCACTGCAATCGTTCATGCTTTTGTAGCTAAAAAATAAAGTCACAAACTTCCCGGAAATTTAACTGAGATACTGGAAGCCAAAATTTGGAGAAGAATCGAGTGTTATGTACGTGGAGGTTCCTGTTACATCGCGGTGCTCTTCCGTGTTATTTACGCATCCTAACTGCGATGACATTGATAGCAATTTAATTTTTCTAATAACATTTTGTGGTTACCCCCCCCAGGGGCCAACTATGTTAGGTATGGGTTAGACGCATAAGGGGTCCCGAGCCAACAAAGGCGCCCTCTGTGGACACCTTTGAGAAGTGAGGGACTCAGTGGGTGAAAATACCCACCCATGTGTAGGCCGTGCGTGGAGACTCATGTCGGTGGAAAGGAATATCCTGTTTCTTTGAGGATTGCGCATCTGAGCTTGGGCTTCTGATTTTCAGTAACTGGGGGCGATGCGCAGCCTAATACACCACTTTGGTTTCTGCTTCGCCTAAACGGGAGGCTGGGGATTAACCAATTCTCATCAATCGGTTAGGACTAGGTCCTATACTCAACTCCAGGTTGCGTGGGATGGCCAGCCTGTTATGTCCCTTGTGTAGCCCTGTTACGCTGTGGAGTGACCCCATGTTGGACTCCGTGGTGGGTGAGGAGCACTGGGGGATGAATTTATACCATACTTTTTATAGCTTCCAAAAGAAAACCCAAACCCAGTTTAATGTTTGGAAAGAAAGTAGTAGAGTCCAAGTCCTCGTTACTTGGTAATACTTAGGGCAGAGGAAGGAAAGATATTTACTATTTCTTATCCAAAAAGCCCTGGATAAAACAGCTGATCCGATTTAGTCATGCATTAGCTCTCGCAATGGCACGCACCTGGTTGAAGCAGTCTCCGCATCCCAGGCATCAAAACTATTGCGAGCAAATATGTTAGGCAGTTACCCTGTGAAGATCGCTATGCACAGGACCTTGCACTTCTCTCGCGGAGTTGCACCACCCGCGCATGTGACGGTTTGTCTAATGAGGAGATTCAGGAGAAGCTCTCAGCACAAGGCGTCAGCTCTGTCTATAGGGTTCAGCGGAGAGTTAATGGTGAATTTGTGCCTACCCGTAGCCTACTCCTTAGCTTTGATTGGGTAGAGCTGGTGGATCTTTTTATAGTCGCCGTGCATCAGCCTATTCTGTCATATTTCGGCGACACGCACAGTGCCGACGAACGAGTAGGTAGTTTCCTGGGACATATAGCTTAGTGGCAGAATCACCAGTTTTCTTTTTTTTTTTTTTTTTTTTTTTTCGCTTGCTGTTCGATGACCAGGGCGAACACTTAAACTGGGTGTTGCAACCTTGACATAAGCTGACTGCGGTAGGCCGCAGCCAAGCCATAGTAACCCAAGCGGTTCACGAGGACCTCTCACATCCTTTCGGATTTCCCTAACGTACGGATAATATTCGCTACTTCTGTCCTTGGATACTTACTATTATCTGTTTGGCTCCTCTTCGGAAGACCATCGATTATGGGAGGGGCCGGTGGGTACTTTTGGCGGAAAACTTCGAAGTTTAACGCCTCGTCGTTCTTGGATGATTCAATGCCAACGGATGTTGGGTTCCGTTCGGTAATCTCGGCCTTCAGGTCCTTCAACTTTTCGTGTAGCATCGTTTCCATCGTGGCGGTTATTTCATTCGCAACGCTGTCCACTCTTCCCTCCAGGACATTAACGCGTTCTGCGGGGTCCTTCAGGGGTCAGCGCGATGGTCAGGATTCTCCATCATTCCTCCCAGCTTCTCCAAGTCTTTGTTCTCATCGGCGAGTAATTCGTCGATATTGGTGGTAGGGTGCATTGTCATCCTAGATTTTTTAGATTTCATTTCTGGTTGCATCTTCTCAGTTTTCCACATGCCGAATTCCATCTTCTACTCCATATTATCCAGTTCGGTTTCCAATCCCTTTTCCACTTCCGTCTTCACTGTCATTATTTATCTTCTCATCCTGCCCATTTTTCCATTGCTGATTTCATTTACATTTTAATTTGCTTAATTTTGGCCAACAAACTTTACACCCTTTACAACCTCTCGCCATAAAAATCACACTTCTGACATGACATCAGTGTACCACATATCTTTATTGAAAATGTGGTTACAAATAAAGTTTGATTTCACTACTGCAAAATAATAGTTTCCTCGGCGATACGAATTTTGTAGATAGCTTAAGGCTGTACGCCATCCATGGCTTGCGCACCGCTGGGCGCTAACACTCCAGTCGCTCACGACTCAGTATAATTCACAACACAACAGAAAAGCACTGCACTGCAATCGTTCATGCTTTTGTAGCTATAAAATAATGTCACAAACTTCCCGGAAATTTAACTGAGATACTAGAAGCCAAAGTTTGGAGAAGAATCGAGTGTCATGTACGCGGAGATTCCTGTTACATCGCGGCGCTCTTCCGTGTTATTTACGCGTCCAAACTGCGATGACATTCATAGAATGATAATTTTTCTAATAACATTTTGTGGTTACCCCCACCCCAGGGGCCTACTACGGTAGGTATGGTTTAGACGCACTAGGGCCCCGAGCCAACAATGGTGCCCTCTGTGTACACCTTTGAGAAGTGAGGGAGTCAGTGGGTGAAAATACCCACCCACGTGTAGGCCGTGCGTGGAGACCCATGTAGGTGGAAAGGAATACCCTGTTTCTTTGAGAATTGCGCATCTCAGCTTGGGCTTCTGATTTTCAGTAACTGGGGGCGATGCGCAGCCTAATACACCATTTTGGTTTCTGCTTCGCCTAAACGGGAGGCTAGGGATTAAACCACCCCTCATCAATCGGTTAGGACTAGGTACTATACCCAACTCCAGGGTGCGTGGGATGGCGAGCCTGCTATGTCCCTTGTGTAGCCCTGTTACCCTGTGGGATGACCCCATGTTGGACTCCGTGGTGGTTGAGGCGCACTGGGGATGAATTTATACCATACTTTTTATAGCTTCTAAAAGAAAACCCAAACCCAGTTTAATGTTTGGAAAAAAAAAGTAGTAGAGTCCAAGTCCTCGTTACTTGGTAATACATAGGACAGAGGAAGGAAAGACATTTACCACGGTTATCCCATTTCTTATTCAAAAAGACCTGGATAAAATAGCTGATCTGAAGTAGTCATGCACTTACTCTCGCAATGGCACGCTCCTTGTTGAAGCAGTTTCCGCATCCCCGAAATAAAAACTACTGCGAGCATATATGTTAGGCAGTTACCCTGTGCAGAGGACCTTGAAATCGTCTCGCGGAGTTGCACCACCCGCGCATGTGATGGTTTGCCTATTGAGGAGATTCAGGAGGAGCTCTCAGCACAAGGCGTCAGTTCTGTGTTTTGGGTTCAGCGGAGAGTTAATGGTGAATTTGTGCCTACCCGTACCCTACTCCTTAGCTGTGATTGGGTAGAGCTCCCTCAAGGAATTAAAACAGGGTAAGAAGCAATCGAGGTTAGGTCATACATCCTGAACCCGCTGCGATGCTTCAAATGTCTACGCATTGAGCACACTAGTGGTCGGTCTACATGTGCCAACTATGGAGATGTCACGCACGACGGAGATTGTACATCGACTCTATGCTGTGTTAACTGGGGCGGTGAGCATCCATTTAGTTCCCGCGACTGTCCCCGTCTTGGAGAGGGGAGACGATCCACGATATCCGAGGGAAAGAGGTGTCCTCGTAAGCTCATTCAATTCCGCCAACCCCCTGTCTCGCTGCTCGGTACCTACAGATCGGTTCTAGCTAAACCAGTACCGAAGCAGGAAATCGCAAAGCAAACTTGCGATATCAACGGGTACACAATTGCAGAAAAGACTCTCGTAGCCAGTCCACTTACAAGGCCCTCAGTTTTCACTTCCTCGTCGGATTCACGATCTGCCAACGCCACATCTGCAAGACATACTGCAGGAAAGGTGTCACCCATGCCTTTGTCTTCGGGAACTAAGCCAGCCATAACCGTTGAGAATTCTGCACCTGCGAAAACTTTAAAACCAAATAGTTCCGGACCGACTTCCTGAAAGAGAATGTTAAGTCCCCTCCAAAAACATCTAAGGGACGGACAACCGGTTATCCTCTTCATATAAATCTTCTGGGGGGGGTGTACAGTTCGGCAACCACTATATTCGTTGATCAGTACCTCCAATTCTCAATTGGAATGTGGGCCTCCCCAGTGGAGGAAATGGACTAAGAGGATTTTGCCCTCAGTGACAGACTGCCAGTGCGTAAACGGCAGGATCATGCTCCTGAAAAAAGTATTTATCCAACGGACAAGAAAAATAAACTAAACTGACCAGCGCAGCCGAATGTGCAGACACGCCTTCCCATTTAAAACTTATCCTACATCATTGCCAATGGCTGTCCTTCAGTGGAGCACACGTGGGATAAGATCACATCGACCAGAGCTTGAATTGTTGATCCACCAGTATCAGCCTTTGGTCGTATGCTTGTAAGAGGCCAAGCTCCGTCCTCAAAACCACCTTACAATAAACCAGTACTCCTCTGTCCAGTGTGGTATATCCCCGGCGGATGGAGTCCCTGTACATGGGGGCCCCATTATTCTTATCAGAGATGATAACTTCGCCGACTGTGTACCCATTCAATCTGACACACATTCCATTACTGCAAAGATTAAGCTACTTTCCATTTATTTTACCATTGCAGTATATATGCACCCCCATCTGACAGCCTCTCGCGCACCGATGTAGCAGACGTAGTCTCCCAGGTACCAATACTTCTGTTCTTAGGGGACGTGAATGCCCACCACCCACTTTGGGCCTTCCCTCGGGCTTGTGCGAGAGGTCAACTGACCGCCGATTTCTTGGGTTCCATTAACCTATCTCTCCTGAACACCGGAGAGCCAACGTTTCTTTCTAACGGCTTCAATAGTTTTTCTCATCTGGATATATCAATTTGTTCTCCACAGTTGGCGGTTTCCTTATAATGGAATATCATCTCTTACTTTCATTCTAGCGTCCCTTTTGTATTCTTCTTTGTTTCTTAGCAAAGGATGTATGTTCAACCCGTTCACCAGGGTGGCGCCTATAACGGGCCAGCTGGTGCCTTTATTTTGGTTTGACCGTTTTTCACTACTACGAGCGCGACTCGGTGGATTTTTTAGTTCACCACCTCACCGAGACAATTATTTCTGCTGCTGAGCTTTCTATTCCGCGGTCGACTGGACATCCCCGTCGCTTTCCTGTCCCTTGGTGGACAGAACAATGTCGGAATGCCATTCATGCTCGCGGACGTGCTCTTCTGATCTTCCAGGGCGTACCTACGCTGGTAACGTAATACAATATAAGAAGATGTGTGCCAAATCTAGACAAGTGGATAGCAAAAAGCAACCATGGAGCCAATTTGTAGGTCCCTTTAATCAACTTGCACCTTCCTCTGTCGTATGGGATAATTTAAGGCGTGTAGCCGGCAAACCGACCCATCTGCCGATAGCCGGTTTTAAGACTAATGCAGGGCCCTGTGGTTGATATGTTTGACGTGGCTAAATATCTTGCCAGTGCTTTCGCTCAAGTGTCAAGTGTCTAGCTCAGAACTATTCCTCTTAGTTTTTATTCAGTTAAGGCTCATGTTGAATCTCAAGGGTTTGCCTTCGGCTCTGGAAACCTTGAACACTCCAACCGCCTTTTCACCATGGCGGAGCTAGACCAGGCCCTCTCATCTTCTCGAAACTGCGCTAAATGCAAATAGTATACATGTTCAAATGTTGCAACATCCCTCTCCTGAGGGTAAGGTTTTCCTCCTCGAGGTCTATAATCGGGTCTGGGTGGATGCCACTTTTCCAACTCAGTGGCGGGAGGTCAATATCATACCTAATTTGAAATCTGGAAAGGACCGTCAGCTTCTTTCCAGCTATCGTCCAATTTCCCTCACTAGCTGTACTTGCAAGGTGATGGATCAGTGGACGGTTGGTGTGGTGGTTGGAACACCACAATCTTCTGACGAACATCCAATGTGTTTTTCGAAGACATGAATCAGCGGTTGACTACTTTGTGTCGTTATCGACGCAGATCAAGAACGCCTTCTTCAGATTTGTCAGATGGATGGGATATTTTTTGACGCGGAGAAGGCAATGGGGGGGGGGCAGGGATTTTACACTCCCTTCATAGCTGGAATACACGTGGACGCCTACCGTTGTTGATTCCGGAGTTAATGCGGTGCAGATTTGACAGTACTCTTCGTCTAAATCGTGCACTGATCCGATCTAAGTTAGACTATGGATGCATCGTTTATTCTTCTGCACGACTAACTTTGCTGAGACGTTTGCACCCTATCCATCTTGGATGCATTCGTGTGGCTGTTGGGGCCTTTCCAACCAGCCCAGTTGTGAGCCTCTACGCTGAATCGGCAGAACCCCCTCTGCGGTTTCGGCGTGATGTCCTGTTAGGGAATGATGCCTGTGCCTTTAAGTGCATGCCTTTGGATCCGACGTTTACCCTTTCTTCTGTACTAAGCGGGACGCACGATATTGCAACCACTTACTTAGTCCAAGGCCTGCAGATTTCCGTGTCCGTGAGCTTCTCCTGAAACACAATATTGTAGTGCCTCAACTGTTTCCGAATGGGAAAAGGGTGTACCCACCTTGGATTTCTAAGTTATTTAATTGCAGCTGTGAAAGACACTTTTAGAATTTCGTTATACTTCGAAAATGTGCTTAAAACGATTATGATATTTAAAAAAACCAAAAAAAAAACCCTCTTTCTATGCAATATGTGTTTATAAACTCACAATTCTTGTCACCTGCAAATGATATACCCACAGTCAGCACCATGAAGATTAAACCGAAAAAAATGAGGATGACCTTGACCTTCATTTCTCTGAAATCAGTTTTAAAACACAAATACTATTAAAGCATTTCAGATACTTGTACTTCATAGCTAATGGCACTTAATGTATATAAATTACAATGTCAGCTTTTAAATTACGTTTAAACATTGCAGGATAGATTGAATCTTATCGCCCGCCTGGGTAGTGTTGTGGTAGCGGTTCTGCCTCCCATTCAACAGGTCTTGAGTTCAAATCTCGCTTAGCGTGAGTTACTCGGATAAGGCTTTTATCGCTGTGGCCGAATGGTTAAACCACTTGCCTCTCACCTTGACTCCCGGGGTTCGATCCCAAGCGACCGCATCTGAGATATGTGGTGTACAAAGCGGCGGTGGGGCGGGATTTCTCCGGGTACTCCGGTTTCCCCCGGCATCTCATTCCACCGGTGCTCTGTCATCATTCATATATCACCAGTGTCACCGCCTGCGGTGCCATAAGCAGCTAAAGAGGGTGTTAAACACTACCAAAAAAATCGAATCTTATCAAAAATTGTTTATAATTTATGGCCACAGCTTTGAATACTGCATGGTTTAATTACTTCAACATCCAAAGTCAGTATTTCACATACTTATATATATAGTGCAAAATTTTGCTCGAATTCTAACTTCCAAGCTGTTTAGTTTTTCGTTTTTATTATTATCAATGTACTCTGACAAATAATGACCAGAATCACACAATCTATTCATATAAGAATAAAGAGTAAAACTGTGCAACGTCTCTTAGGAACTTCACTATGGCCGCAGTAAATTTACCTCAAGTTGAACAGTTGCAACCAAATCTCAATATCAAACTTTTAGATGGTATTCGTATGCTCAAGCACTATAAAAGCTAAGTATTTGCAATAATTTAAATAAACAATATATGAATTATTAGAATTTTCAATCTTAATTGTAATTTAATATTAACTGCCCAAGAGCCTGTTAAAATAACCAAGGAAATAAATATGTAGTTCTTTTTCTGATTTCATAATCTTTTTATAATTTCTATTTTCTTATGGTGATCACTCCTAAATATTTCAGAATGGACACTGATGAGTTGTGATAAGCCAAAGCATCTTTTGCTGAAGTTCAGATAACAACATGTGCAAATCCACATGTGGATTTCAGCTGTGTACGTTTGTAAAGCAGGTGTTGCTAAGCCATTTGCTAGGATGAATCTCAAACAAAAGTATATTTATGCCATAATTTTATATAGCTTTAAACTTGGTTTAGGAAAGAGAAAATGTCTTGAAAGACTCCAGTTCATTAGAGAATCTTAGATCTTTGCAAACCACCATTTATAGGTAGTAGGCACAGCTTAGAAGAGGAGGCAGTCCCTCAAAGTTGAACACCGAGCAGCAGGTTGACTAAAATAACAATAGATGAAAATGAGGTTAAAGCAGGGGTATGTTGCAAAAAGACCCTTGTTGTAGATTTGGCCAAAATGAAGGAGACATAATTATTGGATCAGCAACAATAAAAATACACCTGAAACAAAGTTTTGATGTCAGGAAGCTCTGCAGATCAGGGATACCCAACCATCTCACAAATGAATGGAATTGTGTCAGGAAAATATTGAAATATGTAATGGTAGAGGTTCCAAAAAGATATCTAACGTTGTAATAGGCAATGAAGGCTAATAATACCAGTATGATCCAGCGAGTAAAAGACAGTAATTCTGGGTCATCTCTGGAGAAGATCCCCAATCAAAGCTGAAGTGTACAAGAAGGGTTGTTAAGGCTCATTCTCCTCAGCAGGTGTCCACATAGCAATAGTTCCATTGGAAGCAGAAAATACTATTTACTGCCAAATGTTACATCACAAAATAACTCCTATAAGTGTTCAATGATGTGAGAAAAAGAGCATCCCAAAACGGTTGGAATTTGCTATGACTCTTTCCAAACCTTTGACAAGTTTCACAGATAAGTTGCCTTTGAAGCAGATAATTGTGGCATTAACAATGAAAAAGAGAAAGCTCTATGGAGGAAGCTGTTTAACAAATCATGTATTCAGAAAAATGAATACTAAGTTTTGGGTCCAAGCAAAATATTTTGACTAATGACAGAAAGAGAACAATAGAAATTCATAAACACAGAAGTGGTCAGAAGTTATAGGATACTATGAATTGAGTGTAGCAGAGTATTTGTTAAGCAAAACATGAATGCAGCAAAAATGCTTTGAAGCAAAATTCAGAAATACAAATTCTACCGAAAAAGGAAGCCACAAATTATTGTGACATTAGTATACATTGTTTGGCAATATAACAAGTTTTCTATGAGTATTTTATAGTAATTCTTGCAACTTCTGTGGTTTGGTATATAAAGTTTGAAATAATGGTGTTTTAACTTTTATTTCCTGCTGAACTCTTGATTCCTACGACTCACATTCTACTAATAAATCAAAAGGTGATTTATCTCTTTGCATCATCAACTATTGTTTAAAGACTTACATCTGTAGTTGTCATTTACATTCATTTTACACTTTAGGATTCATGGTAAAATAGTTATATAATTTGTTATGTTTCATAAATATCTAATATGAAAGTATCATCTACCATATGCATTTTATGAATTTAAAAAAATCTGTGTGTGTGCGTGTGTGTGTATGTGTGTGTAGATACTAATGGCTAGCTTATTATTGTTTCGATTCACATCCTCTAAAAACTGTTAAGACAAATTAACCTCCAAAATTGCATTCCGGATGTTATTTCAACTATTACCCACTAAGTATAAAATCTATTGCTACAACAGGACAATAACCTAAGTCTTAGAATTCCGCATAACCGTTGTTTATATATATATATAGATATTACTCACATATTACACAGCATATAATTTAAAATCCTACTGTGGTTATAAAATTGATTGCCATAACCATCATTATGAACGAACTTCCATCACGTATACCAAAGCTATAGTATTTTATATGGACTCAAAGCTTGCATTTGTATTTGTAGGTGGTTATATATTTATCATAAACATTCCTAAATAATTAGATATTCCTTAAAAGGTGTTTTTACCTGGAAAGTGTAAGTCTGTTTGATTTCGGTATTACAGTCAACGTCAAAAACAGCAATTGCTACTAGATGGCTCTCCGGACGTCTGTACAGACAATTAAAGTATTTGCTCAAAGGGTATAGCTATATCCTCTTGTTATTCTCTCTGAGGAATTGTAAACCAGTAACGTTCATTTTCATAAACAGCTACTGAAATATAATTAACAGCATTTCAAACCTTAAAATTTCGAAAGAAATAAAGTAGTCAATATTCTAAGACATGTAACATGATATTTACATGCCGTTAGCGTCTCTCGCTCTCTCTCTCTCTCTCCGTCTCTGTTTATTGGTCTGCCTCTGTCTCTGTCTCTCTCTCCTTATCTCTCTCTGTCTCTCTCTCTCTCTCTCTCTCTCTCTCTGTCAGCATTTGTCTCTCTAGATGCGAAATTTTAACTTATGATATCACTTAAAAGCGAAATTACAGAAGAAACAAATGCATTGTGGAAGCGATAAATAAGCATATTTGACGTGCGTTTTGTTAATTTTATATTAAACTTTTAAAATGAGGACACAGAACTGTTCTTCGCAAAGCAGCAAAGTATTCACATTGAAATATGTACAGCTGGACCATAGTTTATTGCAAGTTTACAGCTGAGGCTAGTGTCTATGCAATTATTGAAATCCTTCGGCAAGAAGTTGTATTTAACAAATGTGGCACTGGAATACCCTCCTTTTGGTTTGATACCCAAATAGCAGGTAATGATTTGCCACTTAGCCTTTTGAAATAGAAGGTACTTGAGCTTGAGAAAACTGGAAGCTCTTTCCAAAGCTAGAGCTATGGCACTAATAAAGGAACTATAATCACCTATTTTACAATGTGTGGCCAATTTCTAAATGAGTTTAACTTGTGCCGCCAATCAACATAGATATACAAAGGAATGAAAGTGGTGTCTATTTGAATAATATGCTACCAAAAATAAATGTGGAGAAAGGAAAAAGGGAAGTGATAAGCCTACAAAGCATTACAAGATTTCAAATATCACAATAGTCGCATCCTGCAATGCATTTAGTAGTTTCATTGCAATTCTACTACTGATGTTAAAAGGAACTTAATGATGACCTGAGCTGTAAGTTAGTGCTCCAACTGTATCTCTTGCTTGCATGAATTATAGCAGTTATTGTTATAAATATATATGTATATATATTTGTCTTTTTTTTTTTTTTTTTAACATTCTTGGACATTTTCCAGAGACATTGTGCTATTTACTGCAGATGGCCACATTTCTCACTTTACAATTTGAAAATATTGCTACTGTTAAGGCAAATTGTGAACCGCAATTGGGTAAATTTATCTCAAAAATCAAGAGGCCCAAAACAAAAATTTCTAATAGCATACAGTTACCAATTAGGAACCAGTAAGTATATAGCAGAACATTTACCGGTGCAACTATTGAGTATCAATGCATTTTTGAAGAGGTAGCTGCAAATCCAGAAGACAAAAACCACCTGTGGATTTTATGAAGTCAGCTACTATTCAGATGTAACCTCAAAGAAGGGTGACAGGATTCAATGCCTTTACTTCCAAACTGTTTTGTGAACAATGCTTTGGAGCGGCAGGTCCCTAACAATTTCATTTGAGGGGTTTGTAGCAAAAACCAGATATGTCCACTTTTGGACCAAAATGAGTTTGAGTATTCATGGTATATAATGTATCATTGCACTTCTTTTGGAGCAAAAACCAGAGGTGTGTGGACTCATCTGAATCAGATATGTATAATTGCCAACAGAGACCGTAATTAGTTTGGAGCAAAAATCAGACTAGTCCTGGGCTTATCTAGTACTAGCGCCAGCAGATGGCAGCACTAGAGTATTAGCTGTTTCTTGTTAGTAAAATGGCTGCTTGAACTTGGTTTTCTGTTGTTAAACCAGTTTATTGTGTTTTAAAAATGCCATCAGGTAATTCAAGCTGTGATAATGTTGGTGGTAAACATTCAAGGAAAAGAAAACTTGATCCCAGTAAATAGAAAAAAAATACTGACAAACTGAAAAGATTAAGGGGTGAATCATATGTCTCAAGTAGTGGAAAAGATGTTCCAGCTTGTGAAACAGGCCCTGCATGTAACTTTCAAAGGTGCATTGATATTTTGATCGCAGATGAAAAGCAGGAGATATTTACAAAGTTCAACGCACTTTTAAGTAAAGAAGCACAAGATTCATTTTCATCTGCATCCATTACACCAACACCTGTTCAATGACGGAGGCCCAGAAAAGGTGAAGAGGCTGGGATTCGTAACTTCTCACATAAATACAAGGTATGTCTACTTACTTGTAAACTATGTATATTGCAACTGATTAGCTTAACTTGTATGAATTAAATTAGATTATTGTCTGCAAATTGTGCAGAATTAAAAAAAATTGCACAATAGCATTTCCTATCATTAAAATGAAGTAAAGATTATAAAATGTTATTTTTATTATTTTATATATATATGTATATATATATATAAAATACACTTTTTGTAATACTAGTAATATGTTTGTTTCAGATTCAGCTCAAAACCAAGGAGCATGTGGTGTGCAAGAAGGCTTTTTGCAGTCTGTATGGAATTAAGAAAGCATGAGTTGAATGCCTGTCTTTGTATGTGGCAAAGAACATTGGTTCACCTCCAGACAACAGGGGAAAGCATAACAACAGGCCAAACAGGGTGAGTGCTAATGACACTGAAAGTGTATTACGCCACATACAGCAATTTCCAGCCCAAACCTCACACTACAGTCGGAAAGACAATATCCAAAATTTTCTTTATCACCTTACCTCAATCTGAAAAAAATGTAGGAGTTATAGTTGGAGCAATATGAGCCTGCAGTATACAGGGCTTTAACAACAGAAGCAAGAGTAAAAAATTGCAGGGTTTCATATGATTATTACTATAGATGTTTTAAATAATAAATACAACATTTCTTTTGGAAGCCCAAAAAGTGACACATGGGAAAATGTGAATCGTTAAGTAAATTAATAGCAGACTGTATTGATAATCCAGAC
The DNA here is from genome assembly GCA_030762935.1 of Hymenopus coronatus. Taxonomy (NCBI): domain Eukaryota; kingdom Metazoa; phylum Arthropoda; class Insecta; order Mantodea; family Hymenopodidae; genus Hymenopus; species Hymenopus coronatus. The sequence continues at coordinate 217,197,905 of CM060900.1, forward strand.
CAATAAAGAATACATCAAACAGAGAAGAAAGTGCACTGGTATAAAAGTGAAATATTGTATGACAGGCTTAGAACTGAAACTAAAAGGACAAAGGAAAACACAAGTGTTACATGTTTAGCATTTGATTTTCAGCAAAACATGCCACTTCTAATGCTTCCTTCAACAGATATATTCTATTGCAGGCAAGTTTGGATGTATAACTTTAATATACATTGTTGCTCTAGTGGTAAGGTACACATGTTCATGTATACAGAGTGTGATGGTAAAAAGGCTCCTGATGAAGTTGTTTCCTGCTTGGATTGGTACATAAAAAATGTAGTTTCTCCTAAAACTACTGAACTTGTGCTCTTTTCGGATAATTGTGCTGCACAAATCAAAAATAAAGTACTGGTGCAATATCTGTTCAATCTGACATACTCGAACAGATTTCAGAAAATTTCTCAGTATTTTCCTGAACGAGGACACTCATTTCTGCCCTGTGATAGGGACTTTGGCAATATTGAAAAGAAGAAAAGGCTTATAACAAGACTGCATAAACCTGAAGAGTGGCATTCACTTGTTAGAAAGGCATCTAAATTATATACAGTTGTTCCTGTCAATCAAACCTTATTCAAAAATTTTGGTGCCCACTTCAAACCTTTGTTCAAAGGAACCATGAAAACAAGATATAATGAGCGTTTCAAAATTTCAAAATACGAAGTATTTCAATACAGTTCCCAGCACAAACACATATTCAAAGTAAGCCAAAATCCTCACATAACTGTTACTTTAGAGTTCAGCCCTCTGAAAAAATCAAGAAAAGGAGACCTTGGTTTTCCAGACAAACTATTGTACCATGGGCCATTGCCTATTACAAAGGCTAAATACGATGATGTGTTAAAACTGGCAACAAAATACATTGCCTCAGCAGATAAGGAGTTCTATAAGAAACTGTATTATCAGGGTAATACAAATGCAGCCAGTGAGCATGGCTCAGATGACAGTGGCTAAGAAGTTATTGGCTTAGAATAAATAGTATTAATTAAGCTTCACCACCTGTTTTATTTATTTTATTGTTTCATTTTATATTATAATAAATTCTATTCAGTTCAATAGATTTTCTGAAAATATAAACTGTGTTTCGATAGATATTTTTCATTTCATTAGTACACAAACAGAAATTATACAGAACTTGTAGCTGCAAAAGTATGTACTTGAATAATATCTTATGCTTTGTTTTTAAAATATATTCATAAGATTGTTAAGAGTGACTAATAAAAATGATCCAGCATTGTTTATATTTATTTCTTTACTTATAATTAATGATTTAACCAAGTAATATACCATATTAAAATGTTAGGTGCAAAACCAGATAAGTCCAGATTAACACATGATTATTAATTATTAACTATAAAGCAAATATTAGTAACTTCATAGTTCACATTCATATATAACACACACAAAACATACAGAAGTCATTCACTACAATTAAAATTTTTGAATTTCTAAGAATACACCCATTTAGAGGATGCTAAACTTTGATTTTGCATTTACTACAAAAGTAGATTTTGTGACTTATCTGGTTCTTGCACCAAACCCCTCATTTGTGATCGTTGCATTTGTGGTATTTTTATAAGTGAGTTGATCCTTTGTTTTTCAGTATGAATGATAAGAAGCATTTAGCATTAAAATTAAGACAGATACAATGTTTCTTTTGGCAGGTCTATTATCTGTTTTTTTTTTCATATTAAAATTACTGTATAAGATATTATCTAATTTGCACCCACAAATTGTTAATCTTGTAAAACATGGGGTAATTAAGCACCTAAGCTTGTACATACCATTTTAATATTTTAGACTAGTATTCCTGAAAAATTTAGGTCTCTGCCTACATAGTAATTAAATTAATGAACTTATAATCTATGTCAAAAATGATTGTCAAAAGGTTTGCAATTACGCAAATTACTTCACTGTGGCTTATTACAAGGTTCCATAAAGAAACTCTATATACTACATATGATGAATAGATATGAAACATTGTATATTAGAGAAACTAGAGTAAAATTATACATTATTTTTCTATACCTCTGAGATGGAAATTGCATTTAAATTGCCTGTATTGAGTAGAATACTTGCACTAATAGATATAATCTAGTATGATTTTAAAATTACAACTCATTATGATTTGAAAGGATGTATGAAATTAAAACACATTGGTGAAATATGAAAAACCTCACAAGAAATTGTAATTGGGGAAACATGGAAATCTGGAATTCAAGGGATATGTAAGAAAGTTAGACAAAGAATCTAAGAAATAGAGAGCTAAGAAGAAAATTTGTGCTAGCTCCAGAAAAATGAGATTTTTAAAATTATTTTGGACATTTAAAACCATGCATTGCTAAACTTCAGTAGAAAATGAACTTGTTTGACATTTTTATTATGCTTATAGCCTGTACTTTCATGCTGCAGAATTGTATTTTTAACAATTTGAATTTACAAGTGATCATTCATAATGATCTGTACCAGTTAGGTAAATAGCACATTGTACTTCAATGTATATTTTTCTCAAATTCATATATGCAGCATCTTTTACTATTCAAATTAATCTTTGCCCATAGTTAATACTCTATTATCCTTGAATTCTCAGAATTGCATCAAGATTTATGGATTTAATGCAATATTGGGTACAAATAAAGTTAGGTATTTATATTTTGTGACACTCAACAAAAACATTTTTAAAAATTCAGCAAAATGTAAGCCAGATTTTTCTCCAAAGATAATTGAAATTAAGAAATTCTACATCAACATATTTAAAGTTCTTTTTGAATATTGTATTAATTATACTTATAGATTCTTTCATTTCATAATGCATATCATAAATATAACACTGTAAACGTATTTCAATGCATTAAAAACATCCAAAACGTTATACCAGCCATAATATCAAATGCTAAAAGGGTAGGTAAAACACAATCTTGAATTTATTCTTGATATATTATAAAACTCAAACATGTTACGTCTTACACTTTTATCTACACTTTCTAAAACTTCAATAATGTTAAATTGCATAAACAGGACAGTATTTCTTGATATTTTATTTCAAACAGGAGAAAGCAACTCTATTAATTAATCTGAAAGCAAAGGGCTTAATATAGTAGTGCAAAGATGTAGTAACATTTTAGATTACTCAGTAAAAAGTCAAAAATTTTTCGCTATACTATGGAAAGCTTTTACCATCAGGAAAATAGGTGAAGTCATCCACTATGCTACATTTCCAAAATCTGAAGCACAAAATCTTTGAAACTTCTTGAATGCGTGTAGTGTGTGTGTGCACATGTGTGTGAGTGTATAAGTGTGTTTCTTTGTGTGTAATGCCTGTTTCTCTTGCCTTGAAATCACATACCATACTAATATTTATTAACTGTAATTTAAAACTCCTTATACATGAAGTTACCTACAGTAAAGGGAATTCAATATAATAATTTTACAAAAAATAATTTTGCAACTTAGTAATAAATATTTATAGCCCATATAGTTAGCAGAGCTAGGTGTTCTAAGTTATTTAATTACAAGTGTGAAAGACACTTTTAACATTTTATTATACCTAGAAAATGTGCTTAAAACAATTATGATATTTAAAAAAAATATTCGCCCTCTTTCCATGCAATATTTGTTTATAAACTCACCTTTCTTGTCAGCTGCAAATGATATGCCTACAATCAGCACCATGAAGATTAGAGTGACCAAAATGAGGATGACTTTGACCTTCATTTTGCTGAAATCAGCTTTAAAACACAAATACTGTTAAAGCAACACAGACACTTGTACTTAATAGCTAATGGCACTTAATGTATATAAGTTACATTGTCAGCTTTTAAATTGGGTTTAATCATTGCAAGATAGATTGAATCTTATCGCCCGCCTGGAATGTGTGGTGGTAGCGTGTCTGCCTCCCATTCAACAGGTCGTGAGTTCAAATCTCACTTAGAGTGAGTTACTCGGATAAGGCTTTAATCGCTGTGGCCGAGTGGTTAGACCACTTGACTCTCACCTAGACGGCCGGGGTTCGATCCCAAGCCACAGCATGTGAGATTTTTGGTGGACAAAGTGGCGCTGGGGCGGGATTTCTCCGGGTACTCCGGTTTCCCCCGCCATCGCATTCCACCGCTGCTCCATCATTCATATATAACCAGTGTCACCGCCTGTGGTGCCATAAGTAGCTAAAGCGGGCATTAAACACTACCAAAAAAAATTAATCTTATCGAAAAATTGTTTATAATTCATGGCCACAGCTCTGAAAACTGCATAGCTTAATTACTTCAACATCCAAAGTCACTATTTCACATTTTTATATATATATAGTGTCTAGATGTTTGCTCGAATTCTAACATCCAAGCTGTTTGAGCTTTTTCTTTTTAATTATTATCAATGTACTGTGACAAATATTGACCAGAATCACACAATCTATTCATATAAGAATAAAAAGTAAAACTATGCAACGTTTCTTAGGAACTACCACTATGGCTGCAGTAAATTTACCTCAAGTTGAACATTTGCAACCAAATCTCAATATCAAACTTTTAGATGGTATTCGCATGCTCAAGAACTATAAAAGCTAAGTATTTGCAATAATTTAAATAAACAACATATAAATTATTAGAATTATCAATCTTAATTGTAATTTACTATTAACTGCCCAAGAGGCTGTTAAAATAACAAAGGAAATAAATATGTAGTTCTTTTTCTGATTTCATAATTTTTTTAAAATTTCCATTTTCTTATGAGGGTCACTTCAAAGGTTTTCAGAATGGACAATGATGAGTTGTGATATGAGTATTTTTCTATGAGTATTTTATAGTAATTCTTGCAACTTGTGTGCTTTGGTATATAAAGTTTCAAATGATGTTGTTTTCACTTTTATTTCCTGCTGAACTCTTGAGTCCTAAGTCTCAAATTCTACAAATAAATCTAAAGGTGATATATCTCTTTGCATCATCAACTATTGTTTAAAAACTTACATCTGTAGTTGTCATTTACATTCATTTTACACTTTAGGATTGATGGTAAAATATTTATATAATTTGTTAAGTATCATAAATATCTAATATGAAAGTATCATTTACCATATGCATTTTATTAATTTAAAAGAAATCTGTGTGTGTGCGTGCGTGTGTGTGTATGTGTGTGTGTGTGTGTGTGTGTGTGTGTAAATATTTATGGCTAGCTTATTGCTGTTTCGACTCACATCCTCAAAAAACTGCTAAGGCAAATTAACCTCCAAAATTGCAGTCTGGATGTAATTTCATCTGTCACCCACTAAGTATAATATCTATTGCTACTACAGGACAGTAACCTGAGTCTTAGAATTCCGCATACCAATTGTTTATATATATATTAATATTACTCATATATTACACAGCATATAATTTAAAATCTTACTGTGGTTATAAAATTGATTGCAATAACCATCATTATGAACGGACTTCAATCATGTATACCAAAGCTAGAGTATTTTATATGGACTCAGAGCTTGCTTTAGTATTTGTAGGTGGTTATATATTTATCATAAACATTCCTAAATAATTAGACATTCCTTAAAAGGTGTTTTACCTGTTTGATTTCGGTATTACAGTGAACGTCAACAACAGCAATTGCTACTAGATGGCTCTCCGGACGTCTGTACAGACGATTAAAGTATTTGCTCGGAGGGTATAGCTATATCCTCTTGTTATTCTCTCTGAGGAAGCCAACTGTAAACCAGTACCATACATATTCATAAGCAGCTACTGAAATATAATGAACAGCGTCTCAAAGCTCAAAATATCGAAAGAAATAAAGTAGTGAATATTCTAAGACTTATAACATGACATTTACATGCCGCTAGCGTCTCTCTCTCTCTCTCTCTCTCTCTCTCTCTCTCTCTCTCTTTCTCTCTCTCTCCCCTCCGTGGTGTAATGGTTACCATGCTAACTTCATGTACCTAAGGTCGCGGGTTCAAACCCGGCGGAGGTAGATAGATTTTTTCGGGTGTAAAAATCCTCAGCATGGCTTCCTTCGGAAGGGAAGTTAAGCCGTGGGTCCCGTGTCGTAGATTTACGGCACGTACAAGAACCTCAAGCCTGATAGAGAGGCCTCTGAGCAAAATTAAGCGGTCTTTCACGCCCAATTTAGAATGGGACGCTGAGAACCACTGTAGATAAAGAGCGTCCTTAATAACACGCCATTTCCATTTTTCTCTCTCTCTCTCCGTCTCTGTTTATATGTCTGTCTCTGTCTCTCTCTCTCCTTCTCTCTCTATCTCTCTCTCTCTCTTTCTGTCTTTGTCTCTCTAGATGAGAAGGTTTTTAATTTATCATATCACATAAAAGGGAAATTATAGAAGAAACAAATCCAATGTGGAAGCGATAAATAGGCATATCTGACGTGCGTTTGTTAATTTTATATTAAACCTTTAAAATGAGGACACAGAACTCTGCTTTACAAAGCAGTAATGTGTTCACATTAAAATACGTAGAGCATGACCATAGTTTATTGCAAGTTTACAGCTGAGGCTAGTGTCTATGCAATTATTGAAAACCTTCGGCAAGAAGATGCATTTAACAAATAACTGCAAGGGCTTATTTACACTTGTTTAATTTGCATTTCCTTTGTGTCTTTAAATTAAAATATTATATGTTTAGGTTGAAATCTATTCACAAAATTATTGCAAAGAGCAGTGAATTGAAGGTTCTGGAGACAATTACATTTTATCGTTCATGGAGTGACAGAAAATGTATAAGTAAGTACTTTTCCAGCCATTTCAGTCGTTTTGAGGAATTTTTGGACTGTAAAAAAAGGTATCTCGGATTACTTTTAAATGTGTTTCTTAGCACCGGGAAGGCATTTCTGGGCTAAGCGTGAGGTACTCATGAATTTTGTCAGTAGTGACGGATCCCTATAAGGTATTATGCTATATTCTGGAGTAATTTCTTTCTATTTTGCAGTATTTTTGTGCACTTTTTGAGAGATTTAAAGTACTCTGAGAACGTATATCCAGAAAACGTTGTATATTAAAGATATTTTAAATCATTTCAAGACATATCGTACATTGTGAGGGTGATTTATTAGTATTTTATTCCGTATTTTTTTTTTTTTTTCGTTATCTTGCACCTTTTTATGCACTTCTGACATTTAAACACATTTAAAAGAAATTTCGGTCTCTGGAAAAGGGGTTTTAGTACTATATACACAATTTTATTGCGTTTTTTGGTTATCTTGCAGCTTTTTGTGCATTTCTGACATTTAAGGGCAGCAAGAAGACATTTCGGGCTGTGGAAAAGGTATTTTTAGCAATATACAGAAAATCTTATGCCATTTTTTGGTTAGTTTGTGAACTTTAAGCATTTTTTTTCCCAACTTGAAGACACTTGAATAATATCCTAAACCATGACCTCCGGAACAAATATTGAGCACTGTGAATCAGTTGTTTCAGACCACTTCACCAGCATTTTAGATATGTTTAAGCCAGTTTGATTGCTGAGGTACATGAAACTCCGGAGGGTATATTATGTCTCACTTTAGAAGCTTTTTCAAGGAATTGAGGGCTCTTGAACAAGTATTTTGGATGTTTTCTTTTGCGACCATAGAAACAGCCATCCAGAGCAGGTCTTTTAGTTCAATTTTCTTGAACTTAGAGTAAGTCTTTCAGATCAATTTTACGAAAGGTAAGGCATTTTCAAGACATTTGAAGGTATTTTGGGCTCCATATAAGGTATTAATCCCTCGGGAGCAGGTGTTTCAGGGCATCTTGAGGGCAATTCCGAGTGGTTTAAAACACTACATGAAATCTTGTCGACAAATTGGGCCTTATAGGTTAAGAGGGATAACAGTCCGTTAATGTACTTTCCTTTGTTTTCTTGTTTAATATCTACCATCTTAATTCTATTATATAAATATTGTATCATATGTATATATTGGCTCAAAATGTTATTGAAGACAAAGTCTTGATTTCATTGCTGCAAATAACTCATTGACATTTCAACTCGTAGACAACTATGGCTACATGCAGTTCGTTGCACGCGCACCACTGCCCGCTAACGCTCCAGTCACTCATGACTCAGTACAATTTACAGCACAAAAGAACAACACTGCAATGGAAACCTTGCTTGTTGTATAGTAGGTAAACGAATTCAGAAATTTTCTGGAAACCTATTGTAGATACTGGAACCCAAAGCTACAAGAAGAATCAGTACTCGCTTTCCGAAGGAACCTATTACATTGATATGCAAATATATAATACAGTCTCCTGAAAATGAAAGAATTGAGACGTTTAATTTCAATAGCAAAATGGATTCAATTATTCAGGCTACAAACATTGCTGAATGGTATGAGAATAAAATGAAAGATCTTATACTTGCATGTATCGATAATTTCGAATCGAAATGCAGTTCAAAATCTCGATATCAAATATGTGGTTTAATTTTAAATGCTTGTCAGTATGATGTGTTAAATGCGGGATGTTATATGGAGCTACCCAATTTCATAAAAAACAAACATGCTGTAACTAATATAAGAAATTCAGATAGTAAATGTTTTGCATATTGTCTGTTAGCGTCAAAATATCCGGTGAAAAAAAACAAAAGTCGAGTGAGTTCATATACCAAACGCGACATGTTTCAAGAATTTGATTTTAGTGGGATAAGCTTTCCCGTTTCACTCGAGCAAATAAAACAATTTGAAAATCAGAATGAAAGTATATCAGTTACGGTATATGGCATAGATCACGAATCAATTATTCTGTTATATCAAACTTGTGAACGTAAAGAGCATCATGTGAATCTGTTACGTGTCACAAAGGGAAATAGATCACACTATTGTCTAATAAAAGATCTATCCAGGCTATTGGTCAAACTGATCACTCGATGCAAGAGAAAAATAACATTTTGTGAAACGTGTTTAAAGCACTTTTCATCTAAAAATGGATTAGAAAAACATAAGGTCAAGTGTTCAAAAACACAGATTGTAACAATGCCCGAAATTGGTGTAAATGATACAATCGAATTTAATGCATATAGCAAATGTACTCCTGTCCCGTATGTTATTTATGCAGATATAGAATCTGTACTTACCAAAGTTCACTCGTGTCAACCATCCGTGGAAAGCAGTTGGACACGTCAAATACAAAAACATGAGGCTGTGTCAATTGCATTAAAACTTGTCTGTCATTATGACAATTCATTGTCAGAATTCAAAATCTTTAGAGGTCCAAGTGCTATTCAGGATTTTTTCAAAGAATTGCAGCTAATCGGTGACCGAGTAATTTATATATATTCAAAGATTGAGGAGATAAAAATGACCGATGAAGATAATATAAATTTTACAAATGCCAAACGCTGCTATCTATGTGAAAAAGATTTCAGTATTGACAAGTCACGAGTGCGGGTTCATTGCCCCATCTCATCCCGCTATTTAGGTTCAAGCCACAACTCGTCTAATTTAAATAAGAAATTACCAAATTTCATACCAATTTTTTTTCATTGCTTATCAAGCTATGATACACGTTTCCTTGTAAAAAATCTTGCTTATGACAATGAAGTCATAAATTGTATTTCACAGACATCTGAAAATTATTTATCTTTTAGTAAGAGATATACATCCAATGGAAAGAGTATATATTTCAGATTCTTAGACAGTATCGATTTCTAGACGATAAATTAAGTAATTCAGCTGATATGCTAAATCCTGAGGACTTTAAAATCATAAACATGGAGTATCAAAAACATGAACTCCAGCAATTAATGACACGCAAAGCCGTTTTCCCCTATACATATCTAGACAGTATAGATAAATTAGAAGAACGTAAATTGCCTGGTATAGCAGAGTTTGATGATATAACACAAGAAAATTATTTGCATGCGCAAATTGTATGGAAAGCTTTCAGTATTAGAAGTCTGGGTGAATACAGTGATTTGTATCTTAAAACGGATACTTTGTTATTGGCCGATATATTTGAAAAATTCAGAGAGTTATGTATGAATTTATATAAATTAGATCCGTGTCATTATTACACAATACCGGGTTTAGCATTCGATGCAATGCTAAGAACTACACAAGCAAAAATATCTTTAATCACTGACAAGGAAATGCTTTAATTTTTTGAATCTGGAATCAGAAGTGGACTTTGTACTGTATCTAATCGATATGCGAAGGCGAATAATAAATATATGCAAGATTTTAATGATTCATTACCCATTAAGTACTTATCATTAATTGATACCAATAATTTATATGGCTGTGTTCAATCTGATTATATACCTTATGGAGATCTTCGATGGTTAACCAGAGATGAAATTAACGCAATTGATTTCCTTAATATTCCGCCAGATGCAGAAATAGGATATGCGATCTAGGCAGACCTTGATTATCCCGCAGACCTGCATGATTCACATAATGACTTCCCGCTATGTCCAAAGAATGAAACCCCCCCTAAGGACAAGTTTAAAAAACTGCTCGCTACGTTGACAAATAAGCGAAAGTATGTATTACATTACCGTAACCTTCAGCAATGTATTAATTTAGGAATGAAATTGAAACATGTTCATAGAGTTGTAAGTTTCAGACAATCGCAATGGTTAAAACCGTATATAGACTTGAATGCAAAAAAACGTTCTCAAGAGAAATCGAAATTCGGACAGAATCTATGGATAATGTTTAATAATTCAGTTTATGGGAAATTTATAGAGAATGTACGTAAATATAATGACTTTCGGATTTGTACAAATTGGAAGCAAGCACGGAAATTAATATCGCGATATACGTTCAAACGTGTTGTAATATTTGAAGAAAATCTTGTCGGAATTGAATTGACAAGAGAAGAAATTAAGATGAATAAACCCATTTACATAGGGCAGACAATCCTTGATCTTTCCAAATTTGTAATGTATGATTTTTATTATAATGTTCTAAAAAAGAATCTTACAGACATAACTTTAAATTATACTGATACAGATGCATTTCTCTTTGAAACCAGTACCGATATTTACGAATTTATGAAAGCTAACATACAAGACTTTGACACTTGCAATTATTCTTCAGATAACAAATATGGAATACCATTGTTGAATGGTAAAAAAATGGGTGTTTATAAGGATGAATTATCTGGGAGGGTAATGACAGAATATGTGGGGTTGCGTTCCAAATTATATGCTTATCGATACGACGGTCAGGTAGTTAAGAAATCGAAAGGCGTTGCAAAGTGTGCAATGCGTTCAATAACTTTTGACGATTACTTATCATGCCTCAGAAATGTGAATGCATTGCATTATGCTAAACAGACAACTTTTAGGAGCTATAAACATAACGTTCACACAGTGGAAATTAACAAACTTTCTTTAACTGGTGTTGATACAAAACGTTATATTTCAGAGAAATCACATTCAACTCTTGCTTGGGGTCATTATGCAGCATCTGACACCTCTGAGCATAACTCCTGAAAAAAGTTTATGTCTTATGTTCTTTGTGCAGATTATGATTTTAAAATTATTTATGCTTAAAATGATTTCAATGATATAAAATGCTACTACAGGTTAAAATCATGTTTCAGCTCATTTTTTAAGTAATAAAAAAAATATTTGAGGTTGTATATAGCAGCTTATGATTTTTAAACTATGTATGCTTAAAATGAAACATGTGAGATTTCATGTTGAATATGTTATAAATTAAAAATTATTTGAGGCTATATATAACTTTAAACTATGCATGCTTTAAATGAAACATTTGGGATTTCATGCTGAATATGTTATAAATTAAAAAATATTTGTGGCAACTTATAATTTTAAAAACTATGTATGCTTAAAATGAAACATGTGAGATTTCATGCTGAATATTTTATAAATTAAAAAATATTTGTGGCTATATATAGCAGCTTATAATTTTTAAACTATATATGCTTAAAATGAAACATTTGAGATTTCATACCAAATACGTCATAAATGCGATGTTTTCAGCTCATTATTTTTTAAGTAATAAAAAATAATTGAGGCTATGACATGGTTTTAGGATAAAAATATCTGAATTATTTGTGTAAAATGTAACTTGCAGCTATTCTCAACGTTATTTCATTCATTGTTACATTTTTGTTTAAAAAAAATAACTTGCATTATTCATTATATTATAAGTTCACTGTTTTTCAATGGCGATGGAAAGTGAGAAAAAAATGAATGAAGAAACAAATGTGTATAAAATGTAACTTGCACTATTCATAAGTTCACTGTTTTTTAATTGTGCAATAATGATGGAAAGTGAGAAAAAATGATTGAATTATTCATTATATTATAAGTTCACTGTTTTTTTTTTTTGTATACTTAATGATGATGGAAAGTGAGAAAAAATGAGTGAATAAAAGAAACAAATGTAACTTGCACTATTCATAAGTTCACTGTTAAAATAATGGTGGAAAGTGAGAAAACAAATGATTGAACTATCCATTATATTATAAGTTCATTAATGATGGTGGAAAGTGAGAAAAAATGAGTGAATAAAACAAATGTAACTTGCACTATTCATAAGTTTAAAATGGTGGTGGAAAGTGAGAGTGAATAAATAAAAAAAAACATTTTTTTTCATTGGAATCCCTTCTGTTTCGTTTATTACGCTCACCCTCCCTCCAAAGAAAACACATCCTGTATCCTTTGACTGAGGCTAGGAGAGAATTTGTTTAAACAATTGTAAAAAAATAAATAAATAAATAAAATAGAAATAAGAAAACAGGATATATCTTTAACAACAAAAAAATCGTCTAAATCTTTAACTTGCTTTGATCTTTATCTTACACAATTATGTCTCTAGTAAAAATCCTTGAATCTTTTTAGGAGATAAATTTTAAACAAATGATAATAGAAAAATAATCATTTTAATGACATTTATTTTTCAAAAAAAAATACATTCTGAATCTGTACATTTTGCTTATATTATTTTTTTTTTACACTACAGCGTCTAATGGTATCCATTCAGTCTTCGGGAAACCTAGCCACTTCACAAGAGCTTTATCACCTCTACGACGCAGCACTTTTTCCACAAGGTAAGTATCTGGATATTGTGTTTTCAATAACTCGTGACCATAAAATCCTCCTTGTATATCACGTCCTTCAACATCTTGCAGATGGAATGTAGGTGGAAATGTAGCTCTCACAGTGACGATGCGGAATATCTCGGTCCCCCAGTTTGGTGTGAACCCCTTTTCAAGTATGCTTTTATGTCTAGAGACTCTCACAAAGTCTCCAACATTAAATCTCCTGGCATTCCTCTTCTCCCTGCCATGACGATCTCGGCTGTAGATGGAAAGTAACAAAGAATTGTCACTGACATCACTAGGTTTCATACGAATGGTAGAGTGATACTTATTATTATAATTATTTATTATTTTAGGCAATAGATTCAACCATCTGTAGGAACCTACAGCTGAAAAGTCTCTATGCATCATACTTTTAAGCGTTCTTATTAAACGTTCAATTCCTGCAGCCTTAACAGTGCTAAATGTACTGTAGTGATTAATTCCATATTTAAGCATTAACTGTCTGAGTTGCTTATTATAAAATTCCTTGCCATTGTCAGACTGGATGTTCTTAGGCACAGTATTCAGATCGGAGAGTATTTCACTCATTGCTTTTGTCACACTAACTGCAGTCTTGTTTTTCAATGGTCTCGCGTAAGCCATTTTTGAATAAAAATTAACAGCAATAAGAATGTACTTGTAGTTTTTATTTTCTTTTGCATATGGTATCATCTCGATTAGATCTATTTGTAATAAGTCATTTAATCCTTTAATAACTATTTTTCTGCGAAGAAATTTTCTTCTGGCTGGAGCGTGTAACTCTGCGGCAATGTTACGTCTGATCATGCTATGATGTTTGAAGTTTTCAACTCTGTCACTATCTCTCTAATTTCAGAATTATGGTTCAAATTGCCTGCGTCCCTAGATGCGATAAGCAATCTGAGTCTGTTAATTAAAACGTTCGGGTCGGACCAGTGTACGTAATCGGGCACGTGTTCCTTCCACTCGAGACCTGAACCTGTTTTACTCTCAATTAAACCTCGTATAATATTTTTATATTTGAAACCCCTGATCGATTTCAGACGTCCGTTTCTGATGTAACCATGTCGATAAACTAGAGTTTTTCTCAAAATTTCAGAATAAGTATCCAGATCATCTTCAGTATATGAAGCACTCTGAGGCACACGCTTAAAAAGAAGTTCATATACACCAGGAGTGCCTATGTATGTATCTTCATCTATCCGGACATTGTTACCGACGAATGAAATATTTTTGTTCCCTAACTTATAGGAACCATCTTCGTAACGTATACCATAAGTAGTGTCCAGATCACTGTCACTGGCTGTGCGTACCTTTTCCAGATATTTTGCAAGTGAGTCAGCTGTTTCTTCTTCTTCTTCTTCTTCTTCTTCTTCTTCTTCGTCGAGATGTTCCTTCCTCTCCTGGTTTTTTATTATATCCTTCATTGGCACAGTTACGGGTTGGAGAACCTCAGACATTACACGTTTGGTCTCGAACCTGAGACCTTTTAGGGAACGTAATTTTTCCCTAATGGCCTTACTATGTCGAGCGATGGATTGTTTGAGTCGTATACCTTCAACATCCATCATCAAAATGAGTGTGCATTTAAGCTATTGATGTCAATTTATAGGAGATGTTTAATTCGATGCATAGAATATGGCCATCTTTCACTCGATTGGCTGGGGCTGTGAAACTAATTTTATCGCCTATCAGAATGGGTGCAGGATAATTTTCAATTTTCTTATCATTTATCATAACTGTAGTATCTGCTTTGGTATTAGGGATCACAGAGTAGGCAATTACCTTTCCGTTTACGGGAGACGTATAATATTCGAGTCCAGAGGTTAACATATACCTTATAGAGTTTCCTCTATACGGTTTTGTTTGCAACGGAATAACAAGCATCCCTCTCATTTGATCTAATATAGCGTTGATGACATTCACCTGTGATTTTAAAATATTAACACTAACGTTTGTTGATGTTATGTATTTATCCAGCGAGATTTGACGACTTAACATAGTTTCCATATTTTTCTCCACCATAGAAGCAAGAGCTCTGTTTAAGGCTGGCTGCGCTTCATTTTGTTTCTTTGCAACAAAATGTTTAACAAATTTTTTACTTGCTGCATCGCTATCATCTACGGGATCTGCTGTCTCCGTTATTCTTTTTTTTTTCGAAAAGAAACGTTTCCGTTTGAATCATGAAGCGGTGTCCGTGCATTAACGTAATCTAATATATATTTTTTATTCGGAACGTCGTGATCGTGAACTGGAGGCAATACTACCTTCAGTCTTATCGTTTCCAGAAGAATATTATTTTCCGCATCACGCTTGAAGGCATATTTACTTAGATATGTCATTAAATTCTCGTATTGTGTATCAAGTGATGTTTGCTCATGATTCCTAAGCAATGCTTCAAAGTCAGCCATATGCTGATATGAAGTCTTTTCGGCAAACGACTGCATTCGATTCTCAACGACGGTCGTATGCGTATCAACATAACGTTTATTTGTTGCATCATTCTCCTCTTCAGGATCCTGAACATTACACAGACGCTTCTTCCTGAATTGATAATTTCCCATGCCATCTCGATTTATAATATAACGGTCAATTACAGCTCTGGAGGGGCCGATTCTCCTGGACCCGAACCTATCGATACTCATAGTTGAAGTGAATAATGTCATCTAGTTGTTCACTCTGATAAAGGTATCGAAACAGTTTCTGTATCGTCCCTCATTCAGAGGGAATTCAGGTGCTATGACAACAAAGGGTCTCGGTTCATTGCTCTCCCACACTTGCTTACACAACTCCTTGAATTCTACATAATTCATATCCGTATATACATAATCGTCGTATATATGTTTTAAATTTAGATTATCTTGCCTGAACAGTACAATCATATTTGCATTATCTCTAATTAAATGTTTCGGTACTTTTGCATACGACTGTGCTAAGTATACTGCATCAACATTACGGTGTCTACCCATGCTATAATACGATGCTATCTTTCCTTGCTTCTCATTAATGACGTCATCAAAGATGAATATTGAATTTTCTATAGCTTCGCCGGGTTGCATCACCTTTTCATCATCTTCAAACGTACACTCCTATATCAGGTATAGTTTTTAATACTTTAAGTAGATATTGGTATTTGGCTGATGTAACGATTTTGAATAAATGTACAGATTCTCAAACCTCAGACCGTTCTCGTGTATTAGTAGGTTGAGTAGTACGTTTGTCTTCCCAGCATTCGAGCTGCTCAGAATGAGAGCTCTGACATTACTCGGGAAGAGAGATCCGTGTCTTCCTTCACGAATATCATTATCAAAGTCTAGCACTTGTATCGGTAGAGAACACTTTTGCTTCACTACTTCCATCTCGTGACTAAGGTTAGAAGGTAAATATTTTTTCTTTTTATTTCCTAGTGTGCCATGGGCTTTGGAAGCGTTCGGAAGTCTTCCAAGGAGTCTGAATTTATTGATTCTTTAATTAATTCTCTTCCGTTTGAGGCTCATCTGCCGGGTTACAGATTCTGTGGACCTGGAAGGAAACTACATAAACGTCTGCAAAGAGGAGACTTGCCTATAAACGAATTGGATCGTGCGTGTCGAGATCACGATATTGCCTACGCTACGCATCAGGACACTGCTTCGAGACATTTGGCTCACAGGGTTCTCGTGGAAAAGGCTTGGAATAGGGTACAGTCTGCCGACGCTGCTTTTGGTGAAAAGCTTGCTGCTAGACTTGTAACTGCTCTCATGAAGGGGAAGCTCGCCGTAGGTGGGGTGGTTTGCGCAAGAGGCGTACAACAGCCAAGAGAAGGATCCTGCCACCTGCTGCGAGGGGAGGTTTCTTACTTTTGATACCACTGCTTGCTGCATTGGGTGCAGCAGGTAGTTTGGCAGGGGGAGCTGCTCACATTGCTACTTCAGTGAATAGGAAGCAAGCTGCCGAACGACAATTGAAGGAACTGGCCCGTCACAATCAACATATGGAAGCCTTAGTTGCCGGCAAAGGTCTTGGAGGGAAGCGGAGGAAGCGAAAGGGTAAAGGTTTATATCTACGTCCAAAAAACTCGGGGCGAGGCCTGTATATATCCCGGAAAAAGCCTTAAACGGTATCGAGATCGAAACGTATGCTAGACGGCTACATATACCTAAATTTAGAGGTGTGTACATGCTCGACAAACTACCTCGAAAACCTAGACGTATCGAGAGGATTGTAATAAACTTGGATAGTTCTCACAATCCTGGAAGCCATTGGGTTGCTATACGCAAGGATGAAAATGTAGCCTTTTATTTTGAGTTTCGGCAATTTGAAACCTCCAGGAGAAATTGAGTCTTACCTTTCAGGCGTTAAAATTCTGTATAATAAACGCAGGTATCAGAACTCTGATTCTGTAATTTGCGGTCACTTGTGCTTGCAGTTTCTGTTATAAAACAGTTTCATTGATCAGTTTGAATCGTCAAAATGAGTTACACTATCACCGTGAGCGGGTCTGATTCCAGCTTTTCTACTCATCTAAATCCGCCACTCCATCTAGATCCTAATGGATTTTACGAGATTGCTTTATTGAATTTCGAGACATTTTATTCAATAACCAATGTTGATCATAGCAATAACCTTATCCATTACATTCGCGATGGAAGCCTTGAAACAATTGTGATTCCACCCGGCACTTATGAAATTGAGGATATAAGCAATTTCATAAAGAATAGACTCGACGTTGATGACAAGTTTTTTCGACGACCTAATAATAACACGATGAAGGCCGAGATCCTGTGTCCCTATGTCATCGATTTTACTCAAGAAACATCGGTTGGTTCTCTTCTCGGTTTCACAGGCAAGCGCACAGTGAAGTCTAATGAACTGACAGAGTCTGACGAACTGGTGAATATCTTTAAAGTGAGCATTATACGCGTCGAGTGTAGCCTCGCAACAGGATCCTTCGTAAATGGTAAGAGCAGTGATTCTCTTTACGATTTTTTTCTATTGGTTCCTACTGGCTATCACATCTCTCAGGAACCATCCAGTCCTATATATCTACCAATCATCGACACGAATCTCATAGAGCAGCTTAGTATTCGGGTGGTGGACCAGAACAGAGAAACGCTTGACTTCAGAAACGAAGCTATCACTGTGAGACTACACATACAGCGAAATGGGGATAAGTTTTAAAAGACATTACTATAATAAAAAGCTTCTCTCAAAATTAAGACCTACTCTGTCTTCGACACGCAACCTGCTAACATCATCCAATCGGAAGTTTCTAGAGGGACTGGGCTTCAAGGTTCTGTAATGGACGTATTAGACGTGACAGGGGTTCCAACATTTGATGATAAGATCAGTAAAGAGGAAGAGCATGTGTTCCTACCTTACAACACATCAGCTCTCGATGCGAACGATGAAATTAGAATACCATGCCAAGCTGAGGATCTGTATACGCTTCCTAGCAGAAGTTATCTCTACATAGAAGGTTCTCTTACTAAACCCAATGGAGAACCAACGTCGTCAAAGCTGACCAACAATGCCATGGCGTTTCTGTTTGACGAGATTCGTTTGGATATGAACGGTATTACTATAGACAGAACACGGAATCCAGGAATTTCTTCAACTATGCGAAACTATGCTTCTCTCAACACTTTGGACTCCAATCGCCTACAGAACGCCGGTTGGATCTATCCGGGAGAGGATGTCGAAATCGTCAACCCCACGAATGGTATATTCAACGCTATCGTTCCTCTCTCGATGCTTCTAGGTTTCGCAGACGATCACAAGGAGCTCATTCTTAATAGCAAGTTTGAACTTGTTCTCATTAGATCTAAAAATTCTAATAATTGCATATTAGGCAACGATCTATCAGACATTAAACTTACCAGAATCGAATGGAGGATGCCCGTACTTCGACTTTCCGATGCCGACAAGGTAGAGAAACTTAAACTAGTCAAGTCGGATCAGCCTCTGCACATTGCCTTTCGAACCTGGGACCTTCACACTCAACCTGCTGTACCGCAGACCAAAGGCTTCACATGGAACGTTGCCACGACATCCAAACTTGAAAAGCCTCGTTTTGTCATAGTGGGTGCACAAACCGGCAGACTGAATTATCTTTCTAAAGATAGCTCTCTCTTTGATCATTGCAATATCACCAATCTCAAACTTTATCTCAACAGCGAATGCTATCCCTATCATGACATGAATTTGGATTTTGCAAATTCAAAATTCGCATCTTTATATGATCATTACTCTAAGTTTCAATATTCTTATTATGGAAAGGATAATTATCCACTTTTGAAGAGAAATGATTTCGTCAAGCATGCACCTCTATTTGTCATCGACTGTTCTCATCAGCCCGAGGAGATTGTGACCGGTGCCGTTAATATCAGATTGGAAGTTCAAGCATCAGCAAACTTTCCCACACATACATCTTTATTTTGTTTAATTATTCATGATAAAATGTTCACTTACAAACCATTAACTCATATTGTTCAATCTATTATTTAGAAAAAGGAAAATGTATTTTTTATATGAATAAAGATAAACAAAGTTAATCATAATATCTTTTTATTGAGTTTGGCATACATCTCCTTAACCCTTCTCCTGATACTCCTACCACCAACTTCGTATGAACTCATTGAGTTATGAACATTGTACAATTGAAATAAATGTCTTTCAATATATGTAATTAGTTTCTTTAATCCTATTAGAGCAGCTATATCCAGATTTATAACATATTCGTTTAGACATGTATTCACAAGAGCTATTTCATGACATTTGTTCATTTGTAATATTACATTATATGCATAGATTATATTCTCACTATACAACACACTGGGAAGCGTACCTTCTTTCATATACGTTTCTAGCACAAGCATGTTTTGAACTATTATCTGCCAGTCTTGCTTTGTTATGTATGCATACGCATCGTCTGCTGCTATGATGTGTAGCGAGGGGATTTCGTAATGCAATCCTATATTCACTCGATGGTAGGGGCTAATAGAGATGTCGTTAAGCATAAACACACTATTTGGATTCATCTTTCTCCATCTTTTCAGGGATTGGATCGAAAATGTTTACTATAACGTCTTCCATTCTCTTCTTCTTGATGTCTACTTTTGCCTTGTTCCTCTTCTTCTCAGATTTCTTATCAGACCTAGAAACATACCTACGCAAAATAGTCAGAAATAATATTATAATAATTATTATAATCTCTTCTTTATTTGATAACAGTTATACTCACTTTTCTTCTTCACCAGCCTCCACGCTTCGATCCACATCCCTATACGGAGGCACATGTTCACCTTCGAATATTCTGTAAAAATATACACATTTGTTTTACATAACCAATTTTGTTTATTCTAAGTGTTTCACATATGTCTCATGCACTTACCTAGTCAACTTGCGATACACATCGCAATAGTCACCGCAACGGAAGGATGTAGTCATTTCGTCATGCTGCGATGGATCCTTACAGACAATACTATGCGTATCTCCATTACACGTTTCCTCATGCTTATCAAGACAATGTTGCTTCATTAGCTTGTACTCTCCCATGTTCACAAAGTGCGCGTTGTCACTCTCGACTACACTTCTGATTATTTCACTGTTCATGGTGACGACTAACAGACATCTGATTTGAATGTGTTCATTCTTTTCATGATGACCTCATCACACACACGTGCTGCCTTTGAACATGATCTGTCTTGCTCGATGACGTCATACGATATCCTCCGGCAAGTTTTTTTGAAAGTCGTGATACACCAACAATTATTTTACTAATGTAGGTGGAGGACAGGATACAGGTTTGAACGTGTTCATTACTGATCTCCCCACATTACACACGTGCTGCTTTTTTTTTTTTTTTTTTTTTCAAAGTTTTATACATGTTCTATCTTGTTTTGCTCAATGACCTCAATACTCACACGTTAACCTCCAGCGAGTTTTGAAAGTCTTATGCTCGCAGACGACTATGTATGTGATACAGGAGAGGATGCAGGTTTGAACGCGTTCATTACTGACCCACATTACACACGTGCTGCTTTTTTTTCAAAGTTTTAAACATGTTCTATCTTGTTCGATGACCTCGTTACTCTTGCATCGCATGTCCTTATACATACACGTACACTCATTTTGTAGATTTGATCCATTTCCCACTTCTGAATTTTAAATCACTCCCGCGCCCCGCCCCGTCACGTGATGTCATAGTACACTCTCTGCAATATACCGTCGTCTTACAAATTTGAGGGCTTTCAATCACATATTTGCATGAGCAAAAACCCGCTTTATTCTACTACTTCTACTCAATGGTTATATCATACACTGTACAAGTTAGAATATTTGTTGACTCTTACAGCTTTACTGCTCTTTTAATGAGCAAGTAGTAAGATAAAAGGCGGACAGTGTTACTCACACTGCAACGCAAAAATAATTCAAATACAATTAATATGACAATGAAAGATGGAGTGTTACCTGTAAAGTTAGTAATGTGATTTATCATGTGTTTGCATCAATCTTCAGTTTCGGTTTATTTGTTGGGGTTTTGTTTTCTTTCTCTAATAGGACTGATTCATTTTGCCTAAATATATTTAACGTCCATTCTGATTCAACGTATTAAGCCTCTTTATTATATAATTAAATAAAGTTTGGCAGCCCATTGAGTCACTTGATTATTTACTCCTATCCACACTTTTCCGAACCATAATTTCATGTTGCTACGGTTTGCTTTGTAGATATGCACAGCAAACAAAACAGTTTAAAAAATATTATGTTTTCCATTCGTATGGCTTTTTCTAGCTGTTCCACAAACAAAATTTTGTTACCAAAGAAGATGTTTTATCTCCATCAACGAATCAAAATAAATTTATCAGAATTTGTCTTAATTGTTGATTCTTTGTAAGTAGAAGAGACATAAGAGAATGCACAGGCTAAAGCGTTAGTCAAATCTTATAAAAGCCGGTGACTATGGTATCTAATCTTAGCATCTTCCTAGGATGCGACACGAAGAATTTCAAGAAAATCCCAACACCCCCAACTACGCTTAACATAAAGCATTTTTCGAAAAGTCTGATTTTATCAAAAATGGCTCTTACAATTGTGATTAAAATACCGTATATTTTATTTTATGCAAGTAAAAGGCATATTTTGAATTCTCAGGAAAGAGCCTCTGAAGAGTTCTTTATTCTGGTTGGGGTTTGCAGAATTTTGCATAACAATTAAACCGTAAAAGATAGTCTACAAATTGTCTTGTTAAAACACAGAATTTATGTCATATACTTTTTTTGATGTAGAGCTCACGGTTTTAATATATTCCTTGTTACTGGTTTCAGTTTTAAACTAATTAATTCTTCTCTGACGGGATCACAAAAGCGAATCGAACATTAATTATTTCACATACCGACCAGCTTTTAAAAGATTTTACCACTTTGGTCTAGTGTATTCCCTTATTTACCTTCTACTTCCAAGGAAGCAAGTAACAGATCATTTCTGCTAATGTTTACCTTGATTCGCATGGCGTAGATAAAAGAATAATCTTTTATAAGAAAAGTTTGTTTGTGGATCAGCTAAAAAACGTTATGTGAATGGCACACATAAGATTTTTCTGCACTACGTTTTTGTCGATCTCTTACGGTTTACTAGTTATACAAAAGTTCTATAAAAGTAATCTAGAATAAAGAGGTCGTCAGGGGCTCTTCCCAAAAGTTCAAGTTATACATTTCGTATGTCACAAAAGTATCTTAAACCTGTGACATTTTAATCAAAAGCGTAAGAGATAGACAAAAGCTTGCTTAACAGAGAATATAGATCCTGTTAAAGACCACAATTTGTCATCATGTACATTCTTATGGTGTTAACCATGTTCGAAATGTTCAAATACATACACATTCTCTTTTGTGGAAATTACCATTGAGGTATTTTTATTCTTTTCTTTTTCCAAGTTCTTGCAAATATAATTGGATTTCAAAGCATCACATAGCTGCTGGCATCGATAATATTTGACCATTGTTAATAACTATAACGAAATGCGCAATTAAAACGTACCTGTATTAACAAGAAACAGAAGAATAAGCGGCCGTATAAATTGTTTGTAGGAGAGTAAACAGAGAAAGTCATGTGTAAGCCACACATGAGATTGTTATTACCTACGTTCGTGCCTTTTAATTTTACACGTTTTAATCTGCTTAAAATAGTGTGTAATAAACAGCGTTCGTTTTGCGTTTATTAGGTCCCAATATGGCGTCTGGCGCAGAGTTTGGCTTCAAGCACATCAAAGGAGCCGCCCTCGAGTTTCCTTTCTGTATACTCTCTATTCTGTGGCTATATACTACGTTGTTATTCTCTCTGAGGAGCCCAACTGTAAACTATTACCATTCATATTCTTAAGTAGCTACCCAAATATAATTAACAGCGTTTCTAATCTTACAAATATCTCTCTCGCTCACTCTCTATCTATCACTCTCTATATCCCCCCCTCTCTCTCTCTCTCTCTCTCTCTCTCTCTCTCTCTTTCCCATTCTTTGTCTGTTTATCTGTCTCTGTCATGTTTAAATTATCATTTCAGTTAATGGGGAAATTCTGGAAGAAACAAATCCAATGTGGAAGCAGTAAATAAACATGCCTGACGTGCGTTTTTAAGTATATATTAAACCTTTAAAATGAGGTCAGAGAACCTTTTGCTTTACAAAGCAATAAATTAATCATCCTGAAATACATAAAGCTGGACAATAGTTTATTGCCAGTTTACGATTGAGACGAGTATCTATACATTTATTTCGAACCTTGGGCAAGAGGATTCATTTAACAACTAGCTGCAAGGGCTTATTTACCCTTATTTAATTCTACTGGCCTTTCTGTTATAAAATTAAAGTATTATATTATGTGGTTCAGTTTGAAATCTAATCACAAAAGAGATCTTATTGGGAAGAGGAGTGAATTGAAAGTGTTCGAGGTCTGGATACACTTTGTCGTTCATGGAGAGACGGAAAATTCTATAAGTAAATACTTTTCTAGCCATTTCAGAGTCTTTAATGACCTTTTGGTATGTAAAAGAGGTATCTCTGATTACCCATAAAGGTCTTTCATAGCACTGGGAAGGTATTTTGGGGATAAGCATGAGGTTCTTAAGTACTTTGTCGGTAGTTACGCATCCCTATATGGGGTTTGCTCTAATTGGCGTAGTTTCGTTTTTGCAGTGTTTTTTGTTGCGATTTTAGTACTTTTGAAGGACTTTGAGTACTTTGAGAGCGTTTATCCAGAAACTGTTGTGTTATGAGGCTATTTTAAAGCTTTTCCAGACATTTGGCATTGTGAGGGTATCTTGTGAGTGGTTTATTACGTTTTGTAGTTAATTTAGCACCTTTTTATGCCTTTCGGGCGTTTTAAGGGCATTTAAAAGGTACTTTTAGCTCTGAAAATGGTATCTTAGCATTATATGGACAATTTTATGTCGTTTTTAAGTTATTTTGTGAACTTTATATCGGGTATTCACCTTTGCGGCCGACGTTTCTGTCACCTTAAAGACACTTGGTTGATCTCTTAAAGGATTTTGGAGGACTTTGAGGTATTTTTAGCTCCTGAATAGGTATTTTGGTAACTTTTATACACAGTTTATGTACTTTTGAAGGTATGTTGTGACCTCCGTAACAGGTATTGAGCACTTTGGATCATGTGTTTCGGACGGGTTCACAAGCATTTTGGATATGTTTAAGCCATATTAATTGCTAAAGAACATGGGGACTCCGGAGGACATATTTCAGCTAACTTTACAAGCTTTTTCAAGGAATTGAGGGCTTTTGAATATGTGTTTTGGATATTTATTTTGCGAGCTTTTAAACAGGTTAATTTTCTTGAACTTGGAGCAGGTCTTGCTGGCCAATGTTTAAGAAAGGAGAGGCATTTTCCGGATATCTGAAGGTATTTTGGGATGCATAAAATGTACTCGGGAACAGGTGTTTCATGCCACTTTGAAGGTCATCCTGAGTGGTTGAAAACACTACAAGAAATGCTCGTCGATAAATTGGACCTTATAGGTTGAAAGGGATAACAGGCCGTTAATGTACTCTGCTTTGTTTATTTTGGTTAATAACTACCACCTGAATTCTATTAGACAAATATTGTAACAAATGTATTTGTTGGCTCAAAATGCTGTTGAAAATAATGTCTTGATTTCATTACTGCAAATAATTCACTCGACATTTCGACTCGTAGACAATTAATGGCTGCACACCATTCGAGGCTCGCGCACCTCTGCGCGTTAACACAATTCACAACACAAAAGAACAACACTGCAATACACACCTTGCTACTTTTATAGTAGGTAAATGACTTCACAAGTTTTCTGGAAACTTGTCAAAAATACCGGAAGCCAAAGCAACGAAGAATCAATACTCGCTTTCTGAAGGGTCATATTACATCACGCCGTCCTTGTTGCAAACCCCAAAATGCGATGACCCACACACCAAGACAAACACGAGAACCATTTCTTAAGACGGCACCGTCACATTGGTCCCTCCTTAGAGCTTTTTGTCCCAAATGTGGCAAAACTATGCAGATGTATTACCAGTTTCTTCTCACTGGGTAGTCTCTGGAGGCAGTACACATCATGTTATCTTCTTTGCCACAAAGTACAAGCCTTGCCATAATTTTTTTAAGCTAGGGCAGCTTCCTTTATTCCGGATAGGGCGCTATAGCCACAGAGATCACTTTGCTAAAAACTTTAGCTGTTGGCCTGCCGGTTGTAATGGGTGTTCATCCGATTGCTTACTACCTGGAGGTTTAGCGGGCCATCATTTGCATGCCACAATGTCTGTCTACGAGATATTTTGGCCAGTGTTTAACGCCCGCTTTTACTAAAAATGACACTGGAGGTGATGTCTACGAGGTGCTCCACGTTGTCAACTGCTGGCTGTTATGCTAGAGAGGGACTCCCGAACATCTCGGCGCATTGTAGACGAAGGTCTCTACTAATTACCACTTCTACCGGTGTTTGTTGATGGTTCGGTTATGTTCAAATGTCCACCCGAGTCCCAGAATGTCCTTCCTCAATTACTTTCGCGACTTTACTCCGAGGGAGGTTTTGGTGACTTCCATTCTCGGAACAGCACGCTCTTTAACCCTCAATGATTACCATTGGACCCAGTAGGAATTTTAGACGATGCTGCTTGGTGCGATGTCCTTCTAGCACGGCCTAGTCCCTTCATCTACTTCTACCACGAGTAGCATGAAGTCGACCTACCGCCAGATACTCTCTCTTCAGCCTTGCGACAGCTCATCCAGCTACAGGCACCGCTGAAATAATGAGATTTGTGTCATACTCTTTCTCTTCAAACTCACTGCAATGGTCGCGATCCTCTGTAGAGAATATTCTGGACATAGCATCTGCACAGGTTTAGCTCCTTTCAGATGTGCTGATGTAAAGTTGTACTTTTGCAGCCTCTGGGCGCAATAGGCTACCTGTGCCTCTATATGGAAATCTAACAGATAAGTAAATTCGGAGTTGTGAGTTGTAAGATGGATTGAGTGACCATACATAAGCTTGTGAAAGTGCTTCACCGCCTTTACTATCGCAAGGAGCCCTCTTTGGAGTACGGAAGTGGCTATTTTCTGCCTTTAAGAGCGTCTTGCTGTAGCATATAATCCGCTTAAGGCCCGCCAGGATCTGTGACAGAATATCGCCAATGGTGGTGTCGCTGTCATCGTTTGATCATTATATGGTCGCCACCAGATTGAGGAAATTTCAAATAGGAAGCTGTTAGCGCTGGTACGCTCTCTCTGCCCCTTCTTAACACACGTAAGGCCGGTGCTCTTTCGTATTGCAGGTGAGAGACTTCGCGATGTTGGAGAATCCTCTTACGAACCGGTGGTAGTAGCTGCATAGCCTCAGGACCTTCGCAATTCACGTTTGACTTATGTGCGGGGCCAAACTCTCAGCGCCGGCACCTTCATCGGCTCCTTAGCCACTTTAAGTGGCGACACTGCGTGGCCGAGTTAATTCAGTTCCTTGCAGAAGATCTGGAACTTCATTATGCTCAGCTTCAAGTTAGCTGCCTGAACCATTTGCAATATCATTTTTTTTTTTTTAGATATTTTTCGGTATTACAGCCCACGCGATGATGTCACCCAAATAGAACAGGCAAGGTTCGTATATCAAACCTCATCACCGATTCCATGAAGTGCAGGAGGGCGGCTGGAGCGTTGCTGAGGATGAAGGACAAGCATAAATTGCGGCCAGTTGAAAATGCGGTATTCTCCACGTCTCTAGGATTTAAGGCCAATTGTAGGTTTCCTGATTTCAAACCCAAATTAAAGAACAACATTGCGCCAGGGTGTCGTCAAGGCGGGTTATGTTGAAACGGGCCTTTCGGTGAAGACATTTAATTTCCTGTAGTCCACGCAGAAACGTAGCCCGAGGGTACCATCAATATACTACAGGGGAGCACCAAGGGCTTTTACACTCTTCAATAACTTTGATATCCTTCATGTTCTCCAACAAGTCCCGTACTTAGGCTTCCTCCGACTGGAGAATACATCTTGATGAATGCCAGTGAGGTCGTGCGTTTCCGGTGTCGATGTTATGGTATACTAGGTTTGAGCGACCATAATCGCGAACTTTTCCACCTGTGAAGTGGTTATATTACAGGCCGCCCGCTTCACTAAGTCTTTCACCAAGGGCTCCAGGCCCTTCGATTCGTGGCTGAGCATTTTATTGACAGTTGGCTCGCACTAATCTTATTCCGTCCAGGCTTGGATGTCCTAGTTAATTTCCATCGGGTTCAGCAGCCTCACGGGTAAATCCTCCTAGCAGGTCAGCAATTTTCGGGCAACACATAGTCTGTGTGGTGATGTCTTCTGGTCCGATACAAATATCCTTAACATTGGCTCTCCTAGAAGCACCTTCATCATTCTCTCGCTCCTTGCGGGAAAAACTTTATTTCTTTCTGCAGATTCCCCGATGTTCTGTTGAGCTCAGGAGCAACACCTAATTTCGATTGAATGATAAATTTCTCCGGCCGCCATCGACCGTCACCTCGTGGCTCCTGATGTCACACAATCCCAGTATACATCCTCAGTCACCAAGGCGACAAACAGCCACTGTCTCACAGTGCTCCGTTCTAGCGACAACTCCGGGAAGATCTCCTCCATAGGAAAGATATCGCCCAATGGCGCACTAGTTGGTAATGACCACTGGATGTTCGTTTCGGCAAGCCAAAGCCCTTCGCCACGTTATATCTGGTTACAGTCACGCTTACACCTTTGCATAAGGGAGTCTGGCACCAGTTTCCTGGAATCCAGCCGTCTCCTCTTCTGCACAAAGCACGTTGCCCCTCTCCCCCTGAGTGGTTTGAAGACAGGCCCGAATTAACACTCATCATGCCGGTGTTCATTCTTTTTCTGCCTGCTCGCTGACTTGGTTTGGACAGTTTTTCACCAAGTGATTTGCCCTGCCACACTCCCAATACACACCATCTAAAATAGTCGACGTCATTTTGGGTTGCTTCTCTCCCCCTGTCATAGCGAATAGTCGTAGTCCTCGAGGTGGGAAACAGCTTGTTTTGATCACCTCCATTCTGAGTGCTGGCGTTAACACCTCGTGGATGTTCTTATAGTCGCCGTGCATCAGCCAACTCTGTCATATTTCGGCGTCACGCACAGTGTTGACGAACGAGTAGGTAGTTTCCTGGGACATGTAGCTTAGTGGCAGAATCACCAGTTTTCTTCCTTCTTTCTCGCTAGCTGTTCGATGACAAGGACGAACACCTGCATAGTCTAACCTGGCTGTTGCAGCCTTGGCTTAAGCTGACTGCGGTAGAACGCAGCCAAGCCATAGTAACCCAAGCGGTTCACGAGGACCTCTCACATCCTTTCGGGTTTCCCTGACGTACGGATAATATTCGCTACTTCTGTCCTTGGATGCTTGCCATTACCTGTTAGGCTCCTCTTCGGAAAACCATCGATTATGGGTGGCGCCGGTTGGTACTTTCGGCGAAATACTTCGAAGTTTGACGCCTCGTCGTACTTGGATGATTTATCGCCCGCGGATGTTGGGTTCCGTCCGGTGATCTTGGCCTTCAGGTCCTTCAACTTTTCGTGTACCATCGTTTCCATCGTGGCGGTTATTTCATTCGCAACGCTGTCCACTCTTCCCTGCAGGGCATTAACGCGTTCCCCGGGGTCTTTCAGGGGTCAACGCGATGGTCAAAATTCTCCATCATTCCTCCCAGCTTCTCCAATCCTTTGTTAACATCGGCGAGAAATTCGTCGATATTGGTGGTAGGGTGCATTTTCATCCTAGATTTTTTAGTTTTCATTTCTGTTTGCATCTTCTCAGCTTTCCCCATGCCGAATTCCATCTTCTACTCCATGTTATCCACTTCGGTTTCCAATCCCTTCTCCACTTCCGTCTTCACTGTCATTATTTATCTTCTCATCCTGTCCATTTTTCCATCCCTAATTTCATTTCCATTTTAATTTGCTTAATTTTGGCCAACAAACTTTACACCCTTTCCACACTCTCACCATAAAAATCACACTTCTGATATGACATCAGTGTAGTACATGTCTTTGTTGAAAATGTGGTTACAAATAAAGTTGAATGCACTACTGCAAAACAATAATTACCTCGGAGTTACGAATTGTGTAGATAGCTTAAGTCTGTACGCCATTCTTGGCTTGCGCACCGCTGGGCGCTAACACTCCAGTCTCTCACGACTCAGTATAATTCACAAGACAACAGAAAATCACTGCACTGCAATCGTTGCTGTTTTTGTAGCTATAAAATAATGTCATAAACTTCCCGGAAATTTAACTGAGATACTGGAAGCCAAAGTTTGGAGAAGAATCGAGTGTCATGTAAGCGGCGGTTCCTGTTACATCGCGGCGTTCTTCCGTGTTATTTACGCGTCCAAACTGCGATGGCATTTACAGCAATTTAATTTTTCTAATAACATTTGGTGCTCCCCCCCCCCAGAGGCCTACTATGTTAGGTACGGGTTAGACGCACTAGGGGACCCGAGACAAGAATGGCTCCCTCTGTGGACACCTTTCGGAAGTGAGGGAGTCAGTGGGTGAAAATACCCACCCATGTGTAGGCCGTGCGTGGAGACTCATATCGATGGAAAGTAATATCCTTTTTCTTTAAGGATTGCGCATCTGGGCTTGGGCTTCTGATTTTCAGTAACTGGGGGCGATGCGCGGCCTAATATACCACTTTGGATTCTGATTCGCCTAACGGGAGGCTAGGGATTAACCCACACCTCATCAATCGGTTAGGACTAGGTACTATACCCAGTTCCAGGGTGAGTGGAATGGCGAGCCTGCTATGTCCCTTGTGTAGCCCTGTTACATTCTGGTGTGTACCTGTGTTGGACTCCGTGGTGGGTGAGAAGCACAGGGGGATGAATTTATAACATACTTTATTAGCTTCCAAAAGAAAACCCAAACTCAGTTTAATGTTTGGAAAGAAAGTAGTAGAATCCAAGTCCTCGTTACTTGGAAATACATAGGGCAGAGGAAGGAAAGACATTTACCACGGTTATCACATTTCTTATCCAAAAAGACCTGGATAAAATAGCTGATCCGATGTAATCATGCACTCGCTCTAGCAGTGGCACGCTCCTGGTTGAAGCAGTCTTCGCATCCCAGGCAAAAAGCTATTGCGAGCAAATATGTTAGGCAGTTACCTTGTGAAAATCGCTATGCACAGGACGATGTATTCCTCTCGCGGAGTTGCACCACCCGCGCATGTGACGGTTTGTCTAATGAGGAGATTTAGGAGGAGCTCTAAGCACAAGGCGTCGGCTCTATGTAAAGGGTTCAGAGGAGAGTTAATGGTGAATTTGTGCCTACTCACCCTACGCGTTAGTTTTGATTGGGTAGAGCTGCCTCAAAGAATTAAGACAGGGTACGACGCAATAGAGGTTAGGTCATACATCCTGAACCCGCTGCAATGCTTCAAATGTCAACGCTTTGAGCACACTAGCGGTTGGTCTACCTGTGCCAACTAAGGAGATGTCACGCACAACGGAGTCTGTACATCGACTCTATGCTGTGTTAACTGGGGCGGTGAGCATCCATTTAGTTCCCGCGACTGTGCACGTTTTGGAGAGGGGAGAGCGATCCAGGATATCCGAGGCAAAGAGAAGGTGTCCTCGGAAGCTCCTGCAAATCCGACAACCCCCTGTCTTGCTGCTTGGTACCTACAGATCGGTTCTAACTAAACCAGTACCGAAGCAGGAAATCGCAAAGCACATCTGCGATATCAACGGGGACACAATTGCAGAAAAGACTCTCGTAGGCAGTTCACTTACAAGGCCCTCAGTTTCCACTTCCACGTCGGCTTCACGATCTGCCATCGACACATCTGCAAGACATTCTGCAGAAAAGTGTCACCCAAGCCATCGTCTTCGGGAACTAAGCCAGCCATAAGCGTTGAAAATTCCACACCTGCGAAAACTTTAAGACCAAATATGTCCGGAACGACTGCCAGAAAGAGAATGTTAAGTCCCCTCCGAAAACATCTAAGGGACGGACAACCGGTTGTCCTCATCATAGGAATCTTCTGGGGAAGCGCAGCACAGTTCGGCGACCACTATCTTCGTTGATCAGTACCTCCAATTCTCAATTGGAATGGGGGCCTCCCCAGTGGAGGAGATGGAATAGGAGGATTTTTGCCTCACTGCCAGACTGCCAGTGCGTAAACGGCAGGATCGTGCTCCTGAAAAAAGTGTTTATCCCACAAGAAAAATAAACTATACTGATCAGCGCAGCCGAATGTGCTAAAACTCCTTCCCCTTTAAAACCTATCCTACATCATTGCCCATGGATGTCCTACAGTGGAGCATACGTGGAATTAGATCACATCCACCAGAGCTTGAATTGTTGATCCACCAATATCAGCCTCTGGCCGTATGCTTGTAAGAGAACAAGCTTTGTCCTCAAAACTACCTTACAATAAAGAAGTACTGTCCAGTCTGGTATATCCCCAGTGGATGGAGTCCCTGTACATGGGGCACCATAATTCTTAATAGAGATGATAACTTCGCCGACTGTGTACCCATTCAATCTGACACAACAGTCCATTACTGCAAAGATTAAGCTACTTTACATTTGCTTTACCATTGCAGTATATATGCACCCCCATCTGACAGCCTCTCGCGCACTGATGTAGCAGAATTAGTCTCCCAGCTACCAATACCTCTGCTCATAGGGGACGTGAATGCCCACCACCCACTTTGGGCATTCCCTCGGGCTTGTGCGAGAGGTCAACTGACCGCCGATTTCTTGGGTTCTATTAATCTATCTCTCCTGAACACCGGAATGCCTACATTTCTTTCTGACGGCTTCAATAGTTTTTCTCACCTGGATATATCAGTTTGTTCTCCACAGTTGGCGGTTTCCTTACAATAGAATATCATTTCTGACTTACATTCTAGCAACCACTTTCCTATTGTTCTTTGTTTCTTAGCAAAGGATGTACGTTCCACCTGTTCGCCTATGTGGCGCTTAGAACAGGCCAGCTGGTGCCTTTATTTTGGTTTGACCGTTTTTCACTATACGAGCGCGACTCTGTGGATTTTTTAGTTCACCACCTCACTGTGACAATTATTTCTGCTGCTGAGCTATTTATTCCGTGGTCGACTGGACATCACCGTCGCTTTCCTGTCCCTTGGTGGACAGAAGAATGTCGGAATGCCATTCATGCTCCCGGACGTGCTCTTCGGATCTTCCAGGGCCGACCTACGCTGGTAACCTAATACAATATAAGAAGATGTGTGCCAAATCTAGACAAGTGGATAACAATCATGGAGCCAGTTTGTAGGTCCCACTAATCAACATGTACATTCCTCTGTCGTATGGGATAAGTTAAGGCGTGTAGCCGGCAAACCGACCCATCTGCCGATAGCCGGTTTGAAGACTAATGCAGGAACCTGTGGTTGATATGTTTTGCGTGGCTAAAAATCTTGGCAGTGCTTTCGCTCAAGTGTCTAGCACAGAACTATTCCCCTTAGTTTCTTTCAGTTAAGACTCAGGTTTAATCTCAAGGATTTGCCTTTGGCTCTGGAAACCTTGAACACCCTAACCGCCTTTTTACCATGGCGGAGCTAGACCATGCCCTCTCATCTTCCCGAAACTCTGTGCTAGGTCCAAATGGTATACACATGTTGCAACATCTCCCTACGGAGGGTAAGGTTTTCCTCCTCGAGGTCTATAATCGCGTCTGGGTAGATGCCACTTTTCCATCTCAGTGGTGGGAGGCCACTGTCATACCTAATTTGAAGCCTGGAAAGGACTGACACCTTCCTTCCAGCTATCGTCCAAATTCCCTCACTAGCTGTACTTGCAAGGTGATGGATCAGTGGACGGTTGGTGTGGTGGTTGGAACACCACAATCTTCTGACGAACATCCAATGTGGTTTTCGAAGACATGAATCAGCGGTTGACCACTTTGTGTCGTTATCGACATAGATCAAGAACGCCTTCTTCAGATTTGTCAGACGGCTGGGATATTTTTTGACCTCGAGAAGGCTTATTATGGGGGGGGCAGGGATTTTACACTCCCTCCATAGCTGTAAAACATGTAGACGCCTTCCATTATTGATTCGGGAGTTAATGCGCGACAGCGCTTTCCGAGAAAGGGAAGGGCCGTTTTTTTCTAACCATTTCATATAAGAGAACGGAGTGGCGCGTGCTCGGTACAAAGCGTGATGCTGTTTGCTATAGCGATACATTCCATATCGGAATGTGTTCTACCAGCCGTCTCTTCCTGTTTATTCGTGGACGATTTTGCATGTACACAGCGTACACTGTTTTTTTGGAACGCCGTCTCCAACGGTGTTTTTACAGTCTTTATGATTAGAGCTCCAAAAATGGCTTTCGTTTATCTCCTGAGAAGACAGTCTGCGTTAATTTCTGGCGTCGTAGGTGGCGAATGGCTCCCGCTCTTAATTTGGATTACATTTGCTTCCCTTCGCAGATGAGGTGAGATTCCTGAGTTTGGTGTTCGATCGAGCACTATGCTGGTCACCACATATAGCACAGCTCAAGCGCGGTGTGACCGTTCTCTAAATATTTTGCGGATACTCACTGACAAATCTTGGGGCGCAGATCGGACAGTACTCTTCGGCTAAATCGTGCACTGATCCGATCTATGGATGCATCGTTTATTCTTCTATATGACTATCTGTGCTGAGACGTTTGCACCCTATCCATCATGGGGGCATTCGTGTGGTTGTTGGAGCCTTTCCAACCAGCCCAGTTGTGAGCCTCTACGCTGAATCGGCAGAACACCCTCTGCGGTTTCGGCGTGATGTCCTGTTAGGGAATGATGCCTGTGCCTTTAAGTGCATGCCTTTGCATCCGACGTTTACCCCTTTCTTCTGTACTGAGCTGGACGCACGATATCGCAACCACTTACTTAGTCCAAGGCCTGCAGGTTTCCGTTTCCGTGAGCTTCTTAAGGTGCCTCGCCTTCTTCCGAAGGGGAAAAGGGTGTCCCCACCTTGGATACGTGCTACCTCCCAGGTAGATCTTGGGATGACAGCTTAGTGGAAATCTGCGGTACCTCTGTCTCTTATCAGTACTTGTTTTTTTAGAATTTATATCTAAATACAGTGGCCGTTCTTCTATTTACACCGATGGCAGTAAGTGCAGTGACTGTGTTGGATGTGCCTTTTACTGCTACCGAACCACATACTTTCGGTTTGGATATTAACACGTCCATTTATACCGCAGAGCTGTATGCCATCTACCGAGCCATTCTGTATGTTTGCCCCAGCAATTTGGGTAATTGCCTTATGTTAAGTGATTCTTTTAGTGCCCGTTAGAGTGTTCGTAAATTGTACAACTATCACCCTCTCGTGCAGCGAATTCAGGATCTTTTGCACCTTTTGCACACCTTGGACATAAATGTGAAGTGCGCAAGAATTTCTGGACATGCTGGCTAGCCAGGGAACGACTTAGCGGAGTCAGCAGAAAAGACGGCTACCAGACAACGCAGTATCAACATCTCTTGTGTGACTTGGGAGGACTTTAGGCCTGTTGTGCGGATGTCGGTAGTTTCGTGCTGGCATGAGGAGTGGTCTACACTCCGCGACAACAAGCTCCGAGTGGTGAAGTACCTGGTATAATCCACTGAACTTCCTGTAAATCATTTCAAATGGACTAATCATTTTGTTAAAGCTGATGAATCTGAAAATTTCTATGTGCTTACCTGTTATTGTTACAAGAGAGTTAACTTGTGACAAAGTAGTAATTCAAAAGGTTTACAAAACAGAGGAGAAACTGGTGCAAAAGTAAAAAATAAGTAAATAGCAATTGCATAAAACCAATTATTTTAACAGAGAGAAGAATAGATCTGGTACAAGAAGAATAGATAATAAAATAGACTCAAAGGTATGAGGTTTCTTAATCTTGTTTATTTATGCTTGGTTAAATTACAT
This sequence comes from Hymenopus coronatus, assembly GCA_030762935.1. Lineage (NCBI taxonomy): Eukaryota > Metazoa > Arthropoda > Insecta > Mantodea > Hymenopodidae > Hymenopus > Hymenopus coronatus. The sequence goes on from CM060900.1 coordinate 217,233,368, forward strand.
TGATTTCTTCAAATATTTGTACACATTAACGCCAAATATAGGCACCCCTAAGCAGCATGAAATATGTAAATAGGCAAAGCACCCATGCTATCAGTCCTAGCATCCCCTTTCGCATGATGTGCATTACATTCTCATAATCTTTCTTTAGCTTCTTTTCCTCATTTTCTCCTGGTAGTTCACCTTTATCTGAAAAAACGAAATTATAAATACTATTTGCACATTACTTTTCTTGTTTATTTCCTTTGTTCCTAACAACAGTGTGAAAATTAATCATAAAGTTGTAGTTAAATGCATATCTAAATACTTTCAACTGTACACTTTAATTGCTGTGTACTTCAGGAATTCAACACCATATTGTAGTGGCTATAATCTGTTTTTCTTTCATTACAAACAATTTTTGGGAAATTACCCTTTAAACAGTAATCTAAATATGAAGCAACTCTTAGTGTTAAAGCTCCATATTATTTGCTTTGTTGTATAGAGCATGTTTCTTATAGATATTCTTAAAGTAAGGCTGCTGCAATATCATTCCTGAAGAAGAGCTAACTATGTTTCCTTGTAACGATTGTAAAACTGATTAAAATACCTAAGCAAAGAGTAAGCATTAATAATTTTTTATGTAATAACTTCTGCAAAATCCAAAGCTCCCTAAGCCATATATTTTACATTGTTATTTTTAAATAGTATGCATGTCTAACATCACACAATAATTTCTGCTCTATGTTTAAGTTACAGTTTCCTTTCAAAGTACTTAAACAGATTTTATCAAGAGAGAAGCAAGTATTCTACTTTTTGGAACTGCCTAATCCTCTGTCTCATTTTGTACCTTGTTTTTGCATTGTATCTTCTAGATCAGCTTAAATGGTATGCTTATACCTATAAAGGTTCTAGTCTTTACCAAAACACCACTTTCCAAACAACAATACAATATATCCTTAGGTTTACCACATTATCATATATCTTTTTTTTTAATTTCCAGTTACCACACTAGTAAAGCCTAATAGAAAAAAATTGTACTGAAATAGTAATAGATAAAATATTTTGTTTTAATCTAACAGAGAAGCACATTGTATCAGAGTTTAATGGATCCTTCAAAGCCATTGAACTCAGAAATAAAGGCATAATGTATAACGGTGGTGAAAATTTTGAAAAACAACTGGGTTCAGTGGAAAAACAAATGTATTTAATGGGTCTGGTTATAATTTTCATATTTACCACATTCTGTCAGCCTCACAGAACTGAAGTTGTGTTGAAATGGTAACTGCTGAGTAAACATTTATTTTAATCTCATAAAGGGCATAATGATAGAGTTGAACATTTTAATAACAACTGTATGCAATTGAAGAAGCAGGGATGTTTAAAGGTTATATTTATTACCTTCATAATTAAACTTTGACTTACCCATTAGACCAAGGCTTCTCAGAGTGCATGCCTAAATCATGCTTTGTATAATGCAAGGTGCCAAATATATATTTTGCTAGATTGAACCCAGTTCCTTGATTTTCAACAATAATGCTGTCACTCTCTTTCCTAAACCAATGTCTGGTTCAATTCACCTGTCACACTCTATTCTATTCTACTGTATTCTTACCTTCTCTGCTGCTTCTTCCAGAATGAGATATATTTGATCCAACTGAAATCAGACCTAAGCGTAGTGCACAGGACTTCTGCACCTGGGTTTGCATGTGTAAGATTTTGCACATTTGAGAGGTCCTTGACTAGACTTATTCTGTACAAGTTAAGTTTCCAACTATTTGAAGTGTTTGAATCACGTGGTAGATACAATACATTGTCAAAATGGCATATCAACAAACTGTTTTTTTATGTGCTTCAGAAGTGTATGGCACCTTGCAAGAAGTAGAGCCACATAGCCTTATCCCTGAGGGAATTACCAGCTTTTTGGCTGGTTTTGTTAAATGTTGTAGGTATGTTGACAAGCTTCAAATAACAGGTTCCCCATGTATGCAGACATCCCATTTTCTGTCAAAAGAGTTGCAAAATTCAAAACTGAGAGTTCTTAACTGGGACGTTTTAACATGAGATTGATTTCTGCAACTTGTTTAACGCACCAACCTATATCTGCCCATGCCTGTTCTGACCACTAGATAATTACATTATTTATGCTTATGTAGGATTAAAAGTAGTTGCAACCCAGATCAAAACATCTCATTTAGTGCCATAATATTTCCAATATCCAAAGGAAAGAAATGAATAAAATGTTTGAGCGTTTGCACATATCTAGTATCCTTATAAAAACAGTCTCTAATATAAAAAGTATATAACATATACAAAAAATATAATTATAGCTTCATAATCAGCTTGAACTGTAATGAAGAGATATTGAGGTACAAAATTTGAGGACAAAGAAGTGACATATTTTTAAACCTATTATAGAAAGCTAAAAATAGTTAAAAGCTCAATAGTACCAGTAGTTTAACATGAACTACTGGCAATTATATAAAGAAGATACAATCATTGAAGCCAATATTTAAGCAGCAAACTAAAAGTGAAAAGTATGAAGAATATAACACTGGTATTTTGTAACATCTCACTTAATATCCCATGCCTAATGAAAGGATATTATTATAAATAAGAAACTGTTATTGTGATACTTAAATGTATTTTTTTTTCTTTGCCTCATCCACCGCTTAGAAGATAAACGACCTTCTTAAGTCACTGCTTAGTAGCAAACTACTGATTAGACAAATATAAAGTGAACAACAAAGACAGTGGTGGCAACTCTTTCATTTAATTCTGGCTAACATAGCTATGATGACTAAATCTTACCACAGTGGAACTTTATGTTGGAACTTTATATCTGAATGAAAATTAGTGATACTTCCTGGGAGGGAAAAAAAAACTGTCTGTATACTGAATCAAAGCTTTTAAATGTTGGCATGTATGATTCAAAAATTAGACAGGCTGTTTCCAAATGACACCTTATGAAGATAGCACTTAATTGGCTTACTCTTTGACTTGTCCGATACTTGATGTCGCAACTTCCAAACTCTTCTATTTAGGTTTATAAGTTTTAAAATTGCACAGATTTTATATTAGGCACCAAAGAAAAAACAGTTATCATATGCCACACCCACATGCTACGTTTTCCATTACTAAGGTGACCTGTGCTGCGCCAACGTGTCCATCAAACCACGCCAACACCAGGCAATTGGAACTGAAGCTACCAACTAGCAGGTAGGCCAGGCGCATGCCATTTGGTTATGTACGACTGCCTAATCCATGGTGATTTTATGGAAGTTTTTGTATGTGCCTAATTTAGAGCTGGAAGTGATATTCACATATCATGTATGGTATGGCCAACTAGGTCCACATCTTTGTTTGGTGTCATTTTAAAACACCCTGTCTATAAATATAAGTGGGCAAAATCAATTTACAAAACTGAATCACTCTGTAACAAAAAAGTTATAAACCAACAAGTAAAGCGTTTCAGGTTAGATGAAAGAATATATTGAATGCCTACATAGATTTTATTGTCTTTAAATAAAGGCCTGTTAGTAAGACCATTGAAAGTCTAACAAAAGTTTTTATCTTTAATAGTTAACACTTTCAAAAAAGTGTCTCTTATTTCCAAACTTGTGACCTTTCAGTTTTGCATCTCAATTTTTAAAAGTACAAAATAATTTTTTTTGCTTTTTTCAACACCATCTTTAGTAGGACTGCACTAGGTTTGTGTAAGAAACAAAAGTTTTTATTTTTCATAATTTGCCTGTTTTATTACCCACACTTACGCCCTTTCTGTAATAAATGCAGTGTTATTAAAATTAGTCCAATTCAGATGATTATATAATACTTTTATTCAATAATTTATTTATCTGTTTGTTTATTTTTATTTTGATTTTTAAAAAGCAGTAGCTAAATATAACCTACATGCTATAGTTACAAACTCTTGAACTATTCGGGAAATAAATTTGCATTATTCAATTTACTATTGAGAATGTTACAAATCTTCACTAACACATTTGGTTTAGAATAAAGCCTGCAAAATTGTAAAAAGAAAGTAATCTTTTGATTTTGAATACCCTATTACCTTTTTGCTACACAATCCATATTTTAGGCAACATTGAAAATGTGAAAAATATATGTCTTTAAGTCCTGATGTGAGTGTTGTTTTAAGACATTTAATGATATAACATATAAAAATAAGTTTAGTTATTAAGTATATAAGATATTAGTTATATATATCGATATTCCAATTTACATTTTCATAAATTTTATGTCAAAAAATGTTGTTGCTCTCTTATACTCAATGATACTTTTATCATACATTATACAGGTTTTTATAATATTTCCGTACTTTCATTTTTATACTATAGTTTTCTATTTGTTTACAATAAATTATTTTATTTGAAACCATTTATACAAAAATTTTACTGTCACAAATCAGATTAATTTCTTTGTGTATCTATGACATCTGTGACATTCGGAAAAAGAACATTATCCACTTGTTGAATAGTCATTGGTAGGTGATATATATTAGGAGTGACTGGCGTGGATCACCTCTAGTAACTGCTTTTATGCTTGATTGCTTCTTATTTAATTTTGATATTTCTTCACATTGTAAGTAAACAACTTGATTCTTAGCATTTAAGTGTGACTTAATCCATTCGTGAATGTTTCCTCTGATTCCAAAGTTATACCGCCTGGATAGTAAGATTTTATGCCTTAAAACATCATAACCTTTTACTAGGCACAAGAATAATCTTACCATAAGTGTGCTTTTATCAATTGATTGTTAAAATCAAACTGAACATTTACCTATTGCTGTTTCTGTGGACCGACTTTCTTTTAAACAATATTGGCTATATAAGGGAATGTTATTTTACTCTAAAAAGGATGTTAATCTTTCAAATTCATATACAGACTTTTCAAAAATTATTTAGAAAACTGATTGTGCACTTACAGGTCTGTAGTTGTCTTTGCTTGCTTTTCCTTATTTTTGTGAAGTGGAGTAACTTTTGAGACTTTAAGCTTATCAAGAAATATACCGGAGTCAAGAGATGCATTATACACATTAGTTAAACGTGCTGACATATTTTGTGCAGTATTTAATCAATAAATCTGATATTTCACTATTCCAAACTACTATTTGCATTTCATTCCTCGTAGGTACTGCTTTTCGAATTTCATTTTCTGAGTTCAGTGATAATGGAATTTATGTATATCAACATTTTATTGGGTTTATGCTGAGGTGGGAGGTTTGGGAGGGATGATTTAAGTTCATGAATTGGTCTGCTGTTTCTGTGAAATATGTATTAAAGCACTCAATGATATGTTGTAAAATTTTAATTTTTATTACATTTAAAATACAAGTTCAGTTATACAACTTCTTCACTATTTTTTTTTTTTTTTTTTCCCAATTTTTAGAGCTTCATTTTCTCACTTTTTTGGTTTCAGAATTGCCTTTCTGTAAATGTTCCTATACTTATTTATAAATCTATCCCATTTTTGTTTATAACGCCTTGGCGAATTAGTCTGTTGAAAAGTTATAGCTTTTTAATTAGGGTTTTTATTCCTTCTGTGGTGCATCCAGTTTCAGTATGAGTTTTTAGATTTGCAGGTTTACGTGGAAACCAGTGTTAAGCCTGTATGGGACTATGTTTAGAAAGTCATTAAACCTTAACTTATAGTTGGTTTCTGGAAAACACTCTTCCACATTTATATTCGGAATGATTCATTAAACATTTTATGCAGTCAGAATTAGAAGCACTTTCTATAATTTTTTATGTATGTATTGGGTAGGTACCAGTAATACCTGGCCAAGATCTGATATCTCCAACATCTTCAACAACTGGTAATTTTTGAAAATTTTATAATGTTTACATCCAGCAGCAATTATTTGGATGTGTCACACTTGTTGGAATCTCTATTGTGTTTATTAGGTTACATGATGTTGGAATGTCATTTAATTAATTTACTGTGCTGTTATTTCAAGAACATCTATGTTCCAGTATGCACGAAAGAGGTCTGTCTGGCATAAAACTCCTTTTAGTATAAAATCTGACTTATAACATATTTTGCTATGACTAATTCAATGTATTAATTTTTTTATAGTCAATGCCATTTTCTAAGCAATCATTTAAGTATTGCAGATTTTACTCTAATTCTTAAGGAAGTGCTCAACTTAAATCATTTCATTTTATTAATTTGTCAGTTAAGAGATAGGGTTCATCAGAGTATTTTTATAGAGGGCCAAAATGAACTAATTTCAGCACTCACAAATGTTTCTGTGAGATTTATGCTACCATCCTATTAATTGTAATAATAACAGTGATGTTTAGAATGTACAATGTAATCATAGAAAGTTCCAAAAAAAAATCTGTGTTTCCATGTGTCTGTGATCAGCTCTGTGAACTACAAGATTGTGTTCTGTTGTCATAAGCCTTTGTGAAATAAATGCATAGCTAATTCGTTTAGCATAACCTGATCACATTTTCTGCATGCGTTAGCTATTGAATTCCATGACAGTATTTATCACTGCAGATGTTGAGATATTACAAAAGAATGGATGCTCAACTGCAGTGGGGTAAAGAGGGTATGGAAGAGTGCCTTAAAGTAGTAGTTGATTATGTAGTGTTCAGTTTAGGAGTTGCAAAAACTATTTTATATAGTATACGCAAGTTTATACAGAAACGAGCAATCAAAACAGAGTGAGCTATGTGGTTAAAATATAGTTCCTAGTAGTTCTATTGGATTCCCATCTGCGTTTAGTAGCTATAGGGAAAGAACTACAGCACAAAAAGACAAATACGTCACAGCCAGATGTTTTGGCATTACCCCCAAAAAATTGTGCGAACCCACATATTCCTATGCAAGCAAATGTGGCACTGGAACACCCTCCTTTTGGTCTGATATATATATATATATATATATATATATTTGTCTTCTTTTTTTTTAACGTTCTTGGACATTTTCAGAGACATTATGGTATTTACTGCAGATGGCCACATTTCTCACTTTACAATTTGAAAATATTGCTACTGTTAAGGCAAATTGTGAACTGCACTTGGGTAAATTTACCTCAAAAATCAAGAGGCCCAAAACAAAAATCTCTAATAGCATACAGTTACCAATTAGGAACCAGTAAGTATATAGCAGAACATTTACCGGTACAACTATCGAGTGTCAATGCATTTTTGAAAAGGTAACTGCAAATCCAGTAGACAAAAACCACCTGTGGATTTTATGAAGTCAGCTACTATTCAGATGTAACCTCAAAGAAGGGTGACAGGATTCAATGCCTTTACTTCAAAACTGTTTCGTGAACAATGCCTTGGAGCAGCAGGTCCCTAACAATTTCATTTGAGGGGTTTTTAGCAAAAACCAGATAAGTCCATTTTTGGACCAAAATGAGTTTGAGTATTCATGGTATATACTGTATCATTGCACTTCTTTTGGAGCAAAAACTAGAGATGTGTGGACTTATCTGAATGATATATGCTTACTGGCCAACAGAGACCGTAACTGGTTTGGAGCAAGAATCAGACTAGTCCTGGACTTATCTGGTTCTTTCGCCAGCAGATGACAGCACTAGAGTAATAGCTGTTTCTTGTTAGTAAAATGGCTGCTTGAACTTGGTTTTCTGTTGTTAAGCCAGTTTATTGTGTTTTGAAGATGCCATTAGGTAATTCAAGCAGTGATAGTGTTGGTGGTAAACATTCAAGGAAAAGAAAACATGATCTCCGTAAATAGAAAAAAAATACTGACAAACTGAAAAGATTAAGGGGTGAATCATATGTCTCAAGTAGTGGACAAGATGTTCCAGCTCGTGAAACAGGCCCTGCATGTAACTTTAGGCGAAAGTGCATAGATATTTTGATCGCAGATGAAAAGCAGGAAATATTTACAAAGTTCAACGCACATTTAAGTAAAGAAGCACAAGATGCATTTTTATCTGCATCCATTACACCCACACCTGTTCAATGAAGGAGGCCTAGAAAAGGTAAAGAGCCAGGGATTCGTAACTTCTCATATAAATACAAGGTATGTCTACTTACTTGTAAACAATGTATATTGCAACTGATTAGCTTAACTTGTATAAATTAAATTAGATTTTTGTCTGCAAATTGTGCAGAATTAAAAAAAAATCGCACAATAGCATTTCCTATCATTAAAATGAAGTAAAGATTATAAAATGTTATTTTTATTATTTTATATGTATAACAGATTTTGTAATACTAGTAATATGTTTGTTTCAGATTCAGCTCAAAACCAAGGAGCATGTGGCGTGCAAGAAGGCTTTTTGCAGTCTGTATGGAATTAAGAAAGCACGAGTTGAATGCCTGTCTTTGAATGTGGCAAAGAACATTGGTTCACCTCCAGACAACAGGGGAAAGCATCACAACAGGCCAAACAGTGTGAGTGCTAATGACACAGAAAGTGTATTACGCCTCATACAGCAATTTCCAGCCCAAACCTCACACTACAGTCGGAAAGACAATATCCTCAAGATTTTTTCATCACCTTACCTCAATCTGAAAAAAATGTACAAGTTATACTTGGAGGCATATATGACTGTGCTATTTAGGGCTTTAACAACAGAAGGAAGAGTAAAAAATTTCAGGGTTTCATATGACTATTACTATAGTTGTTTTAATAAGTACAACATTTCTTTTGGAAGCCCAAAAAGTGACACATGGGAAAATGTGACTCGTTAATTACATTAATAGCTGACTGTATTGATAATCCACACCAATAAAGAATACATGAAACAGAGAAGAAAGTGCACTTGTATAAAAGTGAAATATTCTATGAGAGGCTTAGGACAAAGGAAAACACAAGTGTTACATGTTTAGGTTTGATTTTCAGCAAAACATGCCACTTCTAATGCTTCCTTCAACAGATGTATTCTATTGCAGGCAAGTTTGGATGTATAACTTTAATATACATTGTTGCTCTATTGGTAAGGCACACACATTCATGTATACAGAGTGTGGTGGTAAAAAGGCTCCTGATGAAGTTGTTTCCTGCTTGGACTGGTACATAAAAAATGTAGTTTCTCCTATAACTACTGATCTTGTGCTCTTCTTGGATAACTGTGCTGCTCAAAACAAAAATAAACTACTGGTGCAATATCTGTTTAATCTGACATACTCGAACAGATTTCAGAAAATTTCTCATTATCTTCCTGAACGAGGACTGCCATTTTTGCCCTGTGATAGGGACTTTGGCAATATTGAAAGAAGAAAAGGCTTATAACAAGACTGCATAAACCTGAAGAGTAGCATACACTTGTCAGAAAGTCATCTAAATTATATACAGTTGTTCCTGTTAATCAAACCTTATTCAAAAATTTTGGTGCCCATTTCAAACCCTTGTTCAGAGGAACCATGAAAACAAGATGTAATGAACCTTTCAAAATTTCAAAATACAAAGTATTTCAATACAGTTCCCAGCACAAACACATTTTCAAAGTAAGCCAAAGTCAACATACAACTGTTACTTTAGAGTTCAGCCCTCTAAAAAAATCAAGAAATGCAGACCTTGGATTTCCAGATAAATTATTGTACGATGGCCCATTGCCTATTACACAGGCTAAATATGATGATGTGTTGAAACTGGCAACAAAATACATTGTCTCAGCAGATATGGAGTTCTATAAGAAACTGTATTATCAGGGTAATACAAATGAAGCCAGTGAGCATGGCTCAGATGACAGTGGCTAAGAAGTTATTGGCTTAGAATAAATAGTATTAATTAAGCTTCACCACCTGTTTTATTTATTTCATTGTTTCATTTTATATTATAATAAATTCTATTCAGTTCAATAGATTTTCTGAAAATATAAACTGTGTTTCGATAGATATTTTTCCTTTCATTAGTACACAAACAGAAATTATACAGAACTTGTAACTGCAAAAATATGTACTTGAATAATATCATATGCTTTGTTTGCAAAATATATTCTTAAGGTTGTTAAGAGTAACTAAAAATAATGATCCAGCATTGTTTATATTTATTTCTTTACTTATAATTAATGATTTAACCAAGTAATATACCATATTAAAATGTATGGTGCAAAAACCAGATAAGTCCAGATTAACACATGATTATTAATTATTAACTATAAAGCAAACATTAGTAACTTCATAATTCACATTCATATATAACACACACAAAACATACAGAAGTCATTCACTACAATTAAAGTTTTTGATTTTCTAAGAATACACCCATTTAGAGGATGCTAAACTTTGATTTTGCATTTACTCCAAAAGTAGATTTTGTGACTTATCTGGTTCTTGCACCAAACCCCTTATTTGTGGTCGTTGCACTTGTGTTTTTTTATAAATGAGTTGATCCTTTGTTTTTCGGTACAAATGATAAGAAGCATTTACCATTAAAATTAAGACAGATACAATGTTTCTTTTGGCAGGTCCATTAACTGTTTTTTTCTAATGTTAAAATTGCTGTATAAGATATTATATAATTTGCACCCACAAATTGTTAATCTTGTAAAACATGGGGTAATTAAACACTTAAGCTTGTAAATACTATTTTAATATTTTAGACTAATATTCCTGAAAAATTTAGGTTTCTGCCTACCTAGTAATTAAATTAATGAGATTATGTTCTATGTCATCAAGATTGTCAAAAGGTTTGCAATTACTCAAACTACTTCACTGTGGCTTATTACAAGGTTCCATAAAGCGACTCTATATACTACATATGATGAATAGATGTGAAACATTGTATATTAGAGAAAACAGGGTAAAATCATAGATTATCATTCTATATGTGTCAGATGGAAGTTGCATTTAAATTGCCTGTATTGAGTAGAATACTTGCACTAATAGATATAATCCAGTATGATGTTAATTTTTACAACTCATTATGATTTAAAAGGATTTATGAAATTAAAACACATTGGTGAAATATGAAAAACCTCACAAGAAATTTGAATTGGGGAAACATGGAAATCTGGAATTCAAGGGATATGTAAGAAAGTTAGAGAAATAACCTAAGAAAAAGAGAGCTAAGAAGAAAATTTGTGCTAGCTCCAGAAAAATGAGATTTTTAAAATTACTTTGGACATTTCAAACCATGCATTGCTAAACTTCAGTAGAAAATGAACTTGTTTGACATTTTTATTATGCTTATAGCCTGTACTTTCATGCTGCAGAATTGCATTTTTAACAATTTGAATTTACAAGTGATCATTCATAATGATCTGTACCAGTTAGGTAAATAGCACATTGTACTTGAATGTGTATTTTCCTCAAATTCATATATGCAGCATCTTTTACTATTCAAATTAATCTTTGCCCATGGTAAACATTCTATTATCCTTGAATTCTTAGAATTGCATCAAGATTTATGGATTTAATGCAATATTGGGTACAAATAAAGTTAGGTATTTATATTTTGTGACACTCAACAAAAGAGTTTTAAAAATTCAGCAAAATAAAAGCCAGATTTTTCTCCAAAGATAATTGAAATTAAGAAATTCTACATCAACATATTTAAACTTCTTTTTGAATATCGTATTAATTATACTTATAGATTCTTTCATTTCATAATGCATATCCTAAATATAACACTCTAAACGTGTGTCAGTGCATTAAAAACATCCAAAACATTATACCAGCCATAATATCAAATGCTAAAAGGGTACCTAAAACACAATCTTGAATTTATTCTTGATATATTATAAAACTCAAACATGTTCCTTCCTACATTTTTATCTATACTTCCTAAAGCATCAAGAATGTTAAATTGCATAAACAGAACTGTATTTTTTTGATATTTTATTTAATACAGGAGAAAGCAACTGTATTAATTAATCTGAAAGCAAAGGGCTTAATATAGTAGTGCAAAGATGTAGTAACATTTTAGATTACTCAGTAAAAAGTCAAAAATATTTCGCTATACTAGGGAAAGCTATTACTATCAGGAAAATAGGTAAAGTTTTCCATTATGCTACATTTGCAAAATCTAAAGCACAAAATCTTAGAAACTTCTTGAATGCATGTAGTGTGTGTGTGCACATGTGTGTGAGTGTATAAATGTGTTTCTCGTGTATGTAATGCCTGCTTCTCTTGCCTTGAAATCACATACCATACTGATATTTATTAACTGTAATTTAAAACTCCTTGTACATGAAGTTACCCACAGTAAAGGGAATTCAATATAATAATTTTACAAAAAATAATTTTGCAACTTAGTAATAAAAATTTATAGCCCATATAGTTAGCAGAGCTAGGATTTCTAAGTTATTTAATTACAAGTGTGAAAGACACTTTAACATTTTATTATACCTAGAAAATGTGCTTAAAACAATTGTGATATTTAAAAAAAAATATTCGCCCTCTTTCCATGCACTATTTGTTCATAAACTCACCTTTCTTGTCAGCTGCAAATGATATGCCCACAATCAGCACCATGAAGATTATTGCGACCAAAATGAGGATGACTTTGACCTTCATTTCGCTGAAATCAGTTTTAAAACACAAATACTGTTAAAGCAACACAGATACTTGTACTTAATAGCTAATGGCACTTAATGTATATAAGTTACACTGTCAGTTTTTAAATTAGGTTTAATCATTGCAAGATAGATTGAATCTTATCGCCCGCCTGGAAAGTGTGGTGGTAGCGTGTCTGCCTCCCATTCAACAGGTCATGAGTTCAAATCTCACTTAGAGTGAGTAACTCGGATAAGGCTTTAATCGCTGTGGCCGAGTGGTTAGACCACTTGACTCTCACCTAGACGGCCGGGGTTCGATTCCAAGCGACAGCATGTGAGACTTTTGGTGGACAAAGCGGCGCTGGGGCGGGATTTCTCCGGGTACTCCGGGTTCCCCTGCCATCGCATTCCACCGGTGCGCCATCATTCATATATAACCAGTGTCACCGTCTGTGGTGCCATAAGTAGTTAAAGCAGGCGTTAAACACTACCAAAAAAAATTGAATCTTAATGAAAAATTGTTTATAATTCATGGCCACAGCTTTGAATACTGCATGGCTTAATTGCTTCAGCACCCAAAGTCAGTATTTCACATTATTATATATATAGTGTCAAAATGTTTGCTCGAATTCTAACATCCAAGCTGTTTGAGCTTTTTCTTCTTTATTATTATAAACGTACTCTGACAAATAATGACCAGAATCACACAATCTATTCATATAAAAATAAAAAGTAAAACTATGCAACTTTTCTTCGGAACTTCACTATGGCTGCAGTAAATTTACCTCAAGCTGAACATTTGCAACCAATTCTCAATATCAAACTTTTAGATGCTATTTGTATGCTCAAGCGCTATAAAAGCTAAGTATTTGCAATAATTTAAATAAACAATATATAAATTATTAGAATTATTAATCTTAATTGTAATTTACTATTAACTGCCTAAGAGCCTGTTAAAATACCAAGGAAATAAATATGTAGTTCTTTTTCTGATTTCATAATTTTTTATAATTTCTATTTTCTTATGAGGGTCACTCCAAAAGTTTTCAGAATGGACAATGATGAGTTGTGATATGAGTATTTTTCTATGAGAATTTTATAGTAATTCTTGCAACTTGTGTGCTTTGGTATATAAAGTTTCAAATGATGCTGTTTTCACTTTTATTTCCTGCTGAACTCCTGAGTCCTATGTCTCAAATTCTACAAATAAATCTAAAGGAGATACATCTCTCTGCATCATCAAATATTGTTCAAAAACTTACATCTATAGTTGTCATTTACATTCATTTTACACTTCAGGATTGATGGTAAAATACTTATATAATTTGTTAAGTTTCATAAATATCTAATATGAAGTATCATTTACCATATGCATTTTACGAATTTAAAAGAAATCTGTGTGTGTGCGTGCGTGTGTGTGTGTGTGTGTGTGTGTGTGTGTGTAAAAATTTATGGCCAGCTTATTATTGTTTCGACTCACATCCTCAAAAAACTGCTAAGGCAAATTAACCTCCAAAATTGCAGTCTGGATGTTATTTCATCTATCACCCACTAAGTATAAAATCTATTGCTACTGCAGGACAATAACCTAAGTCTTAGAATTCCGCATACCAGTTGTTTGTATATATATATATATATATATATATATATATATATATATATATGTATTAATATTACTCACATATTACACAGCATATAATTTAAAATCTTACCGTGGTTATAAAATTGATTGCCATAACCATCATTATGAACGGACTTCCATCACGTATACCAAAGCTAGAATATTTTATATGCACTCAGAGCTTGCTTTAGTAGTTGTAGGTGGTTATATATCTATCATAAACATTCCTAAATAATTAGACATTCCTTAAAAGGAGTTTTTACCTTGAGACTTTAAGTCTGTTTGATTTCAATATTACAGTGAACGTCAACAACAGCAATTGCTACTAGATGGCTCTCTGGACGTCTGTACAGACGATTAAAGTATTTGCTCGGAGGGTATAGCTATATCTTCTTGTTATTCTCTCTGAGGAAGACAACTGTAAACCAGTACCATTCATATTCCTAAGCAGCTACTGAAATATAAGTAACAGCGTTTCAAACCTCAAAATATCGAAAGAAATAAAGTAGTGAATATTCTATGACTTATAACATGACATTTACATGCCGTTAGCGTCTCTCTCTCTCTCTCCGTCTCTGTTTATCTGTCTGTCTGTCTCTCTCTCTCCTTCTCTCCATATCTATCTCTCTCTCTCTGTCTGTATTTGTCTCTCTAAATGAGAAGGTTTTTAACTTATCATATCACATAAAAGGAAATTATAGAAGAAACAAATCCAATGTGGAAGCGATAAATAGGCATATTTGACGTGCGTTTGTTAATTTTAGATTAAACCTATAAAATGAGGACACAGAACTCTGCTTTACAAAACAATAAAGTATTCACATTAAAATACGTAGAGCTGGACCATAGTTTATGGCAAGTTTACAGCTGAGGCTGGTGTCTATGCAATTATTGAAAACCTTCGGCAAGAAGATGCATTTAACAAATAACTGCAAGGGCTTATTTACACTTGTTTAATTTGCATTTCCTTTGTGTCTTTAAATTAAAATATTATATGTTTAGGTTGAAATCTAATCACAAAAGTATTGCGAAGAGCAGTGAATTGAAGGTTCTGGAGACAATTACATTTTATCGTTCATGGAGTGACGGAAAGTGTATAAGTAAGTACTTTTCCAGCCATTTCAGTCGTTTTGAGGAATTTTTGGACTGTAAAAAAGGTATCTCGGATTACTTTTAAATGTGTTTCTTAGCACCGGGAAGGTATTTCTGGGCTAAGCGTGAGGTACTCATGAACTTTGTGAGTAATGACGGATCCCTATAAGGTATTATTCTATATTCTGGAGTAATTTCTTTCTATTTTGCAGTATTTTTGTGCACTTTTTGAAAGATTTTAAGTACTCTGAGAACGTTTATCCAGAAAACGTTGTATATTAAGGCTATTTTAAAGCATTTCAAGACATATCGTACATTGTGAGGGTGATTTATTAGTATTTTATTCCGATTTTTTTTTTTTCGTTATATTGCACCTTTTTATGCACTTCTGACATTTAAGGACATTTAGAAGATATTTCGGTCTCTGGAAAAGGGGTTTTAGCATTATATACACAATTGTACTGCGTTTTTTAGTTATCTTGCAGCTTTTTGTGCATTTCTGACATTTAAGGGCATCAAGAAGGCATTTCGGGCTGTGGAAAAGGTATTTTTAGCAATATACAGAAAATTTTATGCCATTGTTAGGTTAGTTTGTGAAGTTTAAGCAGTTTTTTTTTTTTTTCCAACCTGAAGACACTTGAATAATCTCTTAAACCATGACCTCCGGAACAGATATTGGGCACTGTGAATCAGGTGTTTCAAACCACTTCACCAGCATTTTAGATATGTTTAAGCCAGTTTGTTTGCTGAAGTACATGAGGACTCCGGAGGGTATATTATGTCTTACTTTAGAAGCTTTTTCAAGGAATTGAGGGCTCTTGAACAAGTATTTTGAATGTTTTCTTTTGCGACCATAGGAACAGCCATCCAGAGCAGGTCTATTAGGTCAATTTTCTTGAACTTAGAGTAAGTCTTTCAGATCAATTTTACGAAAGGTAAGGCATTTTCAAGACATTTGAAGGTATTTTGGGCTCCATAAAAGGTATTAATCCCTCGGGAGCAGGTGCTTCAGGGCATCTTGAGGGTAAGTCCGAGTGGTTTGAAACACTACATGAAATACTTGTCGACAAATTGGGCCTTATAGGTTAAGAGGGATAACAGTCCGTTAAGGTACTTTCCTTTGTTTTCTTGTTTAATATCTACCATCTTAATTCTATTATATAAATATTGTATCAAATATATATATATATATATATTGACTCAAAATGTTATTGAAGACAAAGTCTTGATTTCATTGCTGCAAATAATTCATTGACATTTCAACTCGTAGACAATTATGGCTACACGCAGTTCGATGAATGCGCACCACTGCACGCTAACGCTCCAGTCACTCACGACTAAGTACAATTTACAGCACAAAAGAACAACACTGCAATGCAAACCTTGCTTGTTGTACAGTAGGTAAACGAATTCAGAAATTTTCTGGAAACCTATCGCAGATACTGAAACCCAAAGCTACGAGAAGAATCAGTACTCGCGTTCCGAAGGAACCTATTACATCGCGCTGTGCTTCCTTTTTTACATATCCAAAATGCGATAACACACCAAGGTGAACATAAGAACCATTTCATAAGACGACACTGTCACTTTGCTCCCTCCTTTGAACTGGTTGTCCCAAATGTATGTAGACGATCCAGGTGTATTACCAGTTTTTTCTCATGGGGTAGTTTCTAGAGGCATAACATGATATCTTTTATGCTCTTTGCCTCAAAGTATAACCCTTGCCATACTTTTTTAACCTTGGGCAGGTACCCTTATTCCGAATAGGGAGTTATAGCCACATAGATCACTTTGCTGGAAACTTTGACTGTTGGCCTGCCGTTTGTAACGGACCTTCAGCCGATCGCTTACTACCTGGAAGTTTTGCCGGGGCATCCATTGCATTTCATGAAGTCGGTTTACGAGATTTTCTTTGGACAGTATTTAGCGCCCACTTTTACTACAAATGGGGCCCCAGGCGAGGTCTACGAGTTACTACACGTAGTCGACACCTGGCAGTTTTGCTATAGGAGGACTACCGAACATCTCGTCGCATTATAGACGAAGCTCTCTGCCAAAGACCAAGCACGCTGGTGTCAACCCGATGGTGTTGTGGTTTGAAGAACAGTAGCCAACAAGAAAAGTGTCTCCTTCACATCCCAGTCTCTGATGATTGGCCTCTATCTTTCCTCATCTGTTCTTCTTGGGTCTTGATGTACTGCTCAAATAAGCCGGCTTGAGTTTTGATGAAGCGGCAGCATGTGCGTTTTCTGCACTCCGAATCGCTCTCAAAATTGCAAAATTGCACTCTCCCCCCCTCTCTAATGTCGAATTCACAATGGATCGATATTAGCGACGCGGTACTTGCGGCTAAACGAATGACCGGTAGGAATTCAGAACTGACGTGACGAAACCCGTGCCAAGAAAGTTGAATTGGATTTAACTTTTACCGAACAGCATGGGCGTCATCCATAGACTTTCTACTGCTTGATATTCAGTGGTCCTTACCAAAGTTGTTAGAGATGGCATCAACTTCTAGGGAAGTTCAAGGTTTTTTTATGTAATGTTTTTTTTGTTGTTTTTTATTTATTTATTTAATTTGCTATAATGATAATGCAAACGCCTCAGAAAATGGAAAACGTCTTGGACAACCAAAATTATATCTTCATTTCAGAGTAATTTTGCACCTAAATAAAACCACGTCTATGCTGTACATGGAAGAATAAATAAGCCCCTAACCTCAAAATTACACAAAGGAGCTCTGCTGAAGATATTGGCTTTCGATTTGACTGTTTCTATATATGAGGACCAATGGTGGTCAGCACGACATTACATTGTGATTGTGCCATTCGCATGTAATTGTAATATGATTCTAGATCTGCTAATATCGTATTCGGGATCAGGGAATGAAAATCCCCAAATTGGCTACGCTCCTTGAAAATAGGTTGAACCGACCAACAACGGCGTTTCTGCTATCTTGTTTGTCGATTGTTTCTGTCGTTTCTTTTATTTAGAAGATACAGAGCAAGAGCTTGCTTTATGCACCGGCACCGCTCAGTAATGTCAAACTGTACCACCCTAATATGTACACTAGCTTCCATAATCAATGCGGTGTTGCGATCAGGCTCATGTCGCGTAGCCAATATCGCTTCCGTTGTGAATCAGGCATAATAAAGCTCAAACATCTGTCTCTGTTGATCTTTTGTGTCTTAAACCATGTTGAGAACCTCTTCAGATGCTATTTTCTCCAAAAAGTTAATCATCATGTTGCACATAAGTTTTTCATAAAATTCTTAAAAAGCTGATAACATAGATACTAATATCAATTGTATGTCATGCATTGGCATCTGTGTGAGTATGCTTGGTGAACTTCAGTCTCTTTAGACGAAGATTGGCGCTACTGGCATGTTAAGTCAACCCAAAGCGTCATGAATTAATGAAATTAATCTTATAACAGTGGAAATGAATACCCAATAAAGTAGAGATGAAGATTAGTGCTGAAGCTGTGGAAATGAAGACAATTGTTTCGGAAGGTGACAAATTCCAAAAATAAATAATCAAGACGATTATATGGTCGTAGTGCTTCGTAAAGCCCGAGAAACGCGTGAGGCTGGAAGTGATAGCGTCACTTCAAAATATCGTAGAAATGCTCAATATAGACCTTAATGTGCCAACAATGAAATAAGAGTACAGCACATTGAAAAGCAGTTGTTAAACAACAAAACTGATGAACTTACGCAGTGCTTATGAGGGACAAAAAAGTATTTCACAGTCGTTAAAAATAACGCTATGAAAACGCCCAAGAGACAGTGGAAAAGTGTGAAAATGTGTGCACTTCCAAGCAATATGATGTCCTAAATGAGATAAACGATTACGGAACTGATCCACAAGTAGTGTGCATTGAGGAAAAACACGCTGAGCTTCATGGTCAAATTAGAAAGTAAAAGGTAATGATGCCTGGCAACTCCATCTTAAGGTACACGGGAAATGATTACCGGATAAATACCACTATGTGTATTGTTTTCCGGTTAATCTTGTGGATGCACTAAAACTTATATTAGAAAAGGTCAAACTGAGATGTTGAGTTAGATGTAGTGGATATACATGTTGGAAATAATAACTAAAGTAAAGGACTTTTACCAGATTATATCATGGGGGAAATGATACACTTACTAGATCATATAAAAGCGTACAGCCCATAAACGAAATTATAATTAGTGGTCTACTTAGCAGGCACATTGAGAACAGACGAGATGGTCAGCGAGTGAATAAAGCTGAGTTTACGCACGGCATCTTTATGTTTGATAGTAGTGGATGCTTGAATGTTAGCCATCTTGGCTGGGATAGAGATCTTGTAAGCAGAAGAGGAGAAAGCGTGGAAAATTCAAAAGGACATATTGATTTTCAGCAAGGAGTAACAGAAAACCAAACGCAAACTCGGATAAGGAAATATGTAGGGCTATAGAGATTAAATCATATGTGCTTCAGGCCTGTAGAGAAAAAAATCGAAATCCAGTTATCAAGGAAACAAGGAAGCTTCCCAACTAAAGAGTGCTACAAAACTCTGATAATAAAATAAAAACGACGCGAGGTATCATTAAACCCGCACAACGAGAGAATACACGAAAAAGGGTAGAACACTTAAGAGTTGTAATACCATATTCTAAATCCAATTAATACCAGAAACATCTTTAATTATCATTATGTAAATGTCAAATACGGAATTAAGAAAACGATCGATCAAAAACCTAACAAAGTGTAAGAATGAGGTATGTATTCAGCTATGTAGAATATTTGAATAAACTATAAATATACTAAAAAGTGATGGTATTAAGCAGCATCACAAAAGAGGAAGTCATCAAACAGATAATTAATAAACTTAAAAAAAAAAAAAACACTATAATAGTGTGGATGAATTCTCAAACTAAATGGTAATATATTGCAAAGATGAAATCGCAGATACCTTTGCCCATATAATAAATGAAAGATGTAATACATGAACATTCCCAAGTAAAATAAGTAATGGGCTCATTTACAAACAGAAAGGTTGAAAATAATCGACGGAAAAGCATTATCCAAAACCACTGCCCATTGTTTTAAAAAATAATGGAGGACTTATATTTAGAACAACTTCAGAGTTTAATAATAAAAATATATATATATATATATATATATATATATATATATATATATATATATATGGGATAACACGCATCCCATATAAATGGCTATGCTCATACATTCTAACAGGAAGTGATGTGAAAAAAAAAAAAAATAAATAATCCCAGTTTAACTGTGTAACACATGGGGTACCTCAGGAGACTATATTGGGGTCATATTTATCTATAATGTACATAAACTGTTTAAATAGTACAGGATCCGCTAGGAATAGCCATTCGAGATTGTAATGATACCACCATAGTTTTAATGGGTAATACGGCAACAGAAGTACAAAATAAGGAAAATAGAACATTAGAGTTATTTAGATAATAGATGCTCCTAAGAAACTAAGGTAAACCACCTTTTCCAAACATAAATTTACAAGGAGTTTCAACAAGAAAATGTTTAGCATATCAGAATTTTCTCATGGTACAGACCACATGGGTCTTTTGGGTCATATGATCTAAAGAAAAGTTCGCTTTATTCTGACACAAGGAGGCATTTCCATATTTGACCTGGATAATCTGCCATAAGAAAAACAAACTTTCGTACTCTTCATGCAGATCAAATCCTCTAAACACCAAATTAATGAAGCTTTCAATATACTACGTTCCAGAAAGCACAAAGAAACCAACTCATAGAAAGATCATTTGGGTTTAGTTGTAATACTATATTTGGACCCTGTGACGGGAAACATAGGAAGAATATTTACCAAACACAACAGGAAAACTGAAAAAAACACAGACAAAAATAAAACAATTCTTAGGTACACAGAAAGACATTGGGTTTTAACACATCTGGCAGCTATGAAATCCCACGTGAACATAGGAAAGTGTACATAGGCCAAACACGAAAAACAATAAAAAACATATTAAGGAACAACATTGCTATATGAGACTAGGTTATTAAGAAAAGTTAACAGTGGCAAGCAAACTTACGACTTAGATTACAGAATCAACTTTGCGTCCATAAACGTTTTTAAAAAGACCGCAAAATATTATGGCAGAATGCCCAAAGAATCTCTGTACATTAAATCGAACAAAAAGAAGCGTAATAGGGAAGAAATAGTTGAAATTAGTAAAGCATTGTTAGGATTCTACAAAATTGCTTCCTTCTGGTTAAGTAAATTGGGTTATAGCTTCAATGTTTTCCTTCGTCCTTCCTTGGATTTCTATATGTCATGCGGTCCCATTGGCCGAAAGCCACTCCGCAGACCAATGGTAGAAGTGTGGGTAGTTTTTAGTAAGATGGGAATGGATACATCGGACCAAGTACTCCAGCTTTTGGCAACATGTGTCTCTAGTATATTTCAGGACCGTGAGTGGGAAGCTGAAGAGTAAACAGAATTACAGGTCTTCACTATAGCAGCCTCAACAGACGGTAACGTACACCGCAGTTTCCTGTCTTAGCAGGAAATTCAACCTACTCTTCCAGCATGACTATGAAATACTTCCACTAACGATAGGTCCTGCTCTCGTCATCTGCCAAGGCAAGTATCTACTCCCCATCCCACTTGCATACTCTTGTGTGTAGGCGCCCTTTCAGTAATCACCCACTAACATTGGGTTTGCTTCGGCGGTACCGAACGTTACCTTCACTTAATCTTCCAATCCACTACGTGGTGTAGCTAGTGCATAGTAGGGGAGATGATGTAGAACCTTTTCCCATGATCGTTAACAGGTGTGAAAGAGGCACGGCCACACTGAGTGGGATAGAGGGAGAGAAATAGAGAATGCTGGACGGAATTGTGGGTATGATGTTTAACAGGAAACACCTCCGTATAGAAGTTTCCTAATCCACAAATACCTCCATCTCTATCTCGGCCTTAGCATGGCTTCCTTCGGAAGGGAAGTAAAGCCATGGGTCCCGTGTCGTAGATTTACGGCACGTAAAAGAACCTCAAGCCTGATAGTGAGGTCTCTGAGCAAAATTAAGCGGTCTTTCACGCCCAGTATAGAATGGGACGCTGAGAACCGCAGCAGTTAAAGAGCGTCCATAAATAAAACGCCATTTCATTTCATTTCATTTCTATCTCGGCCGGTAGGGTAGCTGCGCCCTCGCCAATGCCCTGGAAATGCACGGGAACACCGGCAGCCAGCACCGAAGACGTCTAATCCACAGAGCCGGCCTACACCAGTGTCGTGCTACGATGGGTCCCTCGGTATCTTTGGGTCTGGGACGTCTCCGCAGCTGCACAGTGGCGTTTTCCTTCCTTTGTGAGGGCTACCCGTATTTACTGCGACCGAGGCCTAATGCTGCTAGTGAGACTGGAGCTATAAGACTAAGCAGAGAAAGGCACCTGATACTACAGATGGAAAGTGCCCACGACACCCAAGGGCATGCAGCCAGCTTAGCAGACAGGCCGGATGGCACCACCACCTTCAACACCGTAACCAACATCACCGACAACACCACCACCACCACCACCACCACCACCACCACCACCACCACCACCACCACCACCACCACTACCACCACCAGCAGCACTGCCAAACTTGATGAAGGAGTACCCGAGCTAACGCGGCACCATTCAGGACCTAAATTCAGAGCTTCTGAACTTCACGGAGAAGGTCGCGGCCCTGGAGGATGCCTACAGCAGCTCCCGGGTTCTACCGGAACATCGCTTGACATGAACGACCAGTTCTTTCATCACACAGTGGATGACCTCAGCAAACCGACTTCCGGCAACACACCAGCCAGGACGAGCGCAAGCCTCTGGGTCTAGAGGACAGTACCCTGCAGTGTTTCATCGGAAGTAAGTTCTCCCGTAAATCCTCACCTCACACTCCATCCCATTATTCTCCTTAACTTCGTTACGGTAGGTTTCGGTTAAGCCAGACTCCTTGCTTCCTCTCTCAGCTGGTAATACATAGTGACTAGTAAGTATCCTTACCACCGGAAAAGCGGTACTGCCTGATTATCTAGCCAAATAAGTTCTTCATCCGTTCGCTTCCGGTGGAGGGGGTTTCGCTATGCTGCATTACTGAGTGGAGAGCTCCACATATCCTCATAGTCATTGCTCCTCGGAATGCGGTTGAATGCAGTAATGTATCCCCCCCTCCATTTGAAAAGAAAATATATAATATAATTATCAATAATCAACTCTGTGAAATCTGATGTGTTTTCCGCCCAATATTCCATTCCCAATAATTATTGTTTCATTATAGCATTTGCATGTAAATGCATGTTTTAATTGAAGAGTCATATATAAGAATTTTTTTATATACCCTTACATTTCCAAATATGTATATTAATGAGAGTAACTTTATTTTGCATAGTTTTTATTTTTTGTTGATATATGCATATTTTTTTAATTTTCATTAGCTGTATATGTTTTGGCGTTTTCAGACATTTTGCACAATTTTCAACTCAAGCTGTGATTTTCAAAGTTCTTTGCAGGTAGGCAGGCATGCAGGCAGGTAAGAATGCATGCATGCATCCATGTATGTATCCAGTCTTTTTAACAATACCTTTGGCTAGCTTATTGTTTCAACTGCCCTCTTCAAATAGCTGTTAAGGCAAATTAACCTCCAAAATTGCAGATTGGATGTCGTTTTAATTATTATACCGAAATTATAAAATCTATTGCTGCTACACGACAGTAACATAAGTTTTAGAATTCTGGATACTATATGGTTTATATATAGCTTATAACTCCTCACACATTACATGTCAAATCTTTTTGTGGTTATAAAGCTATTCGCCATAATCATCTTTATGACAGGAATTCCATCACCTATACCAAGCCATACCATTTTATATGAACTCAGAGCTTGCTTCGGTATTTGAAGGTGGTTATATACTTGTTATAAACATTCCAAATTAAATAGATATCCCTTAACATTTGCTTTTACCTGGAAAATGTAAGCCTGCTTGACTTCGGTAAAGAATTTACCCTCAACTACAGCAATTGCTACCAGATGTCTCTCCCTACGTCTATACAGATGATTAAGGTATTTGCTTGGATGGTATAGCTATATCACAGAATAGAGAGTATACAGAAAGCCAACCCCGCTGTATTCCGTGCGCCAAAGTTCAGTGCGCATGCGCGAATTCCGCCATACTTGTACCGAGTAAACACTATGTTCTTCATTTACACACTTCCTAATATCCATTTTATTAATGTTATTAATTGTATTTTAGCTACTGGGATTATACTCTACTCAATGGTTATATTATACACTGTACAAGTTTTAATATTTGTTGACTCTTAAAGCTTTACTGCTCTTTTAATGAGCAAATAGTAAGATAAAAGGCGGACAATGTTACTCACACTGCAACGCAAAAATAATGCAAATACAATTAATATGACAATGAAACATGGAGTGTCTCCTGTAAAGTTAGTAATGTGATTTACCATGTGTTTGCATCAATCTTCAGTTTCGGTTCATTTGTTTTCTTTCTCTAAGAGGACAGATTCATTTTGCCTAAATATATTTAATGTCCATTCTGATTCAACGTATTAAGCCTTTTCATTATTTTATTGAATAAAGCTTGGCAGCCCATTGAGTCTCTTGATTATTTAGTCCTGTCCACACATTTTCCTACCCATAATATCATGTTGCTACGGTTTGCTTTGTAAATATTCACAGCAAACAAAACAGTTTAGAAAATATGATGTTTTCCAATCGTATGGCTTTTTCTAGCTGCTCCACAAACAACATTTTCTTACCAAAGAAGATTGTAATATCTCCATCAACGAATCAAGATAAACATTTTCAGAATTTGTCTTAATTGTTGATTCTTTGTAAGTAGAAGAGACATATGAGAATGCACAGGCTAAAGCGTTAGTCAAATCTTATAAAAGCCGGTGACTATGGTATCTAATCTTAGTATCTTCCAAGGATGCGACACGAAGAATTTCAAGAAAAACACTACACCCCCAACTACGCTTTACATAAAGCATTTTTCGAAAAGTTTGATTTTCTCAAAAATGGCTTTTACAATTGTGATTAAAATACCGTATATTTCATTTTATACAAATATAATGCAAATTTTGAATTCTAAGGAAATAGCCTCTTAAGAGTTCTTTATTCTGGTTGCGGATTACAGAATTTTGCATAACAATTAAATCGTAACAGATAGTCAAAAAATTGTCTTGTTAAAACACAGAATTTATGTCATATACTTTATTTTTATGTAGAGCTGACGGTTTTAAGATATACCTTGTTACTGGTTTCAGTTTTAAACTAATAAATTCTTCTCTGACGGGACCTCAAAAGCAAACCGAACCTTAATTATTTCACATACCGACCAGCTTTTAAAAGAGTTGACCACTTTGGTCTAGTGTATTCCCTTATTTACCTTCTACTTACAAGGAAGCAAGTAACAGACCATTTCTGCTAATGTTTACCTTGATTCGCATGGCATATATACAAGAATAATCTTTTATAAGAAATATTTGTTTGTGGAACAGCTTAAGAACGTTATGTGAATGGCACACATCAGATTTTTCTGCACTACGTTTTTGTCGATCTCGATCTCGTGTTTCCTTTCTGTATACTCTCTATTCTGTGGCTATATACTACGTTGTTATTCTCTCTGAGGAGGCCAACTGTAAACTATTAGCATTCATATTCTTAAGTAGCTACCCAAATATAATTAACAGCGTTCCTAATCTTACAAATATCTCTCTCGCTCACTCTCTATCTATCACTCTCTATATCCCTCTCTCTCTCTCTCTCTCTCTCCCCTATTCTTTGTCTGTTTATCTGTCTCCGTCTTGTTTAAATTATCATTTCAGTTAAAGGGGGAGTTATAGAATAAACAAATCCAATGTGGAAGCAATAAATAAACATGCCTGACGTGCGTTTTTTAAGTATACATAAAAACCTTTAAAATGAGGTCAGAGAACCTTTTGCTTTACAAAGCAGTAAAGTAATCATCGTGAAATACATAAAACTGGACCATAGTTTATTGCCATTTTACGATTGAGACAAGTATCTATACATTTATTTCGAACTTTGGCCAAGAAGATTCATTTAACAACTAGCTGCAAGGGCTTATTTACACTTATTTAATTCTACTGGCCTTTCTGTTATAAAATTAAAGTATTATATTATGTTGTTCAGTTTGAAATCTAATCACAAAGGAGATCTTATTGGGAACAGGAGTGAATTGAAAGTGTTTGAAGTTCTGGATACACTTTGTCATTCATGGATAGACGGAAAGTTCTATAAGTAAATACTTTTCTAGCCATTTCAGGCACTTTAATGACCTTTAGGGATGTAAAAGAGGTATCTCTGATTACTTTTAAAGGTCTCTCATAGCACTGGGAAGGTATTTTGGGGATAAGCATGAGGTTCTTAAGTACTTTGTCGGTAGTTACGCATCCCTATAAGGGTTTTGCTCTAATTGGCGTGGTTTCGTTTTTGCAGTTTTTGTTGTGATTTTAGTGCTTTTGAGGGACTTTGAGTACTTTGAGATCGTTTATCCAGAAAATGTTGTGTTATGAGGCTATTTTAAAGCTTTTCACAACATTTGGAATTGTGAGTGTAGCTTTTGAGTAATTTATTACGTTTTGTAGTTAATCTAGCAACCTTTTATGCCTTTCGGGCGTTTTAAGGGCATATAGAAGGTATTTTGAGCTCTGAAAATGGTATTTTAGCATTATATGGACAGTTTTATGTCGGTTTTAAGTTATTTTGTGAACTTTATAGGGCGTATTCACCTTTGCGACCGACGTTTCTGTCACTTTAAAGACACTTGGTTAATCTCTTAAACGATTTTGGAGAACTTGGAAGGTATTTTCAGCTCCTGAATAGGTATTTTGGTAACTTTTATGCACAGTTTATGTACTTTTGAAGGTATGTTGTGACCTCCGTAACATGTATTGAGCACTTTGGATCATGTGTTTCAGACCGCTTTGCAAGCATTTTGGATGTGTTTAAGCCATATTAATTGCTAAAGAGCATGGGGACTCTGGAGGACATATTTCAGCTAACTTTACAAGCTTTTTCAAGGAATTGAGGGCTTTTGAATATGCGTTTTGGATATTTATTTTGCGAGCTTTAGAACAGCTAATTAGGGCAGCTCTTTTAGGTTAATTTTCTTGAACTTGGAGCAGGTCTTGCAGGCCAATGTTTAAGAAAGGAAAGGGCATTTTCCGGAAATCTGTCGGTATTTTGGAATGCATAAAATGTATTAATCCCTCGGGAGCAGGTGTTTCATGATACCTTGAAGGTGATCCTGAGTGGTTGAAAACACTACATGAAATGCTCATCGATAAATTGGACCTTATAGGTTGAAAGGGATAACTGGCCGTTAATGCACTTTGCTTTATTTATTTTGGTTAATAACTACCACCTGAATGCTATTAGACAAATATTGTAGCAAATGCTTTGTTGGCTCAAAATGCTGTTGAAAATAATGTCTTGATTTCATTGCTGCAAATAATTCACTCGACATTTCGACTCGTAGACAATTAATGGCTGCACGCTATTCGAGGCTCATGCACCACTGCGCGGTAACACTCCAGTCGCTCGCGACTCAGTACAAAGGAACAACACAGCAATACACACCTTACTACTTTTACAGTAGGTAAGTGACTTCACAAGTTTTCTGGAAACTTGTCAAAAATACCGGAAGCCAAAGCAACGAAGAATCCATACTCGCGTTCTGAAGGGTCCTATTACATCGCGCCGCCCTTTCTTGTTGCAAATTCCAAAATGCGATGACTCACACACCAAGACAAATACGAGAACCATTTCATAAGACGGCACTGTCACATTGGTCCCTCCTTAGAGCTTGTTGTCCCAAATGTGGCAAGACTATCCAGATGTATTACCAGTTTCTTCTCACTTGGTAGTCTCTGGAGGCAGTATACATCATTCTAGCATACAAAAAATATAATTGTAACTTCATAATCAGCTTGAACTGTAATGAGGAGATATTGAGGTACAAAATTTGCTGACAAAGGAGTGACATAGTTTTAAACCTACTATAGAAAGCTAAAAATAGTTAAAAGCTCAATAGTACCAGTAGTTTAACATGAACTACTGGCAATTATATAAAGAAGATACAATCATTGAAGCCAATATTTAAGCAGTAAACTAAAAGTGAAAAGTTTGAAGAATATAACACTTGTATTTTGTAACATCTCACTTAATATCCCATGTCTAATGAAAGGATATTACTATAAATAAGAAACTATTATTGTGATACTTATATGTATTTTTTTTTTTTTTTTTTGCCTCATCCACCGCTTAGCAGATAAACGACGTTCTCAAGTCACTGCTTAGTAGCAAACTACTGATTAGATAAATATGAAATGAACAACATAGACAGTGGTGGCAACTCTTTCATTTAATTCTGGCTAACATAGCTATGATGATTAAACATTCTTATCACAGTGGAACTTCATGTTGGAACTTTATATCTGAATGAAAATTAGTAATACTTCTTGGGAGGGAAAACTTTCTGTATACTGAATCAATGCTCTTAATTGTTGGCATGTATGATTAAAAAATTATACAGGCTGTTTCCAAACGACACCATATGAAGATAGCACTCAATTGGCTTACTCTTTGACTTATCTGAAACTTGATGTTGCAACTTCCAAACTCTTCTATTTACTTTTATAAGTTTTAAAATTGCACACATTTTGGATTAGGCACCAAAGAAAAAACAGTTATCATATGCCACACCCACATGCTACGTTTTCCATTACTAAGGTGACCTGTGCTGCGCCAGCGTGCCCATCAAACCACGACAACAGCAGGCGATTGGAACTGAAGCTACCAACTAGCAGGTAGGCCAGGCACATGCCATTTGGTTATGTACGACTGCCTAATCCATAGTGATTGTATGGAAGCTTTTGTAAGTGCCTAATTTAGAGCTGGAAGTGATATTCACATATCATGTATGGTATGGCCAACTAGGCTCACATCTTTGTTTGGTGTCATTTTGAAACACCCTGTGTATAAACATAAGTGGGCAAAATCAATTTACAAAACTGAATCACTCTGTAACAAAAAAAGTTATAAACCAACAAGTAAAGTGTTTCAGGTTAGATGAAAAAATATATTGAATGCCTACATAGATTTCATTGTCTTTAAATAAAGGCTTGTTAGTAAGACCATTGAAA
The DNA here is from genome assembly GCA_030762935.1 of Hymenopus coronatus. Taxonomy (NCBI): domain Eukaryota; kingdom Metazoa; phylum Arthropoda; class Insecta; order Mantodea; family Hymenopodidae; genus Hymenopus; species Hymenopus coronatus. Next base: position 217,262,729 of record CM060900.1, read on the forward strand.
GTCTAACAAAAGTTTTTATCTTTAATAGTTAACACTTTCAAAAAAGTGTCTCTTATTTTCCAAACTTGTGACCTTTCAGCTTTGCATCTCACTTTTTAAAAGTACAAAATGATTATTTTTGTTTTTTTCAACACCATCTTTAGTAGGACTGCACTAGGTTTGTGTAAGAAACAAAAGTTTTTATTTTTCATAATTTTCCTGTTTTATTACCTACACTTACGCCCTTTCTGTAATAAATGCAGTGTTACTAAAATTAGTCCCATTCAGATGATTATATAATACTTTTATTCAATAATTTATTTATCTGTTTGTTTATTTTTATGTTGATTTTTAAAAAGCAGTAGCTAAATATAACCTACATGCTATAGTTACAAACTCTTGAACTATTCGGGAAATAAATTTGCATTATTCAATTTACTATTGAGAATGTTACAAATATTCACTAACATTTTTGGTTTAGAATAATACCTGTAAAATTGTAAAAAGGAAGTAATCTTTGGATTTTGAATACCCTATTACCTTTTTGCCACACAATCCATATTTTAGGCAACATTGAAAATGTGAAAAATATATGTTTTTAAGTCCTGATGTGAGTGTGGTTTTAAGACATTTAATGATATAACATATAAACATAAGTTTAGTTATTAAGTATATAAGTTATTAGTTATATATATGGAGTTTCCAATTTACATTTTCATAAATTTTATGTCAAAAAATGTTGTTGCTCTCTTATACTCAATGATACTTTTATCATACATTATTTAAGGTTTATAATATTTCCATACTTCCATTTTATACTACAGTTTTCTCTTTGTTTACAACTAATTATTTTATTTGAAACCATTTATACCAAAATTTTACTGTCACAAAACAGATTAATTTCTTTGTGTGTCAATGACATCTGTGACATTCGCAAAAAGAACATTATCCACTTGTTGAATAGTCATTAGTAGGTCATATATATTAGGAGTGACTGGCGTGGATCACCTCTAGTGACTGCTTTTATGCTTGATAGCTTCCTATTTAATTTTGATATTTCTTCCCGTTGTAACTAAACAACTTGATACTTAGCGTTTAAGTGTGACTTAATCCATTTGTGAATTTTTCCTCTGATTCCAAAGTTATACCACCTGCAAAGTAAGATTTTATGCCTTAAAACATCATACCCTTTTACTAGGCACAAGAATAATGTTACCATAAGTGTACGTTTATCAATTCATTGTTAAAGTCAAATTGATCATTTACCTATTGCTGTTTCTGTGGACCGAATTCCTTTTAAACAATATTGGCTATCTATGGGAATGTTATTTTACTCTGAAAAGGATGTTAATCTTTCAAATTCATATACTGACTTTTCAAAAATTATTGAGAAACTGATTGTGCACTTACAGGTCTGTAGTTGTCTTTGCTTGCTTTTCCTTGTTTTTGTGAAATGGAGTAACTTTTGAGACTTTAAGCTTATCAAGAAATATACCGGCGTCAAGAGATGCATTATACACATTAGTAAAACGTGCTGACATATTTTGTGCAGTATTTAATCAATAAATCTGATGTTTCACTATTCCAAACTACTATTTGCATTTCATTCCTTGTAGGTACTCCTTTTCGAATTTCATTATCTGAGTTCAGTGATAATAGAATTTATGTATTTCAACATTTTATTCGGTTTATGCTGAGGTTGGAGGTTTGGGAGGGATGATTTAAGTTCATGAATTTGTCTGCTGTTTTATGTGAAATAAGTATTATAGCACTCAATGATATGTTATAAAATTTTGATTTTTATTACATTTAAAATACAAGTTCAGTTATACAAGTTCTTCACCATTTTTTTTTTTTTACCCCCATTTTTAGAGCTTCATTGTCTCACTTTTTTGGTTTCCGAATTGCCTTTATGTAAATGTTCCTATACTTATTTATAAATCTATCCCATTTTTGTTTATAACGCCTTGGCAATTTAGTCTGTTGAAAAGTTATAGCTTTTTAATTAGGGTTTTTATTCCTTCTGTGGTGCATCCAGTTTCAGTATGAGTTTTTAGATTTGCAGGTTTTGGGTGGAAACCAATATTAAGCCTGTATGCGACTATGTTTAGAAAGTCATTAAACCTTAAGTTATAGTATGTTTCTGGAAAACACTCTTCCACATTTCCTTTTGGAATGATTCATTAAACATTTTATGCAGTCAGAATTAGAAACACTTTCTATAATTTTTTTATGTATGTATTGGGTAGGTACCGGTAATACCTGGCCAAGATCTGATATCTCCAACATCTTTAACTACTGGTTGTTTTTTGAAAATGTTGTAATGTTTACATCCAGCAGCAATTATTTGGATGTGTTACACTTGTTGGAATCTCTATTGTGTTTATTAGGCTACATGATGATAGTATGTCCTTTATTTCATTTACTGTGCTGCTATTTCAAGAACATCTATGTTCCAGTATCCACGAAAGACGTCTGTCTGGCATACAACTCCTTTTAGTATAAAATCTGACTTATAACATATTTTGCTATGACTAATTCTATGTATTAATTTTTTATAGCAAATGCCATTTTCTGAGCAATCATTTTAGTATTGCAGTTTCTATTCTAATTCTTAAGATAGTGCTCAACTTTTATCATTTCATTTTATTAATTTGTCAGTTAAGAGTTAAGGTTAATCAGAGTATTTTGATAGTGGGCTGAAATGGACTAATTTCAGCACTCACAATTTTCTGGGAGATTTACGCTACCATGAATTCCATGACAATATTTATCACTGCAGATGTTGAGATATTACAAAAGAATGGATGCTCGACTGCAGTGGGTATAGAGAGTATGGAACAGCGCCTTAAAGTAGTAGCTCATTATGTAGTGTTCAGTTTAGGAGTTGCATAACTATTTTAGATATCATACACAAGTTTATACAGAAAAGAGCAATCAAAACAGAGTGAGCTATTTGGTTAAAATGAAGTTCCTAGTAGTTCTATTGGATTCCCATCTGTGTTTAGTAGCTATATGGAAAGTACTACAGCACAAAAAGACAAATATGTCACAGCCAGATGTTTTGGCATTACCCCAAAAAAATTGTGCGAAGCTACATATTCCTATGCAAGCAAATGTGGCATTGGAATGCCCTCCTTTTGGTTTGATACCCAAATAGCAGGTAATGATTTGCCACTTAGCCTTTTGAAATAGATGGCACTTGAGCTTGAGAAAACTGGAAGCTCTTTCCAAAGCTAGAGCTATGGCACTTATAAAGCAACTATAATCACCTATTTTACAATGTGTGGCCAATTTCTAAATGAGTTTTACTTGTGCCGCCAATCAACATAAATATACAAAGGAATGAAAGTGGTGTCTATTTGAATAAAATTCTACCAAAAATAAATGTAGAAAAAGGAAAAAGGGAAGTGATAAGCCTAAAAAGCATTACATGAGTTCAAATATCACAATAGTCGCATCCTGCAATGCATTTAGTAGTTTCATTGCAATTATACTACTGATGTTAAAAGGAATTTAATGATGACCTGAGCTGTAAGTTAGTGCTCCAACTGGATCTCTTGCTTGCATGAATTATAGCAGTTATTGTTATAAATATAAATATATGTATATAATTCTCTTCTTTTTTTTTAACGTTCTTGAACATTTCCAGAGACATTTTGCTATTTACAGCAGATGGCCACATTTCTCACTTTACAATTTGAAAATATTGCTACTGTTAAGGCAAATTGTGAACTCCAATTGGGTAAATTTAACTCAAAAATCAAGAGGCCCAAAACAACAATTTCTAATAGCATACAGTTACCAATTAGAAACCAGTAAGCATATAGCAGAACATTTACCGGTGCAAATATCGAGTGTCAATGCATTTTTGAAGAGGTAGCTGCAAATCCAGAAGACAAAAACCACCTGTGGATTTTATGAAGTCAGCTACTATTCAGATGTAACCTCAAAGAATGGTGACAGGATTCAATGCCTTTACTTCAAAACTGTTTCGTGAAGAATGCTTTGGAGCGGCAGGTCCCTAACAATTTTATCTGAGGGTTTTTGTAGCAAAAACCAGATATGTCCATTTTTGGATCCAAATGGGTTTGAGTATTCATGGTGTATAATGTATCATTGCACTTCTTTTGGGGCTAAAACCAGAGATGTGTGGACTTATCTGAATGAGATATGCTTACTGGCCAACAGAGACCGTAACTGGTTTGGAGCAAGAATCAGACTAGTCCTGGACTTATCTGGTTCTTGCGCCAGCAGATGGCAGCACTAGAGTAATAGCAGTTTCTTGTTAGTAAAATGGCTGCTTGAACTTGGTTTTCTGTTGTTAAGGCAGTTTATTGTGTTTTAAAGATGCCATCAGGTAATTCCAACAGTGATAGTGTTGGTGGTAAGCATTCAAGGAAAAGAAAACGTGATCCCAGTAAATTGAAAAAAAAATAATGACAAACTGAAAAGATTAAGGGGTAAATCATATGTCTCAAGTAGTGGAAAAGATGTTCAAGCTCGTGAAACAGGCCCTGCATGTAACTTTAGGCGAAAGCGCATTGATATTTTGATCGCAGATGAAAAGCAGTAAATATTTACATAGTTCAACGCACTTTTAAGTAAAGAAGCACAAGATGCATTCTTATCTGCATCCATTACACCAACACTTGTTCAATGACGGAGGCCTAGAAAAGGTGAAGAGCCAGGGATTCGTAACTTCTCATATAAATACAAGGTATGTCCACTTACTTGTAAACAATGTATATTGCAACTGATTAGCTTAACTTGTATAAATTAAATTAGATTTTTGTCTGCAAATTGTGCAGAATTAAAAAAAAAAAATCGCACAATAGCATTTCCTATCATTAAAATGAAGTAAAGATTATAAAATGTTATTTTTATTATTTTATATATATAATACATTTTGTAATACTAGTAATATGTTTGTTTCAGATTCAGCTCAAAACCAAGGAGCATGTGGGATGCCAGAAGGCTTTTTGCAGTCTGTATGGAATTAAGAAAGCACGAGTTGAATGCCTATCTTTGTATGTGGCAAGGAACATTGGTTGTCCTCCAGACAACAGGGGAAAGCATCACAACAGGCCAAACAGTGTGAGTGCTAATGACACTGAAAGTGTATTACGCCTCATACAGCAATTTCCAGCCCAAACCTCACACTACAGTCGGAAAGACAATATGCAAAAGGTTTTTTTATCACCTTACCTCAATCTGAAAAAAAAGGAAGGGGTTATACTTGGGGCAATATGAACCTGCAGTATATAGGGCTTTAACAACAGAAGGAAGAGTAAAAAATTGCAGGGTTTCATATGATTATTACTATAGATGTTTTAATAATAAATACAACATTTCTTTTGGAAGCCCAAAAAGTGACACATGGGAAAATGTGACTCGTTAATTAAATTAATAGCAGACTGTATTGATAATCCAGACCAATAAAGAATACACGAAACAGAGAAGAAAGTGCACTTGTATAAAAGTGAAATATTCTATGAAAGGCTTAGAACTGATACTAAAAGGACAAAGGAAAACACAAGTGTTACATGTTTAGCATTTGATTTTCAGCAAAACATGCCACTTCTAATGCTTCCTTCAACAGATGTATTCTATTGCAGGCAAGTTTGGATGTATAACTTTAATTTACATTGTTGCTCTAGTGGTAAGGTACACATCTTCATGTATACAGGGTGTGATGGTAAAAAGGCTCCTGATGAAGTTGTTTCCTGCTTGGACTGGTACATAAAAAATGTAGTTTCTCCTAAAACCAGTGAACTTGTGCTCTTCTCGGATAACTGTGCTGCACAAAACAAAAATAAAGTACTGGTACAATATCTGTTCAATCGGACATACTCGAACAGATTTCAGAAAATTTCTCATTATTTTCCTGAACGAGGACACTTATTTCTGCCCTGCGATAGGGACTTTGGCAATATTGAAAAGAAGAAAAGGCTTATAACAAGACTGCATATACCTGAAGAGTGGCATTCACTTGTCAGAAAGGCATCTAAATTATATACAGTTGTTCCTGTCAATCAAACCTTATTCAAAAATTTTGGTGCCCATTTCAAACCTTTGTTCAAAGGAACCATGAAAACATAATGTAATGAGCCTTTCAAAATTTCAAAATACAAAGTATTTCAATACAGTTCCCAGCACAAACACATTTTCAAAGTAAGCCAAAATCAACATACAACTGTTACTTTAGAGTTCAGCCCTCTGAAAAAATCAAGAACTGGAGAACTTGGTTTTCCAGACAAACTACTGTACGATGGGCCATTGCCTATTACAAAAGCTAAATATGATGATGTGTTGAAACTGGCAACAAAATACATTGCCTCAGCAGATATGGAGTTCTATAAGAAACTGTATTATCAGTGTAATACAAATGAAGCCAGTGAGCATGGCTCAAATGACAGTGGCTAAGAAGTTATTGGCTTAGAATAAATAGTATTAATTAATCTTCACCACCTGTTTTATTTATTTAATTGTTTCATTTTATATTATAATAAATTCTATTCAGTTCCATAGCTTTTCTGAAAATATAAACTGTGTTTCAATAGATATTTTTCATTTAATTAGTACACAAACAGAAATTATACAGAACTTGTAGCTGCAAAAATATGTACTTTAATAATATCATATGCTTTGTTTGTAAAATATATTCTTAAGGTCGTTAAGAATGACTAATAAAAATGATCCAATATTGTTTATATTTATTTCTTTACTTATAATTAATGATTTAACCAAGTAATATAACATTAAAATGTTTGGTGCAAAAAGCAGCTAAGTCCAGATTAACACATGATTATTAATTATTAACTATAAAGCAAACATTAGTAACTTCATAATTCACATTCATATATAACACACACAAAACATACAGAAGTCATTCACTGTAATTAAAGTTTTTGTATTTCTAGGAATACACCCATTTAGAGGATGCTAAACTTTGATTTTGCATTTACTCCAAAAGTAGATTTTGGACTTATCTGGTTCTTGCACCAAACCTCTCATTTGTGGACGTTACACTTGTGGTTTTTTATAAGTGAGTTGATCCTTTGTTTTTCAGTACGAATGATAAGAAGCATTTAGCATTAAAATTAAGACAGATACAATGTTTCTTTTGGCAGGTCCATTAACTGTTTTTTTCTCATATTAAAATTACTGTATAAGATATTATCTAATTTGCACCCACAAATTGTTAATCTTGTAAAACATGGGGTAATTAAACACTTAAGCTTGTTCATACCATTTTAATATTTTAGACTAATATTCCTTAAAAATGTAGGTTTCTGCCTACCTAGCAATTAGATTAATGTGATTACGTTCTATGTCGAAAAGACAGTCAAAAGGTTTGCAATTACTCAAATTATTTCACTGTAGCTTATTACAATGTTCTATAAAGAGACTTTATATACTACATATGATGAATAGATGTGAATCATTGTATATTAGAGAAAATAGGGTAAAATCATACATTATTGTTGTATATGTCTGAGATGGAAATTGCATTTAAATTGCTTCTATTGAGTAGAATACTTGACTAATAGATATAATCTAGTTTGATTTTAAAATTACAACTCATTATGATTTGAAAGGATTTATGAAATTAAAAACATATTTGTGAAATATGAGAAACTTCACAAGAAATTTGAATTGGGGAAACATGGAAATCTGGAATTCAAGGGATATGGGGGAAAGTTAGACAAAGAATCTAAGAAATAGACAGCTAGGAAGAAAATTGGTGCTAGCTCCAGAAAAATGAGATTTTTAAAATTATTTTTGACATTTAAAACCATACATAGCTAAACTTCAGTAGAAAATGAACTTCTATATTATTACATTTTGATATTTTTATTATGCTTATAACCTGTACTTTCATGCTACAGAATTGCAATTTTAACAATTTGAAATTACAAGTGATCATTCATAATGATCTGTACCAGTAGGTAAAGAGCGCATTGTACTTCAATGTACATGTTTCTCAAATTCATATATGCAGCATCTTTTACTATTCAAATTAATCTTTGCCCACGATTAATACCCTATTATCCTTGAATTCTCAGAATTACATCAAGATTTATGGATTTAAAGCAATATTGGGTACAAATAAAGTAAGGTATTTGTGTTCTGTGACACTCAACAAAATGTTTTAAAAATTGAGCAATATGAAAGCCAGATTTTTCTCCAAAGATGACTGAAATTAAGAAATTCTACACAAACATATTTAAACTTCTTTTTGAATATCATATTAATTATACTTTGAGATTCTTTAATTTCATAATGCATATCATTAATTTATCACTGTAAACATATTTCAATGCATTCAAAACATCCAAAACATTATATCAGCCATAATATCAAATGCTAAAAGTGTACCTATAACACAATCTTGAATTTATTCTTGATATATTATAAAACTCAAACATGTTACTTCTTACATTTTTATCTTTACTTTCTAAATAATTAATAATGTTAAATTCCATAAACAGAACTGTATTTCTTAATATTTTATTTAAAATAGGAGAAAGCAACTCTACTAATTAAACTGAAAGCAAAGAGCTTAATATAGTAGTGCAAAGATGTAGTAACATTTTAGATTACTCAGTGAAAAGTCAAAAATCTTTCGCTATACTAGGGAAAGGTTTTACCATCAAGAAAATAGGTGAAGTTATCCACTATGCTACATTTCCAAAATCTGAAACACAAAATCTTTGAAACTTTTTGAATGCATGTAGTGTATATGTGTGTGCTAATGTGTGTGAGTGTATACGTGTGTTTCTATGTGTGTAATGCCTGTTTCTCTTGCTTTGAATTCACATACCATACTAATATTTATTAACTGTAATTTAAAACTCCTTATACATGAAGTTACCTACAGTAAAGGGAATTCAATATAATAATTTTACAAAAAATAATTTTGCAATTTAGTAATAAAAATTTATAGCACATATAGTTAGCAGAACTAGGATTCCTAAGTTATTTAATTGCAAGTGTGAAAGACACTTTTAACATTTTATTATACCTAGAAAATGTGCTTAAAACAATTGTGGTATTTTAAAAAAAAATTCCCCCTCTTTCCATGCAATATTTGTTTATAAACTCACCATTCTTGTCACCTGCAAATGATATGCCTACAATCAGCACCATGAAGATTATACTGACCAAAATGAGGATGACTTTGACCTTCATTTCACTGAAATCACTTTTAAAACAGAAATACTATTAAAGCAATACAGATACTTGTACTTCATAACTAATTGCACTTAATGTATATAAGTTACATTGTCAGCTTTTAAATTATGTTTAATCTTTGCAAGATAGGTTGAATCTTATTGCCCGCCTGGGTAGTGTGGTGGTAGCATTTCTGCCTCCCATTCAACAGGTTGTGAGTTCAAATATCGCTTAGCGTGAGTTACTCGGATAAGGCTTTTATCGCTGTGGCCGAGGGGTTAGACCAATTGCTTCTCAACTAGATGGTAGGGGTTCGATCCCAAGCGACCGCATGTGAGATTTATGGTGGACAAAGCGGCGCTGGGGCGGGATTTATCCATGTAATGCGGTTTCCCCCACCATCGCATTCCTTTGGTGCTGCATCATCATTCATATATCACCAGTGTCACCGCCTGCAGTGCCATAAGTAGTTAAACCGGCCGTTTAACACTAAAAAAAATTGAATCTTATCAAAAATTGTTTATAATTTATGGCCACAGCTTTGAATACTGCATGGTTTAATTACTACAACATCCAAAGTCAGTATTTCACATAACTATATATATATATATATTGTGCCAAAATTTTTGCTTGAAATGTAACATCCAAGCTGTTTGAGCTTTTCCTTTTTTTATTATTATCAATGTGCTCTGACAAGTAAGGACCCGAATCACACAATCTATTCATATAAGAATACAGAGTAAAACTATGCAACGTCTCTTAGGAACTTCACTATGGCTGCAGTAAATTTACCTCAAGTTGAACATTTGCAACTAAATCTCAATATCGAACTTTTAGAAGATATTCTTATGCTCAAGCACTATAAAAGCTAAGTATTTGCAATAATTTAAAAAAACAACATGCAAGTTATTAGAATTTTCAATCTAAATTGTAATTTACTATTAACTGCCCAAGAGCCTGTTAAAATAACCAAGGAAGTAAATATGTAGTTATTTTTCTGATTTCATAATCTTTATATAATTTTTATTTTCTTATGAGGGTCACTCATAAAGTTTTCAGAATGGACAATGATGAGTTGTGATAAGCCAAAGCATCTTTTGCTGAAGTTCAGATAGCAACATGTGCAAATCTGGGCATGCTCCCACAATGTGGATTTCAGCTCTGTACGTTTGTAAAGCAGGTGTTGCTAAGCCATTTGCTAGGATGAATCTCAAACAAAAGTATATTTATGCTATAATTTTCTATAACTTTAAATTTAGTTTAGGAGTGAGAAATGTCTTGAAAGACTCCAGTGCCTTAGAGAATCTTTGCCCTTTGCAAACCACCATTTATTGGTAGTACGCACAGCTTAGAAGAGGATGGCAGTTGCACAAATTTGAAGACCGAGCGGCAGGTTGACTCAAATAACAATAGATAAAAATGTGGTAAAAGCAGGGGTATGTTGCAAAACTACCCTTGTTGTACATTTGGCCAAAATGAAGGAGACATATTTATTGGATCAGCAACAATGAAAATGCACCTGAAACAAAGTTTTAATGTCAGGAAAATCTGCAAGTTATGGGTACCCAACCATCTCACAAATGAGTGGAATGGTGCCAGGAAAATATTGAAATATTAAATGGTAGAAGTTCCAAAAAGATATCTAACATTGTAATAGGCAATGAAAGCTAATAATACCAGTATGATCCAGAGAGTAAAAGACAGTAATTCGGGGTCATCTCAGGAGAAGATCCCCATTCAAAGGTGAAGTGTACAAGAAGGGTTGTTAAGGTTCAGTCTCCTTAGCAGGTGTCCACATAGCAATAGTTCCATTTGAAGCAGAAAAGACTATTTACTGCCAAATGGTACATCACAAAATAACTCCTATAAGTGTTCAATGATATGAGAAAAAAAGCATCCCAAAACGGATGGAATTTGCTATGACACTTTCCAAACCTTTGACAAGTTTCACAAATAAGTTGCCTTTGAAGCAGATAATTTTGGCATTAAGAATGACAAAGAGAAAGATATATGGAGGAAGCTGTTGAAGAAATCATGTATTCAGAGAAAATGAATAATAAATCTTGAGTCCAAGCAAAATATTTTGACTAATGAGAGAAAGAGAACAATTGAAATTCATACACACAGAAGTGGTTATAAGTTATAGGATACTATGAATTGAGTGTAGCAGAGCATTTGTGAAGCAAAACATGAATGCAGAAAGAATGCTTTGAAGCAGAATTCAGAAATACAGTTTCTACTGAAAAAGGAAGCCATAAATTATTATGATATTAGTATACATTGTTTGGCATTATAACAAGTTTCTATGAGTATTTTATAGTAATTCTTGCAACTTGTGTGCTTTGGTATACAAAGTTTGAAATGATTGTGTTTTAACTTTTATTTTCTGCTGAACTCAAATTCTACAAATTCTACAAATAAATCTAAAGGTGATATATCTCTTTGCATCATCAACTATTGCTTAGGCTTTCATCTATAGTTGTCATTTACATTCATTTTACACTTTAGGATTGATGGTAAAATAGTTATATAATTTGTTATGTTTCATAAATATCTAATATGAAAGTATCATCTACCATATGCATTTTATGAATTTAAAAGAAATCTGTGCGTGTGGGCCCCTGTTAGTGTGTGTGTGTGTGTGTGTGTGTGTGTGTGTGTTTGTGTGTGTGTGCAAATACTTATGGCTAGCTTAATATTGTTTCGACACACATCCTCAAAAAACTGATAAGGCAAATTAACCTCCAAAATCACAGTCTAGATGCTATTTCAACTATCACCCACTAGGTATAAAATCTATTGCTACTACAGGACAATAACCTAAGTCTTAGAATTCCGCATACCAGTTGTTTATATATATATATTTATTTATTAATATTACCCACATATTACACAGTATATAATTTAAAATCTTACTGTGGTTATAAAATTGATTGCTATAACCATCATTATGAACGGACTTCCATCACGTATACCAAAGCTATAATATTTTATATGGACTCAGAGCTTGCTTTAATATTTGTAGGTGGTTATATATTTATCATAAACATTCCTAAATAATTAGACATTCCTTAAAAGGTGTTTTTACCTGGAACGTGTAAGTCTGTTTGATTTCGGTATTACAGTCAACTTCAACAACAGCATTTGCTAATAGATGGCTCTCCGGACGTCTGTACAGACGATTAAAGTGTTTGCTCGGAGGGTATAGCTATATCCTCTTGTTGTTCTCTCTGAGAAAGCCAACTGTAAACCAGTAACATGTATATTCATAAGCAGCTACTGAAATATAATTAACAGCGTTTCAAAGCTTAAAATATCAAAAAAAAAAAAAAAAATAAAGTAGTCAATATTCTAAGGCTTATAACATGACATTTACATGCCGTTAGTCTCTCTCTCTCTCTCTCTCTCTCTCTCTCTCTCTCTCTCTCTCTCTCTCTCTGTCTGTATTTGTCTCTCTAGATGAGAAATTTTAACTCGTCTTATCACTTAAAAGGGAAATTATAGAAGAAACAAATCCAATGTGGAAGCGATAAATAAGCATATTTGACGTGCGTTTGTTAATTTTATATTAAACCTTTAAAATGAGGACACAGAACTCTGCTTTACAAATCAGTAAAGTATTCTCATTGACATATGTAGAGCTGGACCATAGTTTATTGCAAGTTTACAGCTGAGGCTATTGTCTATGCAATTATTGAAATACTTTGGGAAGAAGATGCATTTAACTAATAACTCAAAGGGCGTATTTACACTTGTTTAATTTTAATTCCCTTTGTGTTATTAAATTAAAATGTTATATGTTCAGGTTGAAATCTAATCACAAAAGTATTTGAAAGAGCAGTGAATTGAAGGTTCTGGAGACAATTACATTTTATCGTTCATTGAGAGACGGAAAGTTGTATAAGTAAATACTTTTCCAGCCATTTCAGTCGTTTTGAGGAATTTTTGTGCTGTAAAAGTGGTATTTCGGATTACTTTTATAGGTGTTTTTTAGCACTGGGACGGTATTTCTGGGCTAAGCATGAGGTACTTATGAACTTTGTCAGTAGTGACGGATCCTTATAAGGTATTTTGCTATATACTGGATTTATTTCTTTCGTTTTTGGAGTATTTTTGTGCACCTTTTGAGAGATTTTAAGTACTTTGAGAACATTTATCCAGTAAATGTTCTATATTAAGGCTATTTTGAAGCATTTCAATAAATTTTGTGCATTGTCAGGGTATTTTCTTAATGTTTTATTCCGGTTTTTTCGTTATTTTGCACCTTTTTATGCACCTCTGACATTTAAGGGATTTAGCAGGTATTTCGGGCTCTGGAAAAACGTGTTTTTAGCATTATATAGACAATTTTACTGCGTTTTTTCCTTATCTTGCAGCTTTTTATGGATTTCTGACATTTAAGGGCATTAAGAAGGTATTTCGGGCTATGCAAAAGGCATTTTTAGCATTATACAGAAACTTTTATGCCAATTTTAGGTTAGGTTGTGAACTTTAAGCAGAGGTTCTTTTTTTCAACCTGAATATATTTGAATAATCTGTTAAACCATTTTTGAGGAGTTTGAAGGTATTTCGAGATCGAGAGCATGTATTTTTGTAACTTTTATGGACCTTTTATATAATTTATAAGTAACGGATACTGAGCACTGTGTATCAGGTTTTTCAGAACACTTCATCAGCATTTTGGATATGTTTAATCCAGTTTCATTGCTGAGGAACATGAGGACTCCGGAGGGTATATTATGTCTCATGTTAGAAGCTTTGTCAAGGAATTGAGGGCTGTCGAACAAGTATTTTGGATGTTTTTTTTTTTTTTTTTTTGCGACCATAGGAACGGCCATCAGAGTAGGTATTTTAGGTCAATTTTCTTGAACTTAGAGTAAGGCTTTCAGATCAATTTTACGAAAGGTAAGGCATTTTCAAGACATTTGAAGGTATTTTGGGCTCCATAAAAGGTATTAATCCCTCGGGAGCAGGTGTTTCAGGGCATCTTGAGGGTTATTCTGAGTGGTTAAAAGCACTACATGAAATGCTTGTCGACAAATTGGGCCTAATAGGTTAAGAGGGATAACAGTCCGTTAATGTACTTGCCTTTGTTTTCTTGTTTAATATCTACCACCTTAACTCTATATTATAAATATTATATCAAATGTATATATTGACTCAAACTGCTATTGAAGACAAAGTCTTGATTTCATTGCTGCAAATAATTCATTGACATTTCGACTCGTTTACAATTTATGGCTACACGCAGTTCGTGGCTCGCGCATCACTGCGCGTTAACGCTCCAGTCACTCACGACTCAGTACAATTTACAGCACAAAAGAACAACAGTGCAATGCAAACCTTGCTTGTTGTATAGGAGGTAAATGTATTCAGAAATTTTCTGGAAACCTATCGCAGGTACTGGAACCTAAAGCTACGAGAAGAATCAGTACACGCGTTCCGAAGGAACCTATTACATCGCGCCGTGCTTCCTTATTTACATATCCCAAATGCGATGACACACACCAAGGCGAACATAAGAACCATTTCATAAGACGGCACTGTCACATTGCTCCCTCTTAGAGCTGGTTGTCCCAAATGTAGGTAGACGATCCAGGTGTATTACCAGTTTTTTCTCACGGGGTAGTTTCTAGAGGCATAACACGACATCATTTATGCTCTTTGCCACAAAGTATAACCTTTGCCATACTTTTTGAAGCTTGGGGAGGTACCCTTATTCCGCATAGGGAATATAGCCACATAGATCACTTTGCTGGAAACTTTGACTGTTGCCTGCCGTTTGTAACGGACCTTCATCCGATCGCTTACTACTTGGAAGTTTTGCCAGGCCATCCATTGCTTGTCATGAAGTCGGTTTACGAGATTTTCTTTGGACAGTATTTAGCGCCCACTTTTACTACAAATGGGGCTCCAGGCGAGATCTACGAGTTACTACACGTAGTCGACATCTGGCAGTTTTGCTATAGGAGGCCTACCCAACATCTCGTCGCATTATAGAAGAAACTCTCTGGCAAAGACCAAACACGCTGGTGTCAACCCGATGGTGTTGTGACGAATTCACAATGGATCGATATAAGCGACGCCGTACTTGCGTCTAAACGATTAACCAGTAGGAATTCAGAACTGACACCACGAAACCCGTGCCGAGAAATTTGATTGGATTTAACTTTTACCGCACGGCATGGGCGTCATCCATAGAATTTCTGTTGTTTGATATCCTGTGGTCGTTCCCAAAGCTGTTAGAGATGGCATCATATCAAGGGAAGTTCATTGGTTATTTGATGTAATGTTTTTTTGTTTTGTTTTTTTTAATTTTGCAATAATGATAATGCAAACGCTACAGAAAATGGAAACCGTCTTGGACAACCAAAATTATATCTTCATTCCAGAGTAATTTTCCACCTAATTAAAACCACGTCTATGCTGAATAAATAAGCCCCTAACCTCAAGGTTATACAAAGGCGCTCTGCTGAAGATACTGGCTTTCGAATTAACTGTTTCTATATATGAGGACCAATGATGTGCAACGCATCATCACATTGTGATTGTGCCATTCGCATGTAATTATAATATGATTCTAGATCTGCTAATATCGTATTCGGGATCAGGTAATGAAAATCCCCTAATTGGCTACGCTCCTTGAATATAGGTTGAACCGACCAACGATTGTTTCTTTCGTTTCTTTTATTTACAAGATACAGAGCAAGAACTTGCTTTATGCACCGGCACCGCTCAGTAATGTCAAACTATACCACCCTAATATGAACACTAGTTTCCATAATCTATGCGGTGTTGCGATCAGACACTTGTCGTGTTGCCAATATCGCGTCCGTTGTGAATCAGGCATAATAAAGCGCAAACACCTGTCTCTGTTGATCTTTTGTGTCTTAAATCATGTTGAGAACCTCTTCAGATGCTATTTTCTCTATAAAGTTAATGATCATGTTGCACATAAGTTTTTCCTAAAATACTTAAAAAGCTGATAACAGATACTAATCTCAATTGTATATCATGCATTGGCATGTGTGTGAGTATGCTATGAGAACTTCAGTCTCTTTAGACGAAGATTGGCGCGACTGGCATGTTAAGTCAACCCAAAGCGTCATGAATTAATGAAATTAATATTATAATAGTGGAAATGAATACCCAATAAAGTAGAATTGAAGATTAGTGCTAAAGCTGTGGAAATGGAGACAATTGTTTCAGAAGGTGACAAATTCCAAAAATAAATAATCAAGACGATTATATATTGTAGTGCTTCGTAAAGCCCGAGGAACGCGTGAGGCTGGAGGTGATAAGGTCACTTCAAAATATCGTAGAAATGCTCAATAAGGACCTTAAAGTGCCAACAATGAAATAAGGGTACCGCACATTAAAAAGCAGTGTTTAAGCAACTAAAATGACTAACTTACGCAGTGCTTAAAAGGGACAAAAAAGTTTTTCAAAGTCGTAAAAAGTAACGCTATGAAAACGCCCAAGAGACAGTGGAAAAGTGTGCGAATGTGTTCACTTCCAACCAATATGAAGTCCTAAATGAGATAAACGATTACGGAACTGATCCACAAGTAGTGTGCATTGAGGAAAAACACGCTGAGCTGCATGGTCAAATTAGGAAGCAAAAGGTAATGATGCTTGGCAACTCCATCTTGAGGTACACGGGAAATGAATACCGGATAAATGCCATTATGTGTATTGCTTTCCGGTAATTCTTGTGGATGAACTAAAACTTATATTGGAGGAGGTCAAACAGAGATGATGTGTTAGATGTGGTGGATCGAAATAATAACTAAAGAAAACGAGTTTTTCAGGATTATATTATGGGGGAAATGATACACCTACTAGATCATATAATAAACGAAATAATAACTAGTGGTCTACTTAGCAGGCACGATGAGAACAGACGATATGGTCAGCGAGTGAATAAGGCTGTGTTTACGCACGCCTTCTTCATGTTTGATTGTAGTGGATGCTTGAATGTTAGCCATCTTGGCTGGGATAGAGATGATGTCAGCAGAAGAGGAGAAAGCGTGGAAAATTCAAAAGGAGATAATGATATTCAGCAAGTAGTAACAGAAGACCAAACGCAGACTCGGATAAGGAAATATGTAGGGCTGAAGAGATTGTGGATGATTGGTGTCTTTTTTCAAAATATTGAACACATGGCAAACAAAGGAGAGGAAACAGAACAAACTCTTTTTGTTTCACAGCCAAATATATTATTTTCGGAGCCTGGTTTAACACATAATGAAATGATGACGAACATCTATGAAAACTATTTTCTAGCCTGTATTTTCTGTTGAGAAAACCACAAACGTAGAGGGGGTTCAATATATGCTCAGAATGCAACAGAATTTAATAGCATATAATGTATGCAATTTCGAGACTAAATGCTTTGTAAGTTGCATAAGTTACCTTTGAAAGAACAAACATTAACAAACCAGGTGTTTACAGCAGACCGAATTCCGACGAAATAGACTTCGCATAAAAACTAGAAACATGTCTAAATTATATTACCAAAAAAGCATATAATCATTATAATTTAGATATTTTAACAGAAAGTACAAATAAAACGTTACTGCTACATTTAATAGAAAGAATATATCTGGAGGCAAGAGAAACAGGGCCAATTAGAGTAACACAACACATTTCAACCTATATTGATCATGCCAATACCAGCTTAAAGAGGGACGATATAGACATTTATTAATTAAGGGATGGCTAAGGGATCATTTTTGATTAATAATAGAAATTAAAGGAATATATTCAGAGATAGTAAAATATCAATGTTTAACACAAATGCACTATTGTAAATGAAATATTTGAAACATATTAAGAATATTACACACACAGTATTCAGATGTAAATGAAGCGAAAAATGAACAAATATAACATTTTATAGATATTTTAAGGAAATGTCAGGACAATCAGTCCAATAACGAAAGGTAGTCTTGACAACTAAAAAATTTGCAACTGGTCTACCAAATGTATAAACGAGTTACTAAGGAGCATTAATTTCCTAAAGATATAACGGCTTGCAAATTAAATCATATGTGCTTCAGGCCTGTAGAGAAAAAAATCGAAATCCAGTTATCAAGGAAACAAGGAAGCTTCCCAACTAAAGAGTCCTACTAAACTCTGATAGTAAAATAAAAACGACGCGAGGTATCATTAAAACCGCACAACGAGAGAATACACGAAAAAGTGTAGAACACTTAAGAGTTGTAATACCAAATTCTAAATCCAATTAATTCCAGAAACATCTTTAATTATCATTAAGTAAATGACAAATACGGAATTAAGAAAACGAACGACCAAAAACCTAACAAAGTGTTAGAATGAGGTATGTATTCAGCTATGTAGGATATTTGAATAAACCATAAATATACTAAAAAGTCATGGTAGTAAGCAGCATCACAAAAGAGGAAGTCATCATATAGATAATTAATAAGCTTAAAAAAAACACAAGAACAGTGTGGATGAATTCTCAAACTAAATGGCAAAAAATTGCAAAGATGAAATAGCAGATACCTTTGCCTATATAATAAATGAAACGTTTAATACATGAACATTCTCAAGTAAAAGAAGTAATGGGCTCATTTACAAACAGAAAGGTTGAAAATAATCGACGGAAAAGTATTATCCAAAACCACTGCCCATTATTTTAAAAAATAACGGAGGACCTTTATTTAGAACAACTTCAGAGTTTAATAAAAAAAACAAGAAATATATGGGATAACACGCATCCCATATAAATGGCTATGCTCATACCTGCTAAACAGGAAGTAATGTGTAGCGACAGTACATAATGTAGATAGAAATCTGAAGAAAAAAAAAAAATAATCCCAGTTTAAATGTGTAATACATGGGGTTCCTCAGGAGACTATATTGGGGTCATATTTATCTATAATGTACATAAACTGTTTAAAAATCACAGGATGCGCTAGGAATAGCCATTCGAGATTCTAATGATACCACCATAGCTTTAATGGGTAATACGGCAACAGAAGTACAAAATAAGGAAAAATAGAACATTAGAGTTATTTAGATAATGGATGCTCCTAAGAAACTAAGGAAAACCAACTTTTCCAAACATAAATTTACAAGGAGTTTCAACAAGAAAATGTTTAGCATATCAGAATTTTCTCATGGTACGGAAAACACTGCGGTCTTTTGGGTCATATGATCTCACGAAAGGTTCGCTTTATTCTGATACATGGAGCAATTTCCATATTTGACCTGGATAATCTGCCATAAGAAAACAAACTTTCGTACTCTTCATGCAGATCAAATCCTCTAAACACCAAATTAATGAAGCTTTCAATATACTACGCTCCAGAAAGCACAAAGAAACCAACTCATAGGAAGATCATTTGGGTTTAGTTGTAATACCATATTTGGACCCTGTGACGGGAAACATAGTTAGTATATTTACCAAACACAACATGAAAACTGAAAAAGCCCCAGACAAAAATAAAACAATTCTTAGGTACACAGAAAGACATTGGGTTTTAATACATCTGGCAGCTATTAAATCCCATGTGAACATACGAAAGTGTACATAGGCCAAACACGAAAAACAATAAAGAACATATTAAGGAACAACATTGCTATATTAGACTAGGTTATTAAGAAAAGTTATCAGTGGCAAGCAAACTTACGACTTAGATTACAGAATCAACTTTGCGTCCATAAACGTTTTTAAAAAGACCGCAAAATACCATGGCAGAATGTCCAAAGGAGCTCTGTACATTAAATCGAACAAAAAGAACCTTAATAGGGAAGAAATAGTTGAAGTTAGTAAAGCATTGTTAGGATTCTACAAAATTGCTTCCTTCTGGTTAAGTAAATTGGGTTATAGCTTCTATGTTTTCCTTCGTCCTTCCTTGGATTTCTATATGTTATGCGGTCCCATTGGCCGAAGGCCACTCCACAGACCAATGGTAGAAGTGTGGGTAGTTTTTAGCTTAGGTAAGATGGGTATGGATACAGCGGACCAAGTACTCCAGCTTTTCGCAACATGTTGCTCTAGTATATTTCAGGACCGTGAGTGGGAAGCTGAAGAGTAAACAGAATTACAGGTCCTCACTATAGCAGCCTCAACAGACGGTAACGTACACCGCAGTTTCCTGTCTTTGCAAGAAATTCAACCTACTTTTCCAGCATGACTATGAAATACTTCCATTAACGATAGGTCCTGCTCTCGCCATCTGCCAAGGCAAGTATCTACTCCCCATCCTATTTGCATACTCTTGTGTGTAGGCGCCCTTTCATTTATCACCCACTAACATTGGGTTTGCTTCGGCGGTACCGAACGTTACCTTCACTTAATCTTCCAATCCACTACGTGGTGTAGCTAGTGCATGGTGGGGGAGATGATGTAGAACCTTTTCCCATGATCGTTAGCAGGTGTGAAAGAGGGACGTTCACACTGAGAGGGAGAGAGAGAGAAATAGAGAATGCTGGACGAAATTGTGGGTATGATGGTTAACAGAAAACACCTCCTTATAGAAGTTGCCTAATCCACAAATACCTCCATCTCTCTCTCGGCCGGCAGGGTAGCTGCGCCCTCGCCAATGCCCTGGAAATGCACGGGAACACCGCCAGCCAGCACCGCAGACGTCTAATCCACAGAGCCGGCCCACACCAGTGTCGTGCTACGATGGGCCCCTCGGTATCTCTGGGTCGGGGACGTCCCCGAAGCTGCACAGTGGTGCTTTCCTTCCTTTGTGAGGGCTACCCGAATTTACTGCGACCGAGACCTAATGCTGCTAGTGAGACTGGAGCTACAGGACTAATCAGAGACAGGCACCTGATAATACAGATGGAAAGTGCCCACGACACCCAAGGGCATGCAACCAGCTGCGGAGATAGGCCGGATGGCACCACCACCTTCAACACCGTAACCAACATCAGCGACAACACCTCCACCGCCACCAGCACTGCCAAACTTGATGAAGGAGTACCAGAGCTAACGCGGCACCATTCAGGACCTACATTCAGAGCTTCTGAACTTCACGGAGAAGGTCGCGGCCTTGGAGGATGCCTACAGCAGCTCCCGGGTTCTACCGGATCATCGCTTGACGTGAAGGTCCAGTTCTGTGAAGGAGCTCCACATGGTGTTTTGTGGCCTCTTTCATCACATAGTGGACGACCTAAGCAAACAGACTTCCGGCATCACACCAGCCAGGACGAGCGCGAACTTCTGGGTCTAGAGGACAGTACCCTGCAGTGTTTCATCGGAAGTAAGTTCTCCCGTAAATCCTCACCTCACACTCCATCCCATTATTCTCCTTAACTTCGTTACGGTAGGTCTCGGTTAAGCCAGACTCTGGTAATACATAGTGACTAGTAAGTATCCTTACCACCTGAAAAGCGGCACTGTCAGATTATCAAGCCAAATAAGTTCTTCATCCGTTCTCTTCCGATGGAGGGGGTTTAGCTATGCTGCATTACTGAGTGGAGAGCTCCACATATTCTCATAGTCATTGCTCCTCGGGATGAAGTTGAATGCAGTAATGTATCCCCCCCCTCCATTTGAAAAGAAAGGGCTAGCTCTATAATTATCAATAATCAACTCTGTGAAATCTGATGTGTTTTCCGCCCAATATTCCATCCCCAATAATTATCGTTTCATTGCTCTGGTTGTTAAATATAGCATTTGCATGTAAATGCATGTTTTAGTTGAAGAGTCATATATAAGAATTTTTATATACGAGGGGCATACTGAAAGTTACTAGCAACCCATTATAAAAATTTAAATTTCAACAATGTAACGAAACGATTTGCAGGATCGTAATCTACAGACTTTAAGCCAGATGTTGACATATTGTGAGGTCATTAGCTTCTATCATGTGACCACAGACGGTGTTTGAAAAATGGCTGACATGATGTTTCGTTTTGACAGCGTGCTGTCATTGAATTCCGTGTGAAAGAAGGAAAATCTGCTCCTGAAATTCATCTCAGACTTCAACGTGCGTATGGAGGTGTCTGCGTGGGTGCCAGCAGTGTAGAAGATGGGTGAAACATTTCAAAGATGGAAACACGAGTCTACAAAATGCGCCTCGTAGTGGGCGTCCTCAAACTGCCTCTACAGAACGCAACAAGGAAAGAGTTGATGAGCTCATTACAGGAGATAGGCGTTTCACTGTGAATGAAATTGCTGCGCAATTTGGAATAGGACATAGTGCAGTGCAAGAAATGATCCACAGCTTGGGTTATCGAAAGGTCTGTGCCCGTTGGGTCCACCGTTTATTGACTGAAGACCACAATCTTCAGAGAAGAACCATTGCACAAAACCTTCTTCAGAGATTTCATAATGAAGGTGATTAATTTTTGACGTGTATTGTGACTGGAGATGAGAGCTGGTTCCATCACTATGAGCCAGCAACGAAACGTCAGAGTATGGAATGGCACCACTTGAACTCACCATCGAAGAAGAAAGCGAAGACAGTGCAGTGTGTAGGAAAAGTTATGGGAAGTGTCCTTTGGGATGCACAAGGTTGCATTCTGGTTGACTTTCTTGAACCTGGACAAACCATAAATTCTGCCCGCTACATCAAGACACTTCTGAAGCTCCGTCGGGCTTTGCGTGATAAACGCCCTGGAAAGAGGACCATCCTTCAACAGGATAATGTGCGTCCACATACTGCCCGTACCACTATGGAGAAGATCAGGGCATTAGGGTGAGGAAACTCTTCCACATCCTCCCTACAGTCCAGACTTGGCACCCTCCGACTACCATCTTTTCGGTTCTGTGAAGGAGCAAATGCGTGGCCAACGCTACGAGACGCTGGAGGACATTCGGAAAGCAGTGCGTCAGGGTCTGCGGGCAGCTGGAACGGAGTTCTATCACAAGGGCATTTTCAAACTTGTAGAACGATGTGAAAAATGGTGCAAAACAATGGGGACAATGTCGAAAAGTGAAAGAAAGTCGGTAGATTATGATGATGTATTTGGTTTGGCTTAAAATTAATATTAAGATTGCAAACCAGTGTTGCTCATGACTTTCAGTATGCCCCTCGTATCCTTACATTTCCAAATATATATGTTAATTAGAGTAACTTTATTTTGCATAGTTTCCATTTTTGTTGATGTATGCATTATTTTATTTAACTTTTCATTAGCTGTATATGTTTTGGCATTTTCAGATATTTTGCACAATTTTCAACTCAAGCTGTGATTTTCAAAGTTCTTTGCAGGTAGGCAGGCAGGTAGGCAGGTAAAAATGCATGCATCCATGTATGTAAGAATGCGTGCATGCATGTATGTATGTATCCAGTCCTTTTAACAATACCTTTGGCTAGCTTATTGTTTCAACTGCCCTCTTCAAATAGCTGTTAAGGCAAATTAACCTCAAAAGTTGCAGTTTTGATGTCGTTTTAATTATTATCCCGAAAATACAAAATCTATTGCGGCTGCACGACAGTACCATAAGTCTTAGAATTCTGGGTACTATACGTTTTATATGTAGCTTATAACTCCTCACACATTACATAATGTCAAATCTTTTTGTGGTTATAAAACTGTTCGCCATATTCATCTTTATGACAGGAATTCCATCACGTATACCAAGCGATAGCATCTTATATGGATTCAGAGCTTGCTTCGGTATTTGAAGTTGGTTATATACTTGTTATAAACATTCCAAATTAATTAGATATCCCTTAAAATGTGCTTTTACCTGGAAAAAGTAATCCTGCTTGATTTCGGTAAAGAATTTACCCTCAACTGCAGCAATTGCTACTAGATGTCTCTCTATACGTCTATACAGACGATTAAAGTATTTGCTTGGATGGTATAGCTATATCACAGAATAGAGGGTATGCAGAAAGCCAACTCCGCTGTAATCCGTGCGCCAAAGTTCAGTGCGCATGCGCGAATTTCGCCATACTTGTACCGAGTAAACACTATGTTGCTCATTTACACACTTCGTAATATCCATTTTATTAATGTTATTAATTGTATTATAGCTACTGGGATTATACTCTACTCCAACGGTTCCCAACCGGTGTGCCCCGTCACCCTAGGGTGCCGTGTGATTGGCTAAGGTATGCCGCGAGATATTGAGATAAACAAACAAAAAAAAAAAATACCTTCTACTGAAGCTTTAAGTCTTGTAAGGTTTTGAAATAAAATAAGTCAAATCAATTACTCTCATGCACGGCAGATGGTGATAGTGGTCGATTCATTTCAATAATTCAGTTATACTAGTATCCCACAGATGGAATTACAGATAGCTATAATGTCTCAATATTAGACTGTATAAGATATAACAGCTGAGTTGGTACCGACATGTCAGAAGAATGAATGAAAATAAGTTACCGACAAAGGAGTCCACCTGAAAGAAGAATAAAAAGGAATACCTACCTCGAAACTCGTGGATGCGGCATATAAAAACAGGAATGAGAGCCAGAGAAGTGGAGGATATGGCATTGGTAGATACAGACGAGAGGAGAAAAAAAATTCTCTAGGCACAGAAAGACGTGAAAGCATTAAAACTCTGTATATATACGAGGGCTGATCTACAAAGGCTGTGTATGTGAGTGTGTGTGTGTGTGTGTGTGTGTGTGTGTGTGTGAGCGCGTGCCCACATTACGCAACGCTAACAAACTAAAGATCTATAAAATTGCATAAAAATAATTTGCACTATATAATGAATTAATACAAATCATGTGTATAGTCCTTCTAAACGCCAAGTTAGAAAGTTTAAGATAAATGCATCCTTGAAATCTGACCGAAAATTAAGAAATATCCTTATGTGTTCCCTTCTCATTACTGTTTCTACCTAATCTCAAACAATTTATTCTAGCAAAATCTCCACATACTAATCAAGACATTCTGCTGTTGAACTCTTGGTCATGCAAAGAGACCCGAATTTCAAACTCATCGGCCAATTTTTAAACGTTTTTATCATAGCTCCACCCCAGGTTATCTCTTTATTTCCCTTCTCTCCACTATTTCCGCTAATATATATCTTGATTAGCATAAAGTGTGGGTTCCATTCACATTACCTTCTCTATTTATTGTGCACACAAACCTCATAAGAAAGATTATTCTGTTATCTACTTCATTCTAATCGAGATAAGCATTATCAGAACGGTGTTATTACTCAGTTCCTTGTAAGTAAAAGGGTACTAAGGAAATAAATAGGCTAAAGCGATAGCAAAATGTTTTTAAAGCTGTCGCTATGCGATTGTCTTTGAAACTCGGTTCTCTTTCACAGCCGTTAATAAAACAAAAGAAAGATGGATTATATCTGTTTGGGAAAAGTAGAAGTACTTCAAATTTGAAACTATTAACAAGGAATACCTCGGAAACAGCTTCACAGCATAAATGTATAGGGCAAACATAAATTGTGTGTTTTGACGAGATGTTCAGTTTTGTGTAATAGATAATTTCTTGTCTATCTCTTACGCTATACCAGTAATGCAAAATTAATCCAGGATGCATAGGATTTCAGATGCCGTACCAAACAATTTAAAAATGTACATTTTGCCATGTAGATATCAATAACATTTGGTAGTTTAATCAAAATTCTTTCTGAAAAAACAGAAAATTTCGAACTCATATTTTCCAATGGTAATTTGGCGTGTTGCATCCTTGGCAAATAACTAAACTTGGTATTTAACCGAATTTTCATTTTTGAGTTATACTGTCCACAGACACACGGCTGAGGCTGTGGATCAGAGAGAAACCTAATATTAAGGAAAGGAAGTGAATAATATGGAAACATGGTAAACTGGACGACAGAAAATATGCTTATGGAATATTGGTTGAAATGAATGGCGGGAGAATACAAAGAAAACTTGTCCACACACTTTTTCGTCCATAAGAAATCCCACACGCGGTCCCCTGGCATTGAATCCAGGTCATTTGGGTGAAGGCAAGCGTCTTTACACTCGGCTACGGCGCTGCCGTAATTAAAAGAATTACTCAATTCATTTAATACTTAATATTACTGTGATGTGTATTGCATGTTGTTTTGTGTGTGTATATATATGTCCCAAATAGGAAGTTCTCTGTGTTTCATTTGTTTTACTCCTGGCCATGTAAAGAAGCGAATTTCAATGACAATCCCATATCGACAGCTTTTTAAACATACAGCTTTAAAATAGTATACAGCTTTAGATCCCTTCTATTTGTGAGAACTAAGTAATAAGGCTGTTCTGCTAATGTTGTTTATTTCGATTAGCGCGCGCGCACGCACGCACACACCCACCCACACCAACCCACACACACACACACACACACACACACACACACACACACTCTCACGCACACAGACACCCTTCGGGAACGGTAAGCTCCACAGCAAAATTGCAATAATTTTGTGTTAGGATGATCTAAATTTTTGTGTAGTAGTTTTTGTCTATCTTTAAACGTTTACGTTCTGTGAAGTATAATATTTTGTCGAATGTGCTAGAACAACGGTTGCCAACCGGTGTGCCCCGGCACCCTAGGGTGCCGTGTGATTGGCTAAAGGGTGCCGCGAGATATTGAGATAAACAAAAAAAAAAAAATACCTTCTACTGAAGCCTTAAGCCTTGTAAGGTCTTGAAATAAAATAAGTCAAATCAATTACTCTCATGCACGGCAGATGGTGATAGTGGTTGATTCATTTCAATAATTCAGTTATACTAGTATCTCACAGATGGCATTACAGCTATAACCTGCTGAACATTCCCGAGACTACTCGCTTCCTCACGAACATTCCCGAGATTTCGACAGTTGAATATATAAAAGTGTACGCCGCTTGGCGCTTTCAGTTGTCTTCCTCGCGTTGATTCACAGTGTTTAGCTATGGATAAGTTCATTGTTAAACGTAAACGCCAGGACAGTGAAAGTGAACAGTCGGCTCCTACTGCTTGCTTTAAGAAGCCAAATCTTACAGTTTCTCCCGGACCGTCGAATTCACCACATAAAGAAGACAAACGAAAGAAAAGAACATACCAGGACAGTTACTTAGCGTATGGATTTAAGTGGAATAACAACGAGGAAAACCCTATCCCTATGTGTTTAGTTTGTGGCGAAACACTTAGCAACGAGGCCATGGTACCTAGTAAACTGAAGCGGCATCTTACAGCAAAGCATCCTAGTGTGTCACAGAAAAGTGTAATGTATTTTTCACATATATTAGAAGGGGAGAAGAAAACAGCTGTGCGAATGGTAGAGAGAATGACCATAGGTGATACTGCTAAAAAAAAAAAGAAACCTCATACTCATGGAGAGGAAATCATTGGCCCTGCATGTCAAGTTATAGTTTCAACAATACTTGGCGAAGGAGCAGCTAATCAAATTTCGAAAGTTCCTCTGTCCAACAACACAATCAGCCGCAGGATATCTGAAATGTCATGCAAAATAAACGAACAAGTCACGGAGAAAATAAAAACTTATAGAACATTTGCTTTGCAAGTAGATAAGAATCTCGATATTGGTGACAAACCGCTACTCCTTGGTTTTATCAGATATATTGATGAAAAAGATATTAGTGAACAGTTTCTGTTCTGTAGACCGCTGGAGACTACAACCACAGGCCATGATATTTTCGTTTCTATTAATTGCTATCTCAATGATCAAGATCTTTCATGGAAAGACTGTTGTGGTATATGTACAGATGGTGCACCATCTATGTCTGGGAAAATTAAATGTTTTACTGCCAGAGCTCTCAATGAAAATCCATCCACTATTATAACTTACTGTTTTCTCCATAGAGAGGCATTAGTCGTGAAAGCGTGTAATGAAGATTTTGCTGAAGTGTTTAACCAAGTTGTTAAAATGGTGAACTATATGAAATCTCGACCTTTAAAGTGCAGAATTTTTGAACAGTTATGTCGCGCAACTGATGCAGCTCATACCTCTTTGTTACTTCACGCAGAAGTAAGGTGGTTGTCGCGGGGTCGTGTATTGAACCGGTTTCTCGAACTTAAAGAACAGCTAAAACTTTTTTTAATGATGAAAATCAAGACACATTTCATGAGCTCTTACTAAGTGATTCTTGGTGTTTTGAACTGTTGTATCTGGCAGATATTTTTCATAAGCTGAATGAACTGAATGTTTCGATGCAGGGTCGACATGAAACAATAATCTCCTCAACCAATAAAATGAAAGGTTTTAAAAGAAAACTTAGTTCTTGGAAGTCTGCAGTTCAAAAAGGAGATTTGTCGAACTTTCCATCTCTTCTTAATGTGGCAGGAGATAAAGATCTGGGTAAACTGAAAGACCCCATTTGTGATCACTTATCAAGATTGCAAGATGCAATAGATGCGTACTTTCCATCTATTTCCACTACGAATCTCGACTGGGTTGTCTCACCATTTGATTTCGTAGATAGTGCAGAGGAAATAGATTTCACTGCTTGCGAACGAGATGAATTTATTGATCTTTGCGCTGATTCCACACTCAAAGGTAAGCTCACCAAGAGTGAGGCGTCGTTGGCTGGTTTTTGGCTTCAACGGAGAGAGGAGTACCCTAACCTAATGAAGAAAGCAAATAACGCACTTTTGCCCTTTTCAGCATCCTATCTATGCGAGCAAGCCTTCTCTGCTATGGTGACAATAAAATGCAAAGAAAGAAATAGACTGAATAACCTTGAGGATGATTTGCGTGTTTCACTGTCAACTGTAAGACCCGACATCACATATCTGTGCTCTAAGCATCAATCACAAGTTTCACATTAATCATTAATCGAACAAAATTTATTGATATATTTTTACTCAGTGATTGTAGTGAAGTTTACTGTACTATGTTATGGTGTACATTATTATTATATAATATTTCAATAAATTAACATATTACGCTTCATTTTCTTTTAATTCAAGGAAGGGTGCCCCTGGTGTTTAATGTTATTCCCAAGGGTGCCGTGAACTTCAAAAGGTTGGGAAACACTGCTCTACTCAATGGTTATATTATACACTGTACAAGTTAGAATATTTGTTGACTCTTAAAGCTTTACTGCTCTTTTAATGAGCAAGTAGTAAGATAAAAGACGGACAATGTTACTCACACTGCAACGCAAAAATATTCAAATACAATTAATATGACAATGAAACATGGAGTGTCTCCTGTAAAGTTAGTAATGTGATTTATCATGTGTTTGCATCAATCTTCAGTTTCGGTTCATTTGTTGGGTTTTTGTTTTCTTTCTCTAATAGGACTGATTCATTTTGCCTAAATATATTTAATGTCCATTCTGATTCAACGTATTAAGCCTTTTTATTATTTTATTAAATAAAGCTTGGCAGCCCATTGAGTCACTTGATTATTTGCTCCTATCCACATATTTTCCCAACCATAATTTCATGTTGCTACGGTTTGCTTTGTACATATGCACAGCAAACAAAACAGTTTAAAAAATATGATGTTTTCCATTTGTATGGCTTTTTCTAGCTGTTCCACAAACAAAATTTTCTTACCAAAGAAGATTGTTTTATCTGCATAAATGAATCAAGATAAACATTATCAGAATTTGTCTTAATTGTTGATTCTTTGTAAATAAAAGGGAAATAAGAGAATGCACAGGCTAAAGCGTTAGTCAAATCTTATAAAAGCCGGTGACTATGGTTTCTAATTTTAGTATCTTCCAAGGATGCGACACGAAGAATTTCAAGAAAATCCCAACTCCCCCAACTACTCTTTACATAAAGCCTTTTTCGAAAATTTTGATTTTCTCAAAAATGGTTCTTAAAATTGTGATTAAAATATCGTATATTTTATTTCATACAAATAAAATGCATATTTTGAATTCTCTGGAAATAGCCTCTGAAGAGTTCTTTATTCTGATTGGGGTTTGCAGAATTTTGCATAACAATTAAACCGTAACAGATAGTCACAAAAGTGTCTGGTTAAAACACAGAATTTATGCCATATACTTTTTTTTATGTAGAGCTGACGGTTTTAAGATATTCCTTGTTATTGGCTTCAGTTTTAAACTAATTAATTCTTCTCTGACGGGACCACAAAAGCGAACTGAACATTCATTATTTCACATACCGACCAGCTTTTAAAAGATTTGACCACTTTGGTCTAGTGTATTCCCTTATTTACCTTCTACTTACAAGCAAGCAAGTAACAGATCATTTCTGCTAATATTTACCTTGATTCGCATGGCGTAGATAAAAGAATAATCTTTTATAAGAAAAATTTTTGTGTGGATCATCTAAAGAACGTTATGTGAATGGCACACATCAGATTTTTCTGCACTACGTTTTTGTCGATCTCTTACGGTTTACCAGTTATACAAAAGTTATATAAAAGTATTCTAGAATAAAGAGGTCTTCAGGGGCTCTTCCCAAAAATTCAAGTTATACATTTCGTATGTCACAAAAGTATCTTAAACCTGCGACATTTTAATCAAAACCGTAACAGATAGATAAAAGCTTGCTTAACAGAGAATATAGATCCTGTTAAAGCCCACAATTTGTCATCATGTACATTCTTATGCTGTTAACCGTGTTTGAAATGTTCAAATACATACACATCTTCTTTTGTGGAAATTACCATTGAGGTATTTTTATTCTTTTCTTTTTCCAAGTTCTTGCAAATATAATTGGAATTCAAAGCATCACATAGCTGCTGGTATCGAAAATATTTGACTATTGTTAATAACTATAACGAAATGCGCAATTAAAACTTACCTGTATTAATAAGAAACAGAAGAATAAGCGGCCGTATAAATAGATTGTAGGAGAGTAAACAGAGAAAATCATGTGTAAGCCACACATGAGATTGTTATTACCTACGTTCGTGCCTTTTAATTTTACACGTTTTAATCTGTTTAAAATGGTGTGTAATAAACAGCGTTCGTTTTGCGTTTATTAGGTCCCAATATGGCGTCTAGCGCAGAGTTTGTCTTCAAACACATCAAAGGAGCCACCCTCGAGTTTCCTTTCCTTATACTCTCTATTCTGTGGCTATATACTACGTTGTTATTCTCTCTGAGGAGGCCAACTGTAAACTATTCATATTCTTAAGTAGCTACCCAAATATAATTAACAGCGTTTCTAATCTTACCAATATCGAAGGAAATAAATGGTCAATATTTTAAGACTTGTAACTTGACATTTGTATGCCTTTAGCGTCTCTCTCTCTCTCTCTCTCTCTCTCTCTCTCTCTCTCTCTCTCTCTCTCTCTCACTCTCCCTCTCCCTCTCTCTCTCCCATTGTTTGTCTGTTTATCTGTCTCTGTCTTGTTTAACTTAACAAAGGGAAATTCTAGAACAAAGCAATCCAATGTAGAAGCATTAAATAAACATGCTTGACGTGCGTTGTTTTTAAGTATATATTAAACCTTTAAAATGAGGTCAGAGAACCTTTTGCTTTACAAAGCAGTAATCATCCTTGAAATACATAAAGCTGGACCATAGTTAATGCCAGTTTACGATTGAGACGATATCTATACATTTATTTCGAACCTTGTGCAAGAAGATTCATTTAACAACTAGCTGCAAGGGCTTATTTACACTTACTTAATTCTACTGGATTTTCTGTTATAAAATCAAAGTATTATAGTATGTGGTTCAGTTTGAAATCTAATCACAAAAGAGATCTTATTGGGAAGAGGAGTGAATTGAAAGTGTTCGAGGTTCTGGATACACTTTGTCGTTCATGGAGAGACAGAAAGTTCTATAAGTAAATACTTTT
The DNA here is from genome assembly GCA_030762935.1 of Hymenopus coronatus. Classification (NCBI taxonomy): domain Eukaryota; kingdom Metazoa; phylum Arthropoda; class Insecta; order Mantodea; family Hymenopodidae; genus Hymenopus; species Hymenopus coronatus. The sequence goes on from CM060900.1 coordinate 217,294,525, forward strand.
CTAGCCATTTCAGGCATTTTAATGACTTTTTGGGATGTAAAAGAGGTATCTCTGATTACTTTTAAAGGTCTCTCATAGCACTGGGAAGGTATTTTGGGGATAAACATGAGGTTCTTAAGTATTTTGTCGGTAGTTACGCATCCCTATATGGGTTTTGCTCTAATTGGCATAGCTTCGTTTTTTCAGTGTTTTTTGTTGTGATTTTAGCACTTTTGAGGGACTTTGAGTACCTTGAGAGCGTTTATCCAGAAAATGTTGTTTTATGAGGCTATTTTAAATCTTTTCATGACATTTGGCATTGTGAGGGTATCTTATGAGTGGTTTGTTACGTTTTGCAGTTAATTTAGCACCTTTTTATACCCTTCGGGCGTTTTAAGGGCATTTAGAGGGTATTTTGAGCTCTGAAAGTAGTATTTTAGCATTATATGGACAACTTTATGTCGGTTTTAAGTTATTTTGTGAGCTTTATAACGGGTATTCACCTTTGCGGCCGACGTTTCTGTCACCTTAAATATACTTGGTTCATCTCTTAAACGATTTTCGAGGACTTTGACGGTATTTTCAGCTCCTCAATAGGTATTTTGGTAACTTTTATGCACAGTTTATGTACCTCTGAAGGTATGTTGTGACCTCCGTAACAGGTATTGAGCACTTTGGATCATGTGTTTCAGACGGCTTCACAAGCATTTTGGATATGTTTAACACATATTAATTACTAAAGAACATGGGGACTCTGGAGGACATATTTCAGCTAACTTTACAAGCTTTTTCAAGGAAATGAGGGCTTTTGAATATGTGTTTTGGCTATTTATTTTGCGAGCTTTAGAACAGCTAATTAGGGCAGGTCTTTTAGGTTAATTTTCTTGAACTTGGAGCAGGTCTTGCAGGCCAATGTTTAAGAAAGGAAAGGGCATTTTCCGGATATCTGAAGGTATTTTGGGATGCATAAAATGTATTAATCCCTCGGGAACAGGTGTTTCATGACACCTTGAAGGTCATCCTGAGTGGTTGAAACCACTACATGAAATGCTCGTCGATAAATTGGACCTTATAGGTGGAAAGGGATAACAGGCGGTTAATGTACTTTGCTTTATTTATTTTGGTTAATAACTACCACCTGAATTCTATGAGACAAATATTGTAGCAAATGTATTTGTTGGCTCAAAATGCTGTTGAAAATAATGTCTTGATTTCATTCCTGCAAATAATTCACTCGATATTTCGACTCTAGACAATTGATGGCTGCACGTCATTCGAGGCTCGCGCACCACTGCACGTTAACACTCCAGTCACTCGCCACTCAGTACAATTCACAACACAAAAGAACTACTCTGTAATACAAACCTTGCTAATTTTATAGTAGGTAAATGAATTCACAAATTTTCTGGAAACTTGTCAAAAATACCGGAAGCCAAAGCAACGAAGAATCAATATTCGCGTTCTGAAGGGTCCTATTAAATCGCGCCGCCCTTCCTTGTTGCAAATCCCAAAATGCGGTGACTCACACACCAAGACATACAGGAGAGCCATTTCATAAGACGGCACTGTCACATTGGTCCCTCCTCAGAGCTGGTTGTCCCAAATGTGGCTTGACGATCCAGATTTATTACCAGTTTCTTCACACTGGGTAGTCTCTGGAGGCAGTACACATAATTTTATCTTCTTTGCCGCAAAGTACAACCCTTGCCATATTTTTTAAGCTTGGGCAGCTTTCTTTATTCCGGATAGGGCGCTATAGCCACACAGATCACTTTGCCGAAAACTTTAGCTGTTAGCCTGCCGGTTGTAATGGGTGTTCATCCGATCGCTTTCTACCTGGAGGTTTAGCGGGCCATCATTTGCATTCCATGATGTCTGTCTACGAGATTTTTTGGCCAGTGTTAAACGCCCACTTTTACTAAAAATGACACTACAGGTGATGTCTACGAGGTGGTCCACGTTGTCAACTGCAGGCTGCTATGCTAGAGAGGGACTCCCGAACATCTCGGCGCATTGTAGACGAAGGTCTGTACTAATGACCAAACATACCGGTGTTTGTTGATGGTTCGGTTATGTTCAAATGTCCACCCGAGTCCCCGAATGTCCTTCCTCAATTAGTTTCGCGACCTCACTCCGAGGGAGTTTCTGTTGACTCCCATTCTCTGAACAGTACGCTCTTTAACCCTCAATGATTACCATTGGACCCAGTAGGAATTTTACATGATGCTGCTTGGTGTGATGTCCTGCTAGCACGGCCTAGTCCCTTCATCTACTTCTACCACGAGTAGCATGAAGTCGGCCTACCGCCAGATACTCTGTCTTCAGCCCTGCGATAGCTCATCCAGCTACAGGCACCGCTGAAATAATAAGGAGATTTGTGGCACACTCTTTCTCTTCAAACTCACTGCAATGGTCGCGATCCTCTGTACAGAACATTCTAGACATGGCATCTGCACAGGTTTAGTTCCTTTCAGATGTTCTAATGTAAAGTTGTACTTTTGCAGCCTCTGGGCGCAATAGGCTACCTGTGGCTCTATATTGAAACCTAACAGATAGGTAAAGTCGGAGTGGTGAGTTGTAAGATGGATTGAGTGACCATACATAAACTTGTGAATGTGCTTCACCGCCTTTACTATCGCAAGGAGCTCTCTTTGGAGTAAGGAAGTGGCTATTTTCTGCCTTTAAGAGCGTCTTGCTGTAGCATATAATCCGCTCAAGGCCCGCCAGGATCTGTGACAGAATACCGCCAATGGCGGTGTCGCTGTCATCGTTTGATCATTATATGGTCGCCACCAGATTGAGGAAATTTCAAATAGGAAGCTGTTAGCGCTGGTACGCTCTCTCTGCCCCTTCTTAACACACGTAAGGCCGGTGCTCTTCCGTATGGCAGGTGAGAGACTTCGCGATGTTGGAGAATCCTCTTACGAACCGGTCGTAGTAGCTGCATAGCCTCAGGACCTTCGCAGTTCACGTTTGACTTATGTGCGAGGCCAAACTCTCAGCGCCGGAACCTTCATCGGCTCCTTAGCCACTTTAGGTGGCGACACCGCGTGCCCGAGTTAATTCAGTTCCTTGCAGAAGATCTGGAACTTCATCATGCTCAGCTTCAAGTTAGCTGCCTGCAGCCTTTGCAATTGCATATTTTAGATATTTTTCGGTATTACAGCCCACGCGATGATGTCATCTAAATAGAACAGACAAGGTTCGTATATCAAACCTCATCACCGATTCCATGAAGCGCAGGAGGGCGGCTGGAGCGTTGCTGAGGATGAAGGACATAACCATAAATTGCGGCCAGTTGAAAATGCGGTATTCTCCTCGTCTCTAGGATTTATGCCCAATTGTAAGTTTCCAGATTTCAAATCCAAAGTAAAGAATAACATTCCGCCAGGGTGTCGTCAATGCGATTTAAGTTGAAACGGGCCTTTCGGTGATGACATTTAATTTCCCGTAATCCACACAGAAACGTAGCCCGAGGGTAGCACCAATACTACAGCGGAGCACCAAGGGCTTTTACACTCTTCAATAATTTTGATATCCTTCATGTTCTCTAACATGTCCCGTACTTAGGCTTCCTCCGCCTGGGGAATACATCTTGATGAATGCCAGATGTGTCGTGCGTTTCCGCTGTCGATGTTATGGTATACTAGGTTTGAGCGACCATAATCGCGAACTTTTCCACCTGTGAAGTGGTTATATTACCGGCCGCCCGCTTCACTAAGTCTTTCACCAAGGGCTCCAGGCCCTTCGAATCGTGGCTGAGCATTACATTGACAGTTGGCTCGCACTACTCTTATTCCGTCCAGGCTTGGATGTCCTAGTCAGTTTCCATCTTTAGCAGCCTCACGGGTAAATGCTCCTAGCAAGTCAGCAATTTTCGGGCAACACATAGTCTGTGTGGTGATGTCTTCTGGTCCGATACAAATATCCTTGACATTGGCACTCCTAGAAGCACCTTCACCATTCTCTCGCTCTTTGCGGGAAACACTTCATTTCTTTCTGCAGATTCCCCGATGTTCTGTTGGGCTCAGAAGCAACACCTTATTTCGATTGAATCATAAATTTCCCCGGCCGACATCGACCGTCACCTCGTGGCTCCTGATGTAATACAATCCCAGTATACATCCTCTGTCACCCAAGCGACAAACAGCCACTGTCTCACAGTGCTCCGTTCTAGCGACAACTCCAGAAAGATCTCCTCCACAGGAAAGATATCGCCTGATGACGCACTAGTTGGTAATGACCACTGGATGTTCGTTTCGGCAAGCCAAAGCCCTTCGTCACATTATATCTGATTACAGTCACGCTTACACCTTTGCATAAGGGAGTCTGGCACCGGTTTCCTTTTATCCAGCCGTCTCCAATGAGGATGTCTTTCACTCTTCTGCACAAGGCACGTTGGCTCCCCCCGGAGTGGGTTGAAGGCGGGCCCGAAATAACACTCATCATGCCGGTGTTCATTCTTTTTCTGCCTGCTCGCTGATTTGGTTTGGACAGATTTTCACCAAGTGATTTGCTTCGCCACACTCCCAATACACACCATCTGAAGATTGTCGACGTCATTTTGGGTTGCTTCTCTCCCTCTGTCATAGCGAATACTCGTAGTCCTCGAGGTGGGAAGCAGCTTATTTTGATCACCTCCATTCTGAGTGCTGGCGTTAACGCCTCGTGGATGTTCTTATAATCGCCGTGCATCAGTCAACTCTGGCATATTTCGGCGTCACGCAGAATGCCGACGAACAGTAGGTAGTTTCCTGGGACATGAAGCTTAGTGGCAGAATCACCAGATTTCTTCCTTCTTTCTCGCTAGCTGCTCGATGACCATGGCAAACACCTGCATAGTCTAACCTGACTGTTGCAGCCTTGGCTTAAGCTGACCGCGGTAGAACGCAGCCAAGCCATAGTAACCCAAGCGGTTCACGAGGACCTCTCACATCCTTTCGGATTTCCCTGACGTACGGATTATATTCGCTACTTCTGTCCTTGGATGCCTGCTATTATCTGTTAGGCTCCTCTTCGGAAAACCATCGATTATGGGTGGCGCCTGTGGGTATTTTCGGCGGAAAACTTCGAAGTTTAACGCCTCGTCGTACTTGGATGAATTAACGCCCTCGGATGTTGGGTTCCGTCCGGTAATCTTGGCCTTCAGCTCCTTCAACTTTTCATGAGGCATCGTTTCTATCGTGGTGGTTATTTCATTCGCAACGCTGTCCACTCTTCCCTGCAGGGCATTAACGCGTACCCCGGGGTCTTTCAGGGGTCAGCGCCATGGTGAAGATTCTCCATCATTCCTCCCAGCTTCTCCAAGACTTTGTTAACATCGGCGAGTAATTCGTCGATATTGGTGTAGGGTGCATTTTCATCCTAGATCTTTTAGTTTTCATTTCTGTTTGCATCTTCCCAATTTTCCCCATACCGAATTCCATCTTCTACTCCATAGTATCCACTTTGGTTTCCAATCCCTTCTCCACATCCGTCTTCACTGTCATTATTTATCTTCCCATCCTGTCCATTTTTCCAATCCTGATTTCATTTCCATTTTAATTTGCTTAATTTTGGCTAACAAACTTTTCACCCTTTCCACCCTCTCACCATTAAAATCACACTTCTGACATTACATCAGTCTATCACAGGTCTTTATTTAAAATGTGGTTACAAATAAAGTTTGAATTCACTACTGCAAAACAATGGTTACCTCGGCGTCACGAATTTTGTAGATAGCTTAAGGCTGTACGCCATCCGTGGCTTGCGTACCGCTGGGCGCTAACACTCCGGTCTCTCAAGACTCAGTATAATTCACAAGACAACAGAAAATCACTGCACTGCAATCGTTCTTGCTTTTGTAGCTATAAAATAACGTCACAAACTTCCCGGAAATTTAACTGAGATACTGGAAGCAAAAGTTTGGAGAAGAATCGAGTGTCATATAAGCGGAGGTTTCTGTTACATTGCGGCGTTCTTCCGTGTTATTTACGCGTCCCAACTGCGATGGCATTCGTAACAATTTAATTTTTCTAATAACATTTTGTGCTCCCCCCCCCCTCAGGGGCCTACTACGTTAGGTGCGGGTTAGACGCACTTGGGGTCCCGAGACAAGAATGGCTCCCTCTGTGGTCACCTTTGAGAAGTGAGGGAGTCAGTGGGTGAAAATACCCACCCATGTGTAGGCCGTGCGTGGATACCCATATCGATGGAAAGGAATATCCTGTTTCTTTGAGGATTGCGCATCTGAGCTTGGGCTTCTGATTATCAGTAACTGGGGGCTATGCGCAGCCTAATATACCAATTATGTTTCTGCTTCGCCTAACGGGAGGCTACGGATTAACCCACACCTCCTCTATCGGTTAGGACTAGGTACTATACCCAACTCCAGGGTGAGTGGGTTGGCGAGTCTGATATGTCCCTTGTGTAGTCCTTTTACCCTCTGGTGTGACCCTATGTTGGACTCCGTGGTGGGTGAGAAGCACTGAGGGATGAATTTATACCATATTTTATTAGCTTCCTAAAGAAAACCCAAACTCAGTTTAATGTTTGGAAAGAAAGTAGTAGAATCCAAGTCCTCGATACTTGGTAATACATAGGGCAGAGGAAGGAAGGACATTTACCACGGTTATCCCATTTCTTATCCAAAAAGACCTGGATAAAATTGCTGATCCGATGTAATCATGCACTCGCTCTCGCAGGGGCACGCTTCTGGTTGAAGCAGTCTTAGCATCCCAGGCATAAAAACTATTGCGAGCAAATATGTTAGGCAGTTACCCTGGGAAAATCGCTATGCACAGGACCTTGAACTGCTCTCTCGGATTTGCACCACCCGCGCATGTGACGGTTTGTCTAATGAGGAGATTCAGGAGGAGCTCTGAGCACAAGGCGTCAGCTCTGTGTAAAGGGTTAAGAGGAGAGTTATGGGTGAATTTGTGCCTACTCGTACCCTACTCCTTAGCTTTGATTGGGTAGAGCTGCCTCAAGGATTTAAGACAGGGTACGAAGCAATCGAGGTTAGGTCATACATCCTGAACCCGCTGCGATGCTTCAAATGTCAACGCTTTGAGCACACTAGTGATCGGTTTACCTGTGCCAACTAAGGAGATGTCACGCACGACGGAGTTTGTACATCGACTCTATGCTGTGTTAACTGCGGCGGTGAGCATCCATTTAGTTCCCGCGACTGTCCCCGTTTTGGAGAGGGGAAAGCGATCCAGGATATCCGAGGGAAAGAGAAGGTGTCCTCGGAAGCTCCTGCAAATCCGCCAACCCCCTGTCCCGCTGCTCGGTACCTACAGATCGGTTCTAGCTAAACCAATACCGAAGCAGGAAATCGCAAAGCACACCTGCGATATCAACGGGGACACAATTGCAGAAAAGACACTCGTAGCCAGTTCACTTACAAGGCCCTCAGTTTCCACTTCCTCGTCGGCTTCACGATCTGCCAACGACAAATCTGCAAGACATTCTGCCATCGTCTTCGGGAAGTAAGCCATCCATAAACGTTGAAAATTCCACATCTGCGAAAACTTTAAGACCAAAAATGTCCGGACCAACTGCCTGAAAGAGAATGTTAAGTCCCCTCCGTAAACATCTAAGGAACGGACAACCGGTTATCCTCTTCATAGGAATCTTGTGGGGAAGCGCAGCACAGTTCGGCGACCACTATCTTCGTTGATCAGTACCTCCAATTCTCAATTGAAATGGGGGCCTCCCCAGTGGAGGAGATGGACTAGGAGGATTTTTCCCTCACTGCCAGACTGCCAGTGCGTAAACGGCAGGATCGTGCTCCTGAAAAAAATGTTTATGCGACAAGAAAAATAAACTAAACTGATCAGCGCAGCCGAATGTGCTGAAACTCCTTCCCATTTAAAACTTATCCTACATCATTGCCCATGGATGTCCTACAGTGGAGCTTACGTGGAATGAGATCACATCCACCAGAGCTTGAATTGTTGATCCACCAGAGCATTGGTCGTATGCTTATAAGAGACCAAGCTCCGTCCTCAAAACTACCTTACAATAAAGCAGTACTGTCCAGTCTGGTATATCCCCAGTGTATGGAGTCCCTGTACATGGGGGCACCATGATTCTTATCAGAGATGATAACTTCGCCGACTGTGTACCCATTCAATCTGACACACAGTTCATCACTGCAAAGATTAAGCTACTTTACATTTGCTTTACCATTGCAGTATATATGCACCCCATTTGACAGCCTCTCGCGCACTGATGTAGCAGACCTAGTTTCCCAGCTAGCAATATCTCTGCTCATAGCGGACGTGAATGCCCACCACCCACTTTGGGCATTCCCTCGGGCTACACCGGAGAGCCTACATTTCTTTCTGACGGCTTCAATAGTTTTTCTCACCTGGATATATCAGTTTGTTCTCCACAGTTGGCGGTTTCCTTACAATGGAATATCATTTCTGACTTACATTCTAGCGACCATTTTCCTATTCGTCTTTGTTTCTTAGCAAAGGATGTACGTTCCACCTGTTCACCTAGGTGGCGCTTAGAACGGACCAGCTGGTGCCTTTATTTTGGTTTGACCGTTTTTCACTATACGAGCGCGACTCGGTGGATTTTTTAGTTCACCACCTCACTGTGAAAATTATTTCTGCTGCTGAGCTCTCTATTCCGCGGTCGACTGGACATCACCGTCGCTTTCCTGTCGCTTGGTGGACAGAAGAATGTCGGAATGCCATTCATGCTCGCGGACGTGCTCTTCGGATCTTCCAGGGCCGACCTACGCTGGTAACCTAATAGAATATAAGATGTGTGCCAAATCTAGACAAGTGGATAGCAATCATGGAGCCAGTTTGTAGGTCCCTTTAATCAACATGCACCTTCCTCTGTCGTATGGGATATGTTAAGGCGTGTAGTCGGCAAACCGACCCATCTGCCGATAGCAGAGTTGAAGACTAATGTAGGCCCCTGTGGTTGATATGTTTTGCGTGGCTAAACATCTTGGCAGTGCTTTCGCCCAAGTGTCTAGCTCAGAACTCTTCTCCTCAGTTTCTTTCAGTTAAGACTCAGGTTGAAGCTCAAGGATTTGCCTTCGGCTCTGGAAACCTTGAACACCCCAACCGCCTTTTTACCATGGCGGAGCTAGACCATGCCCTCTCATCTTCCCGAAACTCTGCGCCAGGTCCAAATGGTATACACATGTTGCAACATCTCTCTCCGGAGGGTAAGGTTTTCCTCCTAGAGGTCTATAATCGCGTCTGGATAGATGACACTTTTCCTTCTCAGTGGTGGGAGGCCACTATCATACCTAATTTGAAGCCTGGAAAGGACTGTCACCTTCCTTCCAGCTATCGTCCAATTTCCCTCACTAGCTGTACTTGCACGGTGATGGATCAGTGAACGGTTGGTGTGGTGGCTGGAACACCACAATCTTCTGACGAACATCCAATGTGGTTTTCGAAGACATGAATCAGCGGTTGACCACTTTGTGTCGTTATCGACGCAGATCAAGAACGCCTTCTTCAGATTTGTCAGACGGCTGGGATATTTTTTGACCTCGAGAAGGCTTATTATGGGGGGGGGGCAGGTATTTTACACTCCCTCCATAGCTAGAAAACGTGCACGCCTACCATTATTAATTCGAGAGTTAATGCGCGAAAGCGCTTTCCGAGAAAGGGATGGGTCGTTTTTTTCAAACCATTTTATTTAAGAGAACGGAGTGCTGCGTGCTCGGTACAAAGCGTGATGCTGTTTGCTATAGCGATACATTCCATGTCGGAATGTGTTCTCCTGTGTCTCTTCCTGTTTATACGTGGATGATTCTGCCATCTTATGTGCACAGCGTACACTGTTTTTTTGGAACGCCGTCTCCAATGGTGTTTGTACAGTCTTTATGATTGGAGCTCCAAAAATGGCTTCCGTTTCTCTCCTGAGAAGACAGTCTGTATAAATTTCTGGCGTCGTAGGTGGCGAATGGCTCCTGCTCTTAATTTGAATCACATTTACTTCCCTTCGCAGATGAGGTGAGATTCCTGAGTTTGGTATTCAATCGAGCACTATGCTGGTCACCACATACAGCATAGCTCAAGCGCGGAGTGACCGTTCTCTAAATATTTTGCGGATGCTCACTGACAAATTTTGGGGTGCAGATCAGACAGTACAGTTCGTCTAAATCGTGCACTGATCCGATCTTAGTTAGACTATGGATGCATCGTTTATTCTTCTGTACGACTATCTGTGCTGAGACGTTTGCACCCTGTCCATCATGGGGGCATTCGTGTGGTTGTTGGAGCCTTTCCAACTAGCCCAGTTATGAGCCTCTACGCTGAATCGGCAGAACACCCTCTGCGGTTTCGGCGGGATGTCCTGTTAGGGAATGATGCCTGTGCCTTTAAGTGCATGCCTTTGCATCCGACGTTTACCCCTTTCTTCTGTACTGAGCTGGGCGCACGATATCGCAACCACATACTTAGTCCATGGGCTGCAGGTTTCCGTTTCCGTGAGCTTCTTCAGAAACACAATATTGTAGTGCCTCGCCTGTTTCCGAAGGGGAAAAGGTTGTCCCCACCTCGGATACGTGCTACCTCCCAGGTAGATCTTGGGATGACAGCTTAGTGGAAATCTGCGGTACCTCTGTCTCTTATCAGTACTTTTTTTTAGAATTGATATCTAAATACAGTGGCCGTTCTTCTATTTACACCGATGGCAGTAAGTCCAGTGACTGTGTTGGATGTGCCTTTTACTGGTACCGAACCACATACTTTCGGTTTGCACATTAACACGTCCATTTATACCGCAGTGCTGTATGCCATCTACCGAGCCATTCTGTATGTACGCCCCAGCAATTTGGGTAATTGCCTTATGATAAGTGATTCTCTTAGTGCCCGTTAGAGTGTTCGTAAATTGAACAACTGTCACCCTCTCGTGCAGCGAATTCAGGATCTTTTGCACCTTTTGCACACCTTGGACACAAATGTGAAGTGCGCAATGATTTCTGCACATGTTGGCTCGCCAGGGAATGACTTAGCGGAGTCAGCAGAAAAGACGGCTACCAGACAACGTAGTATCAACATCTCTTGTGTGACTTCGGAGGACTTTAGGCTTGTTGTGCAGATGTCGGTTGTTTCGTGCTGACATGAGGAGTGCTCTACACTCCGCGACAACAAGCTCCGAGTGGTGAAGGACCTGGTATAATCCACTGAACTTCCTGTAAATCATTTCAAATGGACTAATCATTTTGTTAAAACTGATGAATCTGAAAATGTGCTTATGTGCTTATCTGTTAATGTTATGAGAGAGTTAACTTGTGACAAAGTAGTAATTCAAAAGGTTTACAAAATAGAAGGAGAAACTGGTGCAAAAGTAAAAAATAAGTAAATAGCAATTCCAGAAAACCAATTATTTTAACAGAGAGAAACTGTTAATAGGAAATATTAGATTCCATAATTCTACAATCTTAGGTGCAATGTTTTCTAGTGGCATGGAAGAAACTCGGAAATGTTAAGATACACTTTTCTGGCACAAGAAGAACAGATAATAAAATAGACTCAAAGGTATCAGGTTTCTTACAATTGTTTATTTCTGCTTGGTTAAATTACATTGATTTCTTCAAATATCTGTACACATTAACGCCAAATATAGGCGCTCCTTAGCAACATGAAATATGTTAGGTAAAGGACCCATGCTATCAGTCCTAGCATCCCCTTTCTCATTATGTATTTTACGGTCTCATACACAGATATGAGACAGTTTTCCTCATTTTTTCCTGGTTGTTCATCATTACCTGAAAAAACGAAATTTTAAATACCATTTGCACATTACTTTTCTTGCTTATTTCTTTTGTTCCTAACCAAAGTGTGAAAATTAATCATAAAATTTCAGTTAAATGCATATCTTAATACTTTCAACTGTACACTTTAATTCCTGTTTACTTCAGGAATTCAACAGAATATTGCAGTGGCTATAATCCGTTTTTCTTTCATTACAACACATTTTTGGAAAATTACTCTTTAAACTGGTAATCTAAATATGAAGCAACTCTTAGTGTCAAGCTCCATATTATTTACTTTGTTGTATAGAGCGTGTTTCTTATAGATATTCTTAAATAAGGCTGCTGTAATATGATTCCTGAAGAAGAGCTAACTATGTTTCCTTGTAACGAAAGTAAAACTGATTAAAATACCTAAAACAAAGAATAAGCATTAATAATTTTTAAGTAATAAATTCTGCAAAACCCAAAGTTCCCTAAGCCATAGATTTTCCATTGTTATTCTTAAATAATATTCATGTCTTACATCACACATTAATTTCTGCTCTACAGTTTCCTTTCAAAGAAATTAAACAGATTTTATCATGCCAGAAGCAGGTATTCTACTTTTTGGAACTGCCTAATCCTATGTCTGATTTTGTGCCTTTTTTTGCATCGTATCTTCTAGATCATCTTAAATGGTATGCTTATACCTATAAAGGTTAGTCTTTATCAAAACACCACTTTCTAAACAACAATACAATATATCCTTATGTTTACCACATTATCATATACCTTTTGTTTGAATTTCCAGTTACCACATTAGTAAAGCCTAATAAAAAAAATTGTAGTGAAATAGTAATAGATAAAACATTTAATTTTATCTAACAGAGAAGCACATTGTATAAGAGTTTAATGAATACTGCAAAGCCATTGAACTCAGAAATAAAGGCATAATGGATAATGGTGGTGAACATTTTGAAAAACAACTGGGTTCAGTGGAAAAACAATTGTATTTAATGGGTCTGGTTATAACTTTCATATTTACCACATTCTGTAAGCCTCACAGAACTGAAGTTGTGTTGAAATAGTAACTGCTGAGTAAACATTTATTTTAATCTCATAAAGGGCATACTGTATAATGCTTACTTTACTAGAATTGTGAGCAGTGTACTATAAAGTACAGTCTAATATAATTTATAAAGCATAAAGATAGATTTGAACATTTTAATAACAACTGTATGCAATGGAAAAAGCACGGATATTTAAAGGTTATATTTATTACCTTCATAATTAAACTTTGACATACCCATTAGACCAAGGCTTCTCAGAGTGCATGCTTTAGTGCTTTGTATGGTGCAAGGTGCCAAATATATATTTTGATAGATTGAACCCAGTTCCTTGATTTTCAACAATAGTGCTGTCACTCTCTTTCCTAAACCTATGTCTGGTTCTATTGACCTGTAACACTCTATCCTATTCTACTCTATTCTTACCTTCTCTGCTGTTTCTTCCAGAAAGAGAAATATTTGATCCAACTCAAATCAGACCTATGCAATAATGCACAGGACTTCTGCACCTGGGTTTGCATGTGTAAGATGTTGCACATTTGAGAGGTCCTTGACTAGACTTATTCTGTACAAGTTAAGTTTCCAACTATTTGAAGTGTTTGAATCACGTGGTTGAGACAATACATTGTCAACATGGCATATCAACAAACTGTTTTTTTATGTGCTTCAGAAGTGTATGGCATCTTGCAAGAAGTAGAGCCAAATAGCCTTATCCCTGAGAGAATTACCAGCTTTTTGTCTGGTTTTGTTAAACGTTGTACGTATGTTGACAAGCTTCAAATAACAGGTTCCCCATGTATGCAGACATCCCATTTTCTGTCAAAAGACTTGCAAATTTTAAAACTGGGAGTTCTTAACTGGGAGGTTTTAACATGAGATTGATTTCTACAACTTGTTTAATGCACCAACGTATATCTGCCCATGCCTGTTCTGACCACTAGATAATTACATTATTTATGCTTATGTAGGATTAAAAGTAGTTGCAACCCAGATCAAAACATCTCCTTTAGTGCCATAATATTTCCAATATCCAAAGGAAAGAAATGAATAAAATATTTGAGTGTTTGCACATATCTAGTACCCTTATAAAAACAGTCTCTAATATAAAAAGTATATAACACATCCAAAAAATATAATTGTAACTTCATAATCAGCTTGAACTGTAATGATGAGATATTGAGGTACAAAATTTGTTGACAAAGAAGTGACAGTTTTAAACCTACCATAGAAAGCTAAAAATAGTTAAAAGCTCAATAGTACCAGTAGTTTAACATGAACTACTGGCAATTATATAAAGAAGATACAATCATTGAAGCCAATATTTAAGCATCAAACACAAAGTGAAAAGTGTGAAGAATATAATACTTGTATTTTGTAACATCTCACTTAATATCCCATGTCTAATGAAAGGATATTATTATAAATATGAAACTATTATTGTGATACTTAAATGTATTTATTTTTTTTTTTTTTGCCTCATCCACCGCTTAGAAGATAAACGACCTTCTCAACCACTGCTTAGTAGCAAACTACTGATTAGATAAATATAAAATGAACAACAAAGACAGTGGTGGCAACTCTTTCACTTAATTCTGGCTAACATAGCTATCATGACTAAACAATCTTACCACGGTGGAACTTCATGTTGGAACTTTATCTCTGAATGAAAATTAGTGATACTTCTTTCCGAGGGAAAAAAAAAAACTCTCTGTATACTGAATCAATGCTCTTAAATGTTGGCATGTATGATTCAAAAATTATACATGCTGTTTCCAAACGACACCATATGAAGATAGCACTCAATTGGCTTACTCTTTGACTTATCTGAAACTTGATGTTGCAACTTCCAAACTCTTCTATTTACTTTTATAAGTTTTAAAATTGCACACATTTTGGATTAGGCACCAAAGAAAAAACAGTTATCATATGCCACACCCACATGCTATGTTTTCCATTACTAAGGTGACCTGTGCTGCGCCAGCGTGTCCATCAAACCACTCCAGCACCAGGCGATTGGAACTGAAGCTACCAACTAGCAGGTAGGCCAGGCACATGAAATTTGGTTACGTACGACTGCCTAATCCATGGTGATTTTATGGAAGTTTTTGTATTTGCCTAATTTAGAGCTGGAAGTGATATTCACATATCATGTATTGTATGGCCAACTAGGTCCACATCTTTGTTTGGTGTCATTTTGAAACACCCTGTGTATAAACATAAGTGGGCAAAATCAATTTACAAAACTGAATCACTCTGTAACAAAAAAGTTATAAACCAACAAGTAAAGCGTTTTAGGTTAGATGAAAAAAATATATTGAATGGCTAAATAGATTTTATTGTCTTTAAATAAAGGCTTGTTAGTAAGACCATTGAAAGTCTAACAAAGTTTTTATCTTTAATAGTTAACACTTTCAAAAAAGTGTCTCTTATTTTCTAAACTTGTGACCTATCAGCTTTGCGTCTCACTTTTTAAAAGTACAAAATGATTATTTTTGATTTTTTTCAACACCATCTTTAGTAGGACTACACTAGGTTTGTGTAAGAAACAAAAGTTTTTATTTTTCATATTTTGCCTGTTTTATTACCCACACTTATGCCATTTCTGTAATAAATGAAGTGTTATTAAAATTAGTCTCATTCAGATGATTATATAATACCTTTATTCAATAATTTATTTATCTGTTTGTTTATTTTTATGTTGATTTTTAAAAAGCAGTAGCTAAATATAACCTACATGCTATAGTTACAAACTCTTGAACTATTCGGGAAATAAATTTGCATTATTCAATTTATTATTGAGAATGTTACAAATCTTCACTAACATTTTTGGTTTAGAATAAAACCTGTAAAATTGTAAAAAGAAAGTAATCTTTGGATTTTGAATACCCTATTACCTTTTTGCCACACAATCCATATTTTAGGCAACAATGAAAATGTGAAAAATATATGTTTTTAAGTCCTGATGAGAGTGTGGTTTTAAGACATTAAATCATATAATACATAAAAATAAGTTTAGTTATTAAGTATATAAGTTATTACTTTTATATATGGATATTCCAATTTACATTTTCATAAATTTTATGTCAAAAAATGTTGTTGCTCTCTTATACTCAATGATACTTTTATCATACATTATTTAAGGTTTTATAATATTTCCATACTTTCATTTTTATACTATAGTTTTCTCTTTGTTTACAACTTATTATTTTATTTGAAGCCATTTATACAAAAATTTTACTGTCACAAATCAGATTAATTTCTTTGTGTATCTATGACATCTGTGACAATCGCAGAAAGAACATTATCCACTTGTTGAATAGTCATTTGTAGGTCATATATAATAGGAGTGACTGGCGTGGATCACCTCTAGTGACTGCTTTTATGCTTGATTGCTTCTTATTTCATTTTGATATTTCTTCACGTTGTAACTAAACAACTTGATACTTAGCATTTAAGTATGACTTAATGCATTTGTGAATATTTCCTCTGATTCCAAAGCTATACCGCCTGGAAAGTAAGATTTTATGCCTTAAAACATCATACCCTTTTACTAGGCACAAGAATAATCTTACCATAAGTGTGCTTTTATCAATTGATTGTTAAAGTCAAACTGATCATTTACCTATTGCTGTTTCTGTGGATCGACTTTCTTTTAAACAATATTGGCTATCTAAGGGAATGTTATTGTACTCTAAAAAGGATGTTAATCTTTCAAATTCATATACTGACTTTTCAAAAATTATTGAGAAAACTGACTGTGCACTTAAAGGTCTGTAGTTGTCTTTGCTTGCTTTTCCTGGTTTTTGTGAAGTAGAGTAAATTTTGAGACTTTAAGCTTATCAAAGAATATACCGGAGTCAAGAGATGCATTATTCACATTAGTTAAATGTGCTGACATATTTTGTGCAGTATTTAATCAATAAATCTGATATTTCACTATTCCAAACTACTATTTACATTTCATTCCTTGTAGGTACTGCTTTTCGAATTTCATTTTCTGAGTTCAGTGGTAATAGAATTTATTTATTTCAACATTTTATTGGGTTTATGCTGAGGTGGGAGGTTTGGGAGGGATGATTTAGGTTCATGAGTTTGTCTGCTGTTTTTGTGAAATAAGTATTAAAGCACTCAATGATATGTTGTAAAATTTTGATTATTATTACATTTAAAATACAAGTTCAGTTATACAAGTTCTTCACCATTTTTTTTTTTACCCCCATTTTTAGAGCTTCATTTCCTCACCTTTTTGGTTTCCGAATTGCCTTTCTGTAAATGTTTCTATACTTATTTATAAATGTATCCCATTTTTGTTTATAACGCCTTGGTGATTTAGTCTGTTGAAAATTTATAGCTTTTGAATTAGGGTTTTTATTCCTTTTGTGGTGCATACAGTTTCAGTATGAGTTTTTAGATTTGCAGGTTTTGGAAGGAAACCAATATTAAACCTGTATGCGACTATGTTTAGAAAGACATTAAACCTTAACTTATATTTGGTTTCTGGAAAACACTCTTCCACATTTCCTTTCGGAACGATTCAATAAACATTTTATGCAGTCAGAATTAGAAGCACTTTCTATAATTTTTTATGTATGTATTGGATAGATACCGGTAATACCTGGCCAAGATCTGATATCTACAACATCTTCAACTACTGGTGGTTTTTGAAAAATTTGTAATGTTTTCATCCAGCAGCAATTATTTGGATGTGTTACACTAGTTGGAATCTCTATTGTGTTTATTAGGTTACATGATAATAGTATGTCCTTTAATTCATTTACTGTTCTGCTGTTTCAAGAACATCTATGTTCCAGTATCCACCAAAGACGTCTGTCTGGCATAAAACTCCTTTCAGTATAAAATCTGACTTATAACATATTTTGCTATGACTAATTCTATGTATTAATTTTTTATAGCAAATGCCATTATCTGAGCAATCATTTTAGTATTGCGGTTTCTATTCTAATTCTTAAGAAAGTGCTCAACTTACATCATTTCATTTTATTAATTTGTCAGTTAAGAGATAGGGTTCATCAGAGTATTTTGATAGTGGGCTGAAATGGACTAATTTCAGCACTCACAATTTTCTGGGAGATTTACGCTACCATCTTATTGATTGTAATAATAACAGTGATGTTTAGAATGTACAACGTAATCATACAAGTTTCCAAAAAGAAATCTGTGCTTCCCTGTGTCTGTGATCAGCTCTGTGAACTACAAGATTATGTTCTCTTGTCATAAGCCCTTGTGAAATAAGTGCATAACTAATTGGTTTAACATAACCTGATCACATTTTCTGCATGCATTAGCTGTAGAATTCCATGACAATATTTATCACTGCAGATGTTGAGATATTACAAAAGAAAGGATGCTCGACTGCAGTGGGTATAGAGAGTATGGAACAGCACCTTAAAGTAGTAGCTCATTATGTAGTGTTCAGTTTAGGAGTTGCATAACTATTTTAGATATCATACACAGGTTTATACAGAAAAGAGCAATCAAAACAGAGTGAGCTATTTGGTTAAAATGTAGTTCCTAGTAGTTCTATTGGATCCGCATCTGTGTTTAGTAGCCATATGGAATGTATTACAGCACAAAAAGACAAATATGTCACAGCCAGATGTTTTGGCATTACCCCAAAAAATTGTGCGAAGCTACATATTCCTATGCAAGCAAATGTAGCATTGGAATACGCTCCTTTTGGTTTTATACCCAAATAGCAGGTAATGATTTGCCACTTAGCCTTTTGAAATACAAGGCACTTGAGCTTGAGAAAACTGGAAGCTCTTTCCAAAGCTAGAGCTATGGCACTAATAAAGCAACTAATCACCTATTTTAAAATGTGTGGCCAATTTTGTAAATGAGTTTAACTTGTGCCGCCAATCAACATAAATATACAAAGGGATGAAAGTGGTGTCTATTTGAATAATATGCTACCAAAACTAAATGTGGAAAAAGGAAAAAAGGAAGTGATAAGCCTAAAAAGCATTACATGAGTTTAAATATCACAATAGTCGCATCCTGCAATGCATTTAGTAGTTTCATTGCAATTATGCTACTGATGTTAAAAGGAATTTAATGATGACCTGAGCTGTAAGTTAGTGCTCCAACTGGATCTCTTGCTTGCATGAATTATAGCAGTTATTGTTATAAATATATATATATATATATATATATTTCTCTTCTTTTTTTTTTTTAACGTTCTTGGACATTTCCAGAGACATTTTGCTATTTACTGCAGATGGCCACATTTCTTACTTTACAATTTGAAAATATTGCTACTGTTAAGGCAAATTGTGAACTGCAATTGGGTAAATTTACCTCAAAAATCAAGAGGCCCAAAACAACAATCTCTAATAGCATACAGTTACCAATTAGGAACCAGTAAGTATATAGCGGAACATTTACCGGTGCAACTATCGAGTGTCAATGTATTTTTGAAGAGGTAGCTGCAAATCCAGAAGACAAAAACCACCTGTGGATTTTATGAAGTCAGCTACTATTCGGATGTAACCTCAAAGAAGGGTGACAGGATTCAATGCCTTTACTTCAAAACTGTTTCGTTAACAAAGCTTTGGAGCGGCAGGTCCCTAACAATTTCATTTGAGGGGTTTGTAGCAAAAACCAGATAATTCCATTTTTGGACCAAAATGAGTTTGAGTATTCATGGTATATAATGTATCATTGCACTTCTTTTGGAGCAAAAACCAGAGGTGTGTGGACTTATCTGAATGAGATATGTTTCATTGCCAAAAGAGACCGTAACTAGTTTGGAGCAAGAATACGACTAGTCCTGGACTTATCTAGTTCTTGCGCCAGCAGATGGCAGCACTAGAGTATTAGCTGTTTCTTGTTAGTAAAATGGCTGCTTGAACTTGGTTTTCTGCTGTTAAGCCAGTCTATTGTGTTTTAAAGATGCCATCAGGTAATTCAAGCTGTGATAATGTTGGTGGTAAACATTCAAGGAAAAGAAAACATGATCCCAGTAAATGAAAAAAAAATACTGACAAACTGAAAAGATTAAGGGGTGAATCATATGTCTCAAGTAGTGGAAAAGATGTTCCAGCTCGTGAAACAGGCCCGGCATGTAACTTTAGGCGAAAGTGCATTGATATTTTGATCGCAATGAAAAGCAGGAAATATTTACAAAGTTCAATGCACTTTTAGGTAAAGAAGCACAAGATGCATTTTTATCTGCATCCATTACACCAACACCTGTTCAATGACAGAGGCCCAGAAAAGGTGAAGAGCCAGGGATTCGTAACTTCTCATATAAATACAAGATATGTCTACTTACTTGTAAACTATGTATATTGCAACTGATTAGCTTAACTTGTATGAATTAAATTAGATTTTTGTCTGCAAAATGTGCAGAATTAAAAAAAATCGCACAATAGCAGTTCCTATCATTAAAATGAAGTAAAGATTATACAATGCTATTTTTATTATTTTATATATATATATATAAAAAACATTTTGTAATACTAGTAATATGTTTGTTTCAGATTCAGCTCAAAACCAAGGAGCATGTGGTGTGCAAGGAGGCTTTTTGCAGTCTTTATGGAATTAAGAAAGCACGAGTTGAATGCCTGTCTTTGTATGTGGCAAAGAACATTGGTTCACCTCCAGACATCAGGGGAAAGCATCACAACAGGCCAAACAGGGTGAGTGCTAATGACACTGAAAGTGTATTATGCCACATACAGCAATTTCCAGCCCAAACCTCACACTACAGTCGGAAAGACAATATCCAAAAGGTTTTTTTATCACCTTACCTCAATCTGAAAAAAATGTACGAGTTATACTTGGAGCAATATGAGCCTGCAGTATACAGGGCTTTAACAACAGAAGGAAGAGGAAAAAATTGCAGGGTTTCATATGATTATTACTATAGATGTTTTAATGATAAATACAAAATTTCTTTTGGCAGCCCAAAAAGTGACACATGGGAAAATGTGACTCGTTAATTAAATTAATAGCAGACTGTATTGATAATCCAGACCAATAAAGAATACACGAAACAGAGAAGAAAGTGCACTTGTATAAAAGTGAAATATTCTATGACAGGCTTAGAACTGAAACTAAAAGGGCAAAGGAAAACACAAGTGTTACATGTTTAGCATTTGATTTTCAGCAAAACATGACATTAAATGCTTCCTTCAACAGATATGTTTTATTGCATGCAAGTTTGGATGTATAGCTTTAATATACATTGTTGCTCTAGTGGTAAGGCACACATGTTCATGTATACAGATTGTGATGGTAAAAAGGCTCCTGATGAAGTTGTTTCCTGCTTGGACTGGTACATAAAGAATGTAGTTTCTCCTAAAACTAGTGAACTTGTGCTCTTCTCGGATAACTGTGCTTCACAAAACAAAAATAAAGTACTGGTGCAATATATGTTCAATCTGACATACTCGAACAGATTTCAGAAAATTTCTCATTATTTTCCTGAACGAGGACACTCATTTCTGCCCTGCGATAGGGACTTTGGCAATATTGAAAAGAAGAAGAGGCTTATAACAAGACTGCATAAACCTGAAGGGTGGCATTCACTTGTCAGAAAGTCATCTAAATTATATACAGTTGTTCCTGTCAATCAAAACTTATTCAAAAATTTTGGTGCCCACTTCAAACTTTTGATCAAAGGAACCATGAAAACAAGATATAATGAGCCTTTCAAAATTTCAAAATACAAAGTATTTCAATACAGTTCCCAGCTCAATCATATTTTCAAAGTAAGTCAAAATCAACATACAACTGTTACTTTATTGTTCAGCCCTCTGAACAAATCAAGAAAAGGAGACCTTGGTTTTCCAGACAAAATATTGTACCATGGGCCTTTGCCTATTACAAAGGCTATATATGATGATGTGTTGAAACTGGCAACAAAATACATTGCCTCAGCAGATATGGAGTTCTGTAAGAAACTGTATTATAAGGGTAATACAAATGAAGCCAGTGAGCATGGCTCAGATGACAGTGGCTAAAAGGTTATTGGCTTAGAATAAATAGTATTAATTAACCTTCACCACCTGTTTTATTTATTTTATTGTTTCATTTTTTATTATAATAAATTCTATTCAGTTCAATAGATTTTCTGAAAATGTAAACTGTGTTTCGCTAGATATTTTTCATTTCATTAATACACAAAGAGAAATTATACAGAACTTGTAGTTGCAAAAATATGTACTTTAATAATATCATATGCTTTGTTTGTAAAATATATTCATAAGATTGTTAAGAATGACTAATAAAAATGATCCAGCATTGTTTATATTTATTTCTTTACTTATAATTAATGATTTAACCAAGTAATATACCATATTAAAATGTTTGGTGCAAAAACCAGATAAGTTAAGATTAACACATGATTATTAATTATTAACTATAAAGCAAACATTAGTAACTTCATCATTCACATTCATATATAACACACACAAAACATACAGAAGTCATTCACTACAATTAAAATTTTTGAATTTCTAAGAATACACCCATTTAGAGGATGCTAAACTTTGATTTTGCATTTACTCCAAAAGTAGATTTTGTGACTTATCTGGTTCTTGCACCAAACCCCTCATTTGTGGTCGTTGCACTTGTGGTTTTTTTATAAGTGAATTGATCCTTTGTTTTTCAGTATGAATGATAAAAAGCATTTAGTATTAAAATTACAATGTTCCTTTGGCAGGTGTAGTAACTGTTTTTTTTTTTTTTTTTCATATTAGGTTTACTGTATAAGATATTATCTAATTTGCACCCTCAAATTGTTAATCTTGTAAAACATGGGGTACTTAAGCACTTAAGCTTGTACATACCATTTTCATATTTTAGACTAATAGAAATTATAGAAAAATTTAGGTTTCTGCCTATCTAGTAACTAAATTAATGAGATTATGTTCTATGTCCAAAAGATTGTCAAAAGGTTTGCAATTACTCAAATTACTTCACTGTGGCTTATTACAAGGTTCCATAAAGAGACTCTATATGCTACATATGATGAATAGATGTGAAACATTGTATATTAGAGAATAGGGTAAAATTATACATTATTATTGTATATTTCTGAGATGGAAATTGCATTTAAATTGCCTGTATTGAGTAGAATACTTGCACTAAAAGATATAATCTAGTATGATTTTAAAATTACAACTCATTATGATTTGAAAGGATTTATGAAATTAAAACACATTGGTGAAATATGAAAAACCTCACAAGAAATTGTAATTGGGGAAATATGGAAATCCGGAATTCAAGGGATATGTAGGAAACTTAGACAAACAACCTAAGAAATAGAGAGCTAAGAAGAAAATTTGTGCTAGCTCCAGAAAAATGAGATTTTTAAAATTATTTTGGACATTTAAAACCATGCATTGCTAAACTTCAGTAGAAAATGTACTTCTTTGACATTTTTATTATGCATATAGCCTGTACTTTCATGCTGCAGAATTGCATTTTTAACAATTTGAATTTACAAGTGATCATTCATAATGATCTGTACCAGTTAGGTAAATAGCACATTGTACTTCAATGTATATATTTCTCAAATTCATATATGCAGCATCTTTTACTATTCAAATTAATCTTTGCCCATGGTTAATACTCTATTATCCTTGAATTCTCAGAATTGCATCAAGATTTATGGATTTAATGCAATATTGGGTACAAATACAGTTAGGTATTTATATTTTGTGACACTCAACAAAAGAGTTTTAAAAATTCAGCAAAATGAAAGCCAGATTTTTCTCCAAAGATAATTGAAATTAAGAAATTCTACATGAACATATTTAAACTTCTTTTTGAATATCGTATTAATTATACTTATAGATTCTTTCATTTCATAATGCATATCATAAATATAACACTGTAAACGTATGTCAGTGCATTAAAAACATCCAAAACATTATACCAGCCATAATATCAAATGCTAAAAAGGTACCTAAAACACAATCTTGAATTTATTCTTGATATATTATAAAACTCAAACATGCTCCGTCTTACATTTTTATCTATACTTTCTAAAACTTCAATAAAGTTAAATTGCATAAACAGAACAGTATTTCTTGATATTTTATTTAAAACAGGAAAAAGCATCTCTATTAATTAATCTGAAAGCAAAGGGCTTAATATAGTAGTGCAAAGATGTAGTAACATTTTAAATTACTCAGTAAGAAGTCAAAAATCTTTCGCTATACTATGGAAAGCTTTTACCATCTGGAAAATAGGTGAAGTCATCCACTATGCTACATTTCCAAAATCTGAAGCACAAAATCTTTGAAACTTCTTGAATGCATGTAGTGTGTGTGTGTGCACATGTGTATGAGTGTATAAGTGTGTTTCTATGTGTAATGATATTTCTCTTGCCTTGAAATCACATACCATACTAATATTTATTAACTGTAATTTAAAACTCCTTATACATGAAGTTACCTACAGTAAAGGGAATTCAATATAATAATTTTACAAAAAATAATTTTGCAACTTAGTAATAAAAATTTATAGCCCATATAGTTAGCAGAGCTCGGATTTCTAAGTTATTTAATTACAAGTGTGAAAGACACCTTTAACATTTTACTATACCTAGAAAATGTGCTTAAAACAATTGTGATATTTAAGAAAAATATTCCCCCTCTTTCCATGCAATATTTGATTATAAACTCACTTTTCTTGTCAGCTGCAAATGATATGCCCACAATCAGCACCATGAAGATTAGAGCGACCAAAATGAGGATGACTTTGACCTTCATTTCGCTGAAATCAGTTTTAAAACACAAACACTGTTAAAGCAACACAGATACTTATACTTAATAGCTAATGGCACTTAATGTATATAAGTTACATTGTCAGCTTTTAAATTAGGTTTAATCATTGCAAGATAGATTGAGTCTTATCGCCTGCCTGGAA
This sequence comes from Hymenopus coronatus, assembly GCA_030762935.1. Classification (NCBI taxonomy): domain Eukaryota; kingdom Metazoa; phylum Arthropoda; class Insecta; order Mantodea; family Hymenopodidae; genus Hymenopus; species Hymenopus coronatus. The sequence goes on from CM060900.1 coordinate 217,319,176, forward strand.
AGTGTGGTGGTAGCGTGTCTGCCTCCCATTCAACAGGTCGTGAGTTCAAATCTCACTTAGAGTGAGTTACTCGGATAAGGCTTTTATCGCTGTGGCCTCTCACTTGCCTCTCACCTAGACGGCCGGGGTTCGATCCCAAGCGACCGCATGTGTGAGATTTTTGGTGGACAAAGTGGCCCTGGGGCGGCATTTCTCCGGGTACTCCGATTTCCCCCGCCATCGCATTCCACCGGTGCTCCATCATTCATATATAACCAGTGTCACCGCCTGTGTTGCCATAAGTATTTAAAGCGGGCGTTAAATGAATCTAATCGAAAAATTGTTTATAATTCATGGCCACAACTTTGAATACTGCATAGCTTAATTACTTCAACATCCAAAGTCAGTATTTCACATTATTATATATATATATATATATATATATATATATAGTGTCCAGATGTTTGCTCGAATTCTAACATCCAAGCTGTTTGGGCTCTTTTTTTTCTATTATTAACAATGTACTCTGACAAATATTGACCAGAATCACACAATCTATTCATATAACAATAAAAAGTAAAACTATGCAACGTTTCTTAGGAACTTTACTATGGCTGCAGTAAATTTACCTGAAGTTGAACATTTCCAACCAAATCTCAATATCAAACTTTTAGATGGTATTTGCATGCTCAAGCACTATAAAAGCTAAGTATTTGCAATAATTTAAATAAACAATATATAAATTATTAGAATTATCAATCTTAGTTGTAACTTACTATTAACTGCCCAAGAGCCTGTTAAAATAACAAAGGAAATAAATATGTAGTTCTTTATCTGATTTCATATTTTTTTTATAATTTCTATTTTCTTATGATGGTCACTCCAAAAGTTTTCAGAATGGACAATGATGAGTTGTGATATGAGTATTTTTCTATGAGTATTTTATAGTAATTCTTGCAACTTGTGTGCTTTGGTATATAAAGTTTCAAATGATGTTGTTTTCACTTTTATTTCCTGTTGAACTCTTGAGTCCAATGTCTCAAATTCTACAAATAAATCTAAAGGTCATATATCTCTTTGCATTATCAACTATTGTTTAAAAACTTACATCTGTAGTTGTCATTTACATTCATTTTACACTTTAGGATTGATGGTAAAATACTTATATAATTTGTTAAGTTTCATAAATATCTAATATGAAAGTATCATTTACCATATGCATTTTATGAATTTAAAAGAAATCTGTGTGTGTATGCGTGCGTGTGTGTGTGTGTGTAAATATTTATGGCCAGCTTATTGTTGTTTCGACTCACATCCTCGATAAACTCCAAAGGCAAATTAACCTCCAAAATTGCAGTCTGGATGTTATTTCATCTATCACCCACTAAGTATAAAATCTATTGCTACTACAGGACAGTAACCTAAGTCTTAGAATTCCGCATACCAGTTGTTTATATATATATTAATATTACTCACATATTACACAGCATATAATTTAAAATCTTACTGTGGTTATAAAATTGATTGCCATAACCAACATTATGAACGGACTTCCATCACGTATACCAAAGCTAGAGTATTTTATATGGACTCAGAGCTTGCTTTAGTATTTGTAGGTGGTTATATGTTTATCATAAACATTCCCAAATAATTAGACATTCCTTAAAAGGTGTTTTTACCTGGAGAGTGTAGGTCTGTTTGATTTCGGTATTACAGTGAGCGTCAACAACAGCAATTGCTACTAGATGCCTCTCCGGACGTCTGTACAGACGATTAAAGTATTTGTTCGGAGAGTATAGCTATATCCTCTTGTTATTCTCTCTGAGGAAGCCAACTGTAAACCAGTACCATTCATGTTCATAAGCAGCTACTGAAATATAATTAACAGTGTTTCAAAGCTCAAAATATTGAAAGAAATAAAGTAGTGAATATTCTAAGACTTATAACATGACATTTACATGCCGCTAGCGTCTCTCTCTCTCTCTCTCTCTCTCTCTCTCTCTTTCTCTCTCTCTCTGTTTCTCTCTCTCTCTCTCCCCTCCGTGGTGTAATGGTTACGATGCTAACTACATATACCCAAGGTCGCGGGTTCAAACCCGGCGGAGATAGATGGATTTTTTCGGGTGTAAAAATCCTCAGCATGGCTTCCTTCGGAAGGGAAGTTAAGCCGTGGGTCCCGTGTCGTAGATTTACGGCACGTACAAGAACCTCAAGCCTGATAGAGAGGCCTCTGAGCCAAATTAAGCGGTCTTTCACGCCCAATTTAGAATGGGGCGCTGAGAACCACAGTAGTTAAAGAGCGTCCATAAATATCACGTCATTTCCATTTCTCTCTCTCTCTCCGTCTCTGTTTATATGTCTGTCTCTGTCTCTCTCTCCTTCTCTCTCTCTCTCTCTCTCTCTCTATATATATATATATATATATATATATATATATATATATATATATATCTCACTCTCTTTCTGTCTTTGTGTCTCTAGATGAGAAGGTTTTTAACTTATCATATCACATAAAAGGGAAATTATAGAAGAAACAAATCCAATGTGGAAGCGATATATAGGCATATTTGACGTGCGTTTGTTAATTTTATATTAAACCTTTAAAATGAGGACACATAACTCTACTTTACAAAGCAGTAAGGTGTTCACATTAAAATACGTAGAGCATGACCATAGTTTATTGCAAGTTTACAGCTGAGGCTAGTGTCTATGCAATTATTGAAAACCTTCAGCAAGAAGATGCATTTAACAAATAACTGCAAGGGCTTATTTACACTTGTTTAATTTTCATTTCCTTTGTGTCTTTAAATTAAAATATTATATGCTTTGGTTGAAATCTAATCACAAAAGTATTGGGAAGAGCAGTGAATTGAAGGTTCTGGAGACAATTACATTTTATCGTTCATGGAGAGACGGAAAGTTGTATAACTAAATACTTTTCCAGCCATTTCAGTCGTTTTCAGGAATTTTTGGACTGTAAAAAAGGTATCTCGGATTATTTTTAAATGTGTTTCTTAGCACCGGGACGGTATTTCTGGGCTAAGCATGAGGTACTTATGAACTTTGTCAGTAGTGACGGATCCCTATAAGGTATTATGCTATATTCTGGAGTAATTTCTTTCGTTTTTGCAGTATTTTTGTGCACTTTTTGAGAGATTTTAAGTACTCTGAGAACGTTTATCCAGAAAACGTTGTATATTAAGGCTGTTTTAAAGCATTTCAAGACTTTTCGTACATTGTGAGGGTGATTTATTAGCATTTTATTCCGTTTTTTTTTTCGTTATCTTGCACCTTTTTGTGCACTTCTGACATTTACGGAAATTTAGAAGGTATTTCGGTCTCTGGAAAAGGGGTTTCAGCATTATATACACAATTGTATTGCGTTTTTTAGTTATCTTGCAGCTTTTTGTGCATTTCTGACATTTGAGGGCATCAAGAAAGCATTTCGGGCTGTGGAAAAGGTATTTTTAGCAATATACAGAAAATCTTATGCCATTTTTAGGTTCGTTTGTGAACTTTAAGCATTTTTTTTCCCAACCTGAAGACACTTGAATAATATCTTTAACCATGACCTCCGGAACAGATATTGAGCACTGTGAATCAGGTGTTTCAGACCACTTCACCAGCATTTTAGATATGTTTCAGTCAGTTTGATTGCTGAGGTACATGAGGACTCCAGAGGGTATATTATGTCTCACTTTAGAAGCTTTTTCAAGGAATTGAGGGCTCTTGAACAAGTATTTTGGATGTTTTCTTTTGCGACCATAGGAACAGCCTTCCAGAGCAGATCTTTTAGTTCAATTTTCTTGAACTTAGAGTAAGTCTTTCAGATCAATTTTACGAAAGGTAAGGCATTTTCAAGACATTTGAAGGTATTTTGGGCTCCATAAAAGGTATTAATTCCTCGGGAGCAGGTGTTTCAGGGCATCTTGAAGGTAATTCCAAGTGGTTTAAAACACTACATGAAACCTTGTCGACAAATTATGCCTTATAAGTTAATAGGGATAACAGTCCGTTATGTACTTTCCTTTGTTTTCTTGTTTAATATCTACCATCTTAATTCTATTATATAAATATTGTATCATATGTATATATTGACTCAAAATGTTATTGAAGATAAAGTCTTGATTTCATTGCTGCAAATAACTCATTGACATTTCGACTCTTAGACAACTATGGCTACACGCAGTTCGTGGCACGCGCACACTGCAGGCGAACGCTCCAGTCACTCACGACTCAGTAAAATTTACAGCACAAAAGAACAACACTGCAATGCAAACCTTGCTTGTTGTATAGCAGGTAAACGAATTCAGAAATTCAAAATCTTCTCGGGCTTCTAGCCAGGTAATAACTTGGCTTGACACCAACGTTTCGAAGAAGTGCATCTTCCTCGTCTTCAGGGTGAACTGATGGTTTGAGCTTGCGGAGACTGGTATTTATAAGAGCTGGGATGAAGCTAACATCTGATTGGTTCGCGAGATATTATGGCTTTGGGAAAAATCCACCTTAAGGACTAACCCGAGCTGGCATGCCCGGAGTGTCGGGGTCTCCCAGGATGGGCCTACCGACTAAAAAACCCCTCCACCGGTATTGGAAGGTAAGGATACTGCGGTACCGCTGTTGCACCCGCGCAGTAAAAGGTAAAGGTGAACTGGCCCGCTGTGCGGCCGCCAGGGGTGAGGGTTGTGCTAGTAGACCGGCTTGACCGAGGCCCAGCCGGCCCCCGTAGCGAATTATTGGTGAGGAGTTAAGGAAATTGTGGGTGGTTGGGAGTTGTTTGTGAAACATAGGATTGGAAGTGTAGGGAGAGCTGCCACTCTCTCCCTGTGGTGATGATGACGGCACTACCGGTTCTTCCTTCCCCTGGGGGCTGGACCGGTAGCGATGTAGGAGAGAATGTCCGTGGTAAGTCCAGTCTGAAGGTCGTGTAATTGCTTCGATATTGATTGGTGAAGTTGGTGCTGCAGCTCTCGGACACCCACGACCGAAGCCTCAAGAGACCCCAGCCGCGGGCACTGGTCGTCGCTGTCCTCGGAAGGTGGATGGACGAGGTGGCTCTCTGTGCGGTCCAGCTGGCGCTGGATGGACGCAAGCACCGCGCCGTTTTCACCTGCAACTCGATCTGAGTCCTGGTGCTTGGCCTCCAATGCTGCGAGTCGTTCTTTGGTTTCCCTCTGAAGTTCCTCGAGACGGAGGCCGAGTTGGTGTGTAGCCGCCTGGATGGTGGCGATGTTCTGTTTTATGCAGTCTACGGCGTCCTTCAGAAAGGTGTCCGTCGGTGAAGTGTTCGGTGTCGAGTCTGGAGGTGGTGATGGTTGGTGATGCTGCTGTGGGGTTTGTGGAGGTGAAGGCCTACTCCGGGGATACAGGGGGCACGTGGCTTGCCCTGTGTAGTGGGAGTTCCCGGAGCAGGTAGCACAGTAGCGGCGTCGACGGCGTAGATCATGGTTGGAGCAAGCGGCTGTGAGCGAGCTTGCCCCACAGTAGTGGCACTTCGGTGCGGCGTGGCAATCCTCCGAACGATGTCCGTAGGTGCAGCAGCGTCGGCAGGGGACCGGACGTTCACTTCTGCTAGCCTCGACACGTAGCTGTTGCCCTAACAAGGGCAGGCGTGATGTCGAGGCAGCTTCGGCTTCAGACGCGGACCCCAGGTGGAGGCGGACCAGCGATGTGGGTCCCCGAGGTGATGTGATCCGGTTGGCCTTCACTGTAGAGGGCCAACGGCGGCGTGCGGCATCCAGCACGAAGCGGGATGGAAGGTCCCTCGGGACTCCTATGACGACCACTGTAAGGTGGCCATCATGGTGCAAAGAAGGCCGCACCGATTCCCGGTTGGGTTCCGGCACGGCGGCTGGAGCAGTCGGCGGCTTGGGCCGGGTCGGTTCCCGTTTGGGAGCCGGCACGGCGGCGGAGGCTGTCGGCGGATGAGGCCGGGCCGGTTTCCTCCTGGATACCGGTGCGGCGGCGGTGTAAGCTGTCTGCTCCATGGCGGTAGGTGGCGTGGCAGGAGGCGGCTTAGTAGGTGGGGCGGAAGGCGTCTCCATTGTCCGCAGCAAGGCGGCACGGCGCGCCCGCGCCCACTGACCTCTGGCATGGTTAGCGGTGTTGTAGAAGGCCATGCCTGCTTCGAATGCTGCCCTTGTAGCTGGATCCATCTATATCAATTTGGCCTGGTAATTTAAGATGACTGAGACATGGGCACGGACTTCGTAAAAAACTATTTATAGCAGTTATTTGGCTAATGTTTTGTGTTTGAGCACGCACCTGCTAGAAAATAAGTCTTGGAAGACTGCAGGTACAGGATTAGGTGTTAAGGCTCTTTATCATCGGTGTCCATGCTGAACTTAATTGTAGGCCAGAATCGCGATTTAGATTATTTGTTTCAGATGAGATGGCTAAGGCTTCTTTTACTCTCCTTTCCCAGTAGTTCGAACACTTTGCCATCTTGGTGTTAGTAAAGTTAGCTCTGTGGCTCTGTTCTATACAGTGTTCAGCCAGTCCAGATTTTTCGGGTTGCATAAGCCTTATTGATCTTTGGTGTTCAGAAACGCGTGTGGCAATAGTGCGTCCTGTTCACATTCCTTGCGAATGCAGCGCAGCGTACATTGGCCAACAACCAGCAGAACAGAAGCAGAGAAGCATGACTGCTCCCACTAACACCGAGGGGCAGTGGTACACACAGGACAGACGTGGCAGAAACCGGCCAGTACCCGAACCCTACCCCTCAAGAGCGGTTGGAGACCGGGTCGCTCCCAGTCTGCCACCAGCACAGCGCGAGCGCAACCCCAACGCGACAAAACACAAACACACACACGTTACAGCACAAACACATACACAGAAACCACAGTCACCGTTGGGAGATTCAATCTTCAGCCCAACTGCGCTCACCACTCGGGACGCATTTGAAAGTGGCTTGGCCTTGAGGGGACTCCTAACACACCTAGGATGCCCCCCAGATATAGCTTTTAATAAATTCATAGAACACAGCAAATGGCTCCTGGAACTATTATCAGATAAAGACATAGAACCACTGTACCTGTATAATTACCTCGCCAGATATCTCACAGTACTTTCGGACTCTCGTTATGGCTAGTACACCAATTGTAAACATAATATACTGGAACTGCAACAACCTCCGACGCAAGCGTAAAGCACTGTCAGACTTCTTAGTCAGGAACTCTGTTCAGATTGCACTGCTGAACGAGACACATTTAGGACCAGAAGACCGCTTCACGGTACCTGGGTACAAAATCTACAGAAACGATAGAAACCGAAGAGGCGGAGGAACAGCGGTGGCCGTCCAAAACTCGCTAACTCACCATCAAAAACACGTGCCACAACTAAACCGTCTGGAAGCAACAGCGGTAAATGTGCAATTGCATAACGCCGCAGTAACGATTATAGCAGTATACAATCCTCCAGGCGATATCGACGTGGAGGATGTAGATAAAATTATGCGCCTCGACCATAAGGTAATTGCAGCTGATGACTTAAACGCCAAGCATCACCTTTGGAATTGTAGAATGACAAACACTTCAGGCACCAAACTGCTAACGTACGTTAATAGGTCAAACATCCTACTAACGGGACCTGACGAACCCACGTTTATACCAAGACAGGTCAACCAAAGGCCAGATATTTTAGACATTGCTCTATTGAAAGATATGCCATATGACACCGAAACAACGGTAATAAACGATCTCACATCAGATCACTTGCCGGTACTAATGGAGATCGCAGCGCCTCTAATGTTCAAACCAGAGCCAGCCAGACGCAATTATAATCAAGCAAACTGGCCGGCGTTTGAGGCGCTAATAGAAACCGAACTTGGACAAATGGAAATCAATGTCAACTCCCACGAAACACAAGACCAAGCGGTAGAAACAATAACGAAAGTCATACACCACGCCACAGAAAGACATGTACCGCTAACACGCCCAAACAGCTCCACGACGACACCATTTCCACTGGCAGTAAGACGGGCGATACAAGACCGCAACCGCGCCAGACGTCAGTGGCAGCGCACGCGTAACATTATCCACAAAAACGAATCCGAAAACCTTAGAATTGCTGCCAACATTCTTATGACAGAACACATAAGAGAACAATGGAACGCCACGCTAGACACACTAGATCCACAAAACCGGGCAGTGTGGCGAATCGCGAAATGCCTAACGCGCACTCGCTTCAACATCCCGCCCCTACATTCGGGAGGCCAAATAGCGGAAACCGACGAACAAAAGGCTGAGGCCTTCGCGGATGCATTAGAAGAAACATTCAAACCGAATGCTGACCCGTGCGACGGAAATTTTGCAGCAGCAACGGAAGACCAAATTGCTAGCATTGGAAACATTGCAACTCACAATAAAATGAGAAAAACAAATGCTGGCGAAATTAAATGGCTAATCATACATATACCCAATAGAAAAGCTCCGGGCCCGGATAAGATTCCCAATCTAGTGCTCAAACATCTTCCACCAAGCGCTTTAAAACTACTAGCGGACATATTTAATCATGCCCTCCAGAATGGAAAATTCCCAACTCGTTGGAAAGAAGCTCAAATATTGATGTTCCCCAAACAACAAAAAGACCCCTCAATTCCAACAAATCATAGGCCAATTAGCCTCCTTAACACACTGAGCAAACTCCTAGAAAAAGTTGTTTTGAAACGCCTAAACTCATTTCTCGCTAAGAATAACATCTTAACTAGTGAACAGTTCGGTTTTCGAGCTAATCACTCTACAACGCTGCAACTACTCAGAATAACTGAGAAAATAGCTGCAGGTTTTAATAACAAGCGATCCACAGGCGTGGTCCTATTGGACATTGAACGCGCCTTCGACAAAGTTTGGCATGCAGGCCTACTAAGAAAATTAATCTCCATAGGCGTGCAAGACTCAATGATATCCCTAGTCAAAGACTACCTCAGCGGAAGGAGCTTTCGCATCTTCGTAGGTGAAGCTAAATCTACTGCTCGCCCAATCAGCGCTGGAGTACCCCAAGGAAGTTTACTGGGACCCACGCTGTTTAACATCTACATCAACGACCTTCCCCAATTAGTCAGAGTAGATAAATACATATACGCTGATGACACGGCCTTAGCTACACAATCAACCCAGCCGCGCATTATACATCTAAGGCTACAGAACGCTCTTAATGCCATGGAACCATGGTTCACCAAATGGCGGGTTAAACTAAATTCAAGAAAATGCCAAGCCATCATTTTTAGCAGAAGAAATCTGCACAGACACAGGAGGCGAACTCTCCCACCCCTCACCTATAGACAGGAACCAATCGGGTGGGAAACTAATGTTACATACTTAGGTGTTAAGATGGATGAATACCTCAGTTGGAAACACCACATAAACACAGTTAGAGCAAAGGCCAATGGCCAACTTAACAGACTCTACCCGCTCATAAATCTTAACAGCAGCCTTAAACTTCAGATGGGACTTACGTTATATAAGACGCTGATCCGTCCCATATTAACTTACGCTGCCCCCGTATGGGGATACGCGGCACAAACGCACATTAAGCGCCTCCAAACGATGCAAAATAGAATACTGCGAATAATTGCCAAACCACCCGAAGAAGCTCCCGCGTTTGAAATGCACGAAGAGCTGAAAATGCTGACAATTGAGCAATTTATCAAGCACCTAAGCTACAACCTGTATGCGAAAAAGAACAAAAACTACAACGATCACATTAGAATGCTAGGAGAATACGATACGGCACACGACAAGCACCTCCGCCCTCTGTCACTATTTGATCGCACTATTGGCATTGGCGAACCAGAAATTAACATAGAAGAGTATCTAAACACCCTAATGCACTAGCCATGATGCAGGTCGCGTGAACTCACACACACATACACACACATACCAAAATTTCGCTGCCCTCAAGTCCTTGTGTTACACAACCAAGGCGGCCCCGGGTGTTGAGGGTCCCCCCGCAAGTGGCACAGGCTCGCTCCTGCACTAAGGCAGACAGCCCGCCATGTGTGCACTTTATACAACCTTGCTACCCACTGGTTAACGAGATACAATTGACACAGCCGACAAGCGGTAATAATTTCACTGTATATACAAATAAAATACTAGCAGTAAGCACATATATATGTACATATAATCAAGATGAAGCCGACAGGCGGAAATACAATTCAACTATTTAGAGATAAGCACGCATAAAAAAAAAAAATATATATACATATATATATATATAAAAAAAAAAAAAAATTACCATAGAAATTAAGGCACATGGATGAAGCCCTCGGCGGATCATTCTATACAAGTAAATACTAGAAAATAATTACACCAAGAATCAAAATGTTAAGATAAGCCAAGAATACATGTAATTAGAAAAAAAAAACACTTTTAAAGCCACTAGGCGAACTTATACACCTTCTTTCAGGTAACCCGTTCCTGACGAGGCCAGAAAGCTGATATGTATACAACACAAATACACCGCCAACTACAACTTATGTCACCTCCAACTTCCACCCAGGGAGCACTCAGGGCGCAAGTCATGTGTGTCCCCTGGCACTTCAGTCTTCACTCGCTGTTACTGCCACTGGCACGCAGCTTCCATTTTCTCCAGAAATGCGCAGGTGCTTAATGCGGTACTGCAAAAGCGAGGCATGGGCCTCCTACTTCCGGTGGGGGTTTTTCGTGGGTAGTGCCGCACTGGTTCGAGTCCAGGGCGGGGAGTCTCACACTCCCAGGCTTGCCTGGGGTTAGGGCGTCAGTAGCCTTTTCCTCCACCACTAACAAAAAAAAAAAAAAAAAAAGGCCATAATATCTCGCGAACCAATCAGATGTTAGCTTCATCCCAGCTCTTATAAATACCAGTCTCCGCAAGCTCAAACCATCAGTTCACCCTGAAGACGAGGAAGATGCACTTCTTCGAAACGTTGGTGTCAAGCCAAGTTATTACCTGGCTAGAAGCCCGAGAAGATTTTGAATTAACACGTCGCCAGGAAAGCTATAGTTCTTATTTTGAATTCAGAAATGTTCTGGAAACCTATCGCAGATGCTGGAACCCAAAGCTACGAGAAGAATCAGTACTCGCGTTCCGAAGGAACCTATTACATCGCGCTGTGCTTCCTTATTTACATATCCAAAATGCGATGACGCACACCAAGGTGAACATAAGAACCATTTCATAAGACAATACTGTCACATTGCTGCCTCGTTTGAACTGGTTGTCCCAAATGTAGGTAGAAGATCCAGGTGTACCAGTTTTTTCTCACGGGGTAGCTCTAGTGGCATAACACGACATCATTTATGCTCTTTGCCACAAAGTATAACCCTTGCCATACTTTTTGAACCTTGGGCAGGTACCCTTATTCCAAATAGGGAGTTATAGCCACATAGTTCACTTTGCTGGAAACTTTGACTGTTGGCCTGCCGTTTGTAACGGACCTTCATCCGGTCGCTTATTACCTGAAAGTTCTGCCGGGGCATACATTGCATGTCATGAAGTCGGTTTACGAGATTTTCTTTGGTCAGTATTATTACAAATGGGGCCCCAGGCGAGGTCTACGAGTTACTACACGTAGTCGACACCTGGCAGTTATGCTATAGGAGGACTACTAAATATCTCGTCGCATTATAGACGAAGTTCTCCGCCAAAGACCAAACACGCTGGTGTCAACCCGATGGTGTTGTGGTTTGAAGAACAGTAGCCAACAAGAAAGGTGTCTCCTTCACATCCCAGTCTCTGATGATTGGCCTCTGTCTTTCCTCATCTGTTCTTCTTGGGTCTTGATGTACTGCTCAAACAAGTCGGCTTGATTTTGGTGAAGCGGCAGCATGTGCGTCTTCTGCACACCGAATCGCTCTCAAAATTGCAAAATTGCACTCTCTCTCTCCCCCCCCCCTCTCTCGCTCTCCCCCCTCTCTCTCTCTAATGCCGAATTCACAATGGATCGATATTAGCGACGCGGTACTTGCGGCTAAACGATCGACCGATAGGAATTCAGAACTGATGTGACGAAACCCGTGGCCGAGAAAGTAGAATTGGATTTAACTTTTACCGAACAGCATGGGCGTCATCCATAGAATTTCTACTGCTTGATATTCAGTGGTCCTTACCAAAGTTGTTAGAGATGGCATCAACTTCTAGGGAAGATCATTGGTTATTTGGTGTAATGTTTTTTTTTTTGTTTTTTTTTTGTTTTTTTTTTTAATTTTGCAATAATGATAATGCAAACGCCTCAGAAATTGAAAAACGTCTTGGACAACCAAAATTATGTCTTCATTCCAGAGTAATTTTCCACCTAAATAAAACCACGTCTATTGTATTCACGGAAAAATAAATAAGCCCCTAACCTCAAAGTTACACAAAGGTGCTCTGCTGAAGATATTGGCTTTCGAATTGACTGTTTCCATATATGAGGACCAATGATGTGCAGCACATCATTACATTGTGATTGTGCCATTCGCCTGTAATTGTAATATGATTCTAGATCTGCTAATATCGTATTCGGGATCAGGTAATGAAAATCCCCAAATTGGCTACGCTCCTTGAAAATAGGTTGAACCGACGAACAGCGGCGTTTCTGCTATCTTGTTTGTCGATTGATTCTGTCGTTTCTTTTATTTAGAAGGTACAGAGCAAGAGCTTGCTTATGCACCGGCACCGTTCAGTAATGCCAAACTGTACCACCCTAATATGAACACTAGCTTCCATAATCAATGCGGTGTTGCGATCAGACTCATGTCGCGTAGCCAATATCGCTTCCGTTGTGAATCAGGCATAATAAAGCGCAAACATCTGTCTCTGTTGATCTTTTGTGTCTTAAACCATGTTGAGAACCTCTACAGATACTATTTTCTCTAAAAAGTTAATTATCATGTTGCACATAAGTTTTTCATAACATTCTTAAAAAGCTGATAACATAGATACTAATCTCAATTGTATATCATGCATTGGCATCTGTGTGAGTATGCTTGGTGAACTTCAGTCTCTTTAGACGAAGATTGGCGCGACTGGCATGTTAAGTCAATCCAAAGCGTCATGAATTAATGAAATCAATATTATAGTAGTGGAAATCAATACCCAATAAAGTAGAATTGAAGATTAGTGCTGAAGCTGTGAAAATGAAGACAATTGTTTCAGAAGGTGACAAATTCCAAAAATAATAATCAAGACGATTATATGGTCGTAGTGCTTCGTAAAGCCCGAGAAACGCGTGAGGCTGAGAGGTGATAGCGTCACTTCAAAATATCGTAGAAATGCTCAATATAGACCTTAATGTGCCAACAATGAAATAAGAGTACTGCACATTGAAAAGCAGTTGTTAAACAACAAAACTGATGAACTTACGCAGTCCTTAAGAGGGACAAAAAAGTATTTCACAGACGTTAAAAATAACGCTATGAAAACGCCCAAAAGACAGTGGAAAAGTGTGCAAATGTGTCCACTTCCAACCAATATGAAGTCTTAAATGAGATAAACGATTACGGAACTGATCCACAAGTAGTGTGCATTGAGGAAAAACACGCTGAGCTTCATGGTCAAATTAGAAAGCAAAAGGTAATGATGCCTGGCAACTCCATCTTAAGGTACACGGGAAATGAATACCTGATAAATGCCATTATGTGTATTGCTTTCCGGTAATTCTTGTGGATGAACTAAAACTTATATTAGAAAAGGTAAAACTAAGATATTGAGTTAGATGTAGTGGATCTAGATGTTGGAAATAATAACTAAAGAAAATGACTTTTTCCAGATTATATCATGGGGGAAATGATACACTTACTTGATCATATAATATACGAAATAGTAACTAGTGGTCTACTTAGCAGGCACGATGAGAACAGACGATATGTTTAGCGAGTGAATAAAGCTGTGTTTACGTACGGCTTCTTCAAGTTTGATGGTAGTGAATGCTTGAATGTTACCCATCTTGGCTGGGATAGAGATCATGTAAGCAGTAGAGGAGAAAGCGTGGAAGATTCAAAAGGAGATAATGATATTCAGCAAGTAGTAACAGAAGACCAAACGCAGGCTCGGATAAGGAAATATGTAGGGCTGAAGAGATTGTGGATGATTGGTGTCTTTTATCAAAATATTGAATACATGGCAAACAAAAGAGCGGAAACAGAACAAACAATTTTTAATTTACAGCCAAATATATTATTTTTGGAGCCTGGTTTAACAGATAATGAAATGATGACGAACATCTATGAAAACTATTTTCTAGCCTGTATTTTCTGTTGAGAAAACCACAAACGTAGAGGGGGTTCAATATATGTTCAGAATGAAACAAAGTTTAATACCATTTAATGTATGCATTTTCGGGATTAAATTTTTGGTGAGTTACCTTTAAATGAACAAACATTAACAAACAAGGTGCTTACAGCAGACCAAATTCCGACGCAATAGACTTCGCATAAAAACTAGAAACATATCTAAATTATATTACCAAAAAAGCACAGAATCATTATAATGAAGATATTTTAACAGAAGGTACAAATCAAACGTTACTGCTACATTTAATAGAAAGAATATATCTGGAGGCAAGAGAAACAGGGCCAATTAGAGTAACACAACACATTTCAACCTATATTGATTATGCCAATACCAGCTTAAAGAGGGACGATATAGACATTTATTAATTAAGGGAAGCCTAAGGGATCACTTTGGATCAATAATAGAAATTAAAGGAATATATTCAGTGATAGTAAAATATCATTATTTAACACAAGTGCACAATTGTAAATGCAATATATGAATGATATTAAGAATATTACACAGACAGTATTCAGATGTAAATGAAGCGAAAAATGAACAAATATAACATTTTATAGAAATTTTAAGGACATGTTAGGACAATCAGTCCAATAACGAAAGGTAGTCTTGACAACTAAAAAAGTTGCAACTGGTCTACCAAATGAATAAACGAGTCACTAAGGAGCATTAATTTCCTAAAGATATAACGGCTTGCAAATTAAATTATTTGTGTTTCAGGCCTGTGGAGAAAAAAAATCGAAATCCAGTTTTCAAGGAAACAAGGAAGCTTCCCAACTAAAGAGTGCTGCAAAACTCTGATAATAAAATAAAAACGACGCGAGGTATCATTAAAACCGCACAACGAGAGAATACACGAAAAAGGGTAGAACACTTAAGAGTTGTAATACCAAATTCTAAATCCAATTAATACCAGAAAAATCTTTAATTATCATTATGTAAATGTCAAATACGGTATTAAGAAAACGAACGACCAAAAATCCAACAACGTGTAAGAATGAGGTATGAATTCAGCTATGTAGGATATTTGAATAAACTATAAATATACTAAAAAGTCATGGTAGTAAGCAGCATCACTAAAGAGGAAGTCATCAAACAGATAATTAATAATCTTAAAAAGCAACAACACAATAACTGCGTGGATAAATTCCCAAACCAAATGGTAATATATTGCCCATATAATAAATGAAAAGTGTAATACATGAACGTTTCCAAGTAAAAGAAGTTTTGGGCTCATTTACAAACAGAAAGGTTGAAAATAATCGACGGAAAAGTATTATCCAAAAAAATAATGTAGGACCTTTATTTAGAACAACTTCAGAGTTTAATAAAAAAAAAAGAATTATATGGTAAAACGCGCATCCCATATAAATGGCTATGCTCATACCTTCTAAACAGGAAGTAATGTGTAGAGACAGTACATAATGTAGATAGAAATCTGAAAAAAAAAAAAATAATAATAATAATAATAATAATGCCAGTTTAAATGTGTAATACCTGGGGTTCCTCAGGAGACTATATTGGGGTCATATTTATCTATAATGTACATTAACTGTTTCAAAAGCACAGGATGCGCTAGGAATAGCCATTCGAGTTTCTAATGATACCACCATAGTTTTAATGGGTAAAACGGCAACAGAAGTGCAAAATAAGGAAAATAGAACATTAGAGTTATTTAGATAATGGATGCTCCTAAGAAACTAAGGAAAACCACCTTTTCCAAACATAAATTTACAAGGAGTTTTAACATGAAAATGTTTAGCATATCAGAATTTTCTCATGGTACAGAAAACACGGCGGTCTCTTGGGTCATACGATCTCACGAAAGGTTCGCTTTATTCTGACACATGGAGCAATTTCCATATTTGACCTGGTAAATCTGCCATAAGAAAAACAAACTTTCGTACTCTTCATGCAGATCGAATCCTCTAAACACCAAATTAATGAAGCTTTCAATATACTACGCTCCAGAAAGCACAAAGAAACCAACTCACAGGAAGATCATTTGGGTTTAGTTGTAATACTATATTTGGAACCTGTGACACGAAACATAGGAAGTATATTTACCAAACACATCTAGAAATCTGAAAAAGCCCCAGACAAAAATAAAACAATTCTTAGGTACATAGAAGGACATTGGGTTTTAATACATCTGGCAGCTATGAAATCCCATGTGAACATAGGAAAGTGTACATAGGCCAAACACGAAAAACAATAAAGAACATATTAAGGAACAACATTGCTATATTAGACTAGGTTATTAAGAAAAGTTAACAGTGGCAAACAAACTTACGACTTAGATTACAGAATCAACTTTGCGTCCATAAACGTTTTTAAATAGACCGCAAAATACAATGGCAGAATGCCCAAAGAAGCTGTGTACATTAAATCGAACAAAAATAACCTTAATAGGGAAGAAATAGTTGAAATTAGTAACGCATTGTTAGGATTCTACAAAATTGTTTCCTTCTGGTTAAGTAAATTGGGTTATAGCTTCAATGTTTCCTTCGTCCTTCCTTGGATTTCTGTATGTCATGCGGTCCCATTGGCCGAAGGCCACTCCGCAGACCAACGGTAGAAGTGTAGGTAGTTTTTAGCTTACGTAAGATGGGTATGGATACAGCGGACCAAGTACTCCAGCTTTTGGCAACATGTTTCTCTAGTATATTTCAGGACCGTGAGTGGCAAGCTGAAGAGTAAACAGAATTACAGGTCCTCACTATAGCAGCCTCAACAAACGGTAACGTACACCGCAGTTTCCTGTCTTAGCAAGAAATTCAACCTACTCTTCCAGCATGACTATGAAATACATCCACCAAGGATAGGTCCTGCTCTCGTCATCTGCCAAGGCAAGTATCTACTCCCCATCCTATTTGCATACTCTTGTGTTTAGGCGCCCTTTCAGTAAACATCCACTAACATTGGGTTTGCTTCGGCGGTACCGAACGTTACCTTCCCTTAATCTTCCAATTCACTACGTGGTGTAGCTAGTGCATAGTAGGGGAGATGATGTAGAACCTTTTCCAATGATCGTTATCAGGTGTGAAAGAGGCACGGCCACACTGAGAGGGAGAGAGAGAGAAATAGAGAATGCTGGACGGAATTGTGAGTATGGTGGTTAACAGGAAACACCTCCTTATAGAAGTTGCCTAATCCACAAATACCTCCATCTCTCTCTCGGCCGGTAGGGTAGCTGCGCCCTCGCCAATGCCCTGGAAATGCACGGGAACACCGGCAACCAGCACCGCAGACGTCTAATCCACAGAGCCGGCCCACACCAGTGTCGTGCTACGATGGGTCCCTCGGCAACTTTGGGTCTGGGACGTCTCCGCAGCTGCACAGTGGCGATTTCCTTCCTTTGTGAGGGCTGCCTGAATTTACTGCGACCAAGGCCTAATGCTGCCAGTGAGACTGGAGCTACAGCACTAAGCAGAGACAGGCACCTGATACTACAGATGGAAAGTGCCCACGACACCCAAGGGCATGCAATCAGCTGCCCAGACAGGCCGGATGGCACCACCACCTTCAACACCGTAACCAACATCACCGACAACACCACCTCCGCCACCAGCACTGCCAAACTTGATGAAGGAGTACCGTTCAGGACCTACATTTAGAGCTCCTGAACTTCACGGAGAAGGTCGCGTCCCTGGAGGATGTCTACAGCAGCTCCCGGGTTCTACCGGATCATCGCATGACGTGAAGGACCAGTTCTGTGAATGAGCTCCACATTGTGTTTTGTGGCCTTTTCATCACACAGTGGACGACCTCAGCAAACCGACTTCCGGCATCACACCAGCCAGGACGAGCGCGAGCCTCTGGGAATAGAGGACAGTACTCTGCAGTGTTTCATCGGAAGTAAGTTCTCCCGTAAATCCTCACCTCATACTCCATCCCATTATTCTCCTTATCTTCGTTACGGTAGGTCTCGGTTAAGCCAGACTCTGGTAATACATAGTGGCTAGTAAGTATCCTTACCACCGGAAAAGCGGCACTATCAGATTATCAAGCCAAATAAGTTCTTCATCCGTTCTCTTCCGGTGGAGGGGGTTTGGCTATGCTGCATTACTGAGCGGAGAGCTCCACATATCCTCATAGTCATTGCTCCTCGGAATGCGGTTGAATGCAGTAATGTATCCCCTCCTCCATTTGAAAAAAAGGGCTAGTTCTATAATTATCAATAATCAACTCTGTGAAATCTGATGTGTTTTCCGCCCAATATTCCATTCCCATAATTATCGTTTCATTGCTCTGGTTGTTATATATAGCATTTGCATGTAAATGCATGTTTTAATTGAAGAGTCATATATAAGATTTTTTTAAATATCCTTACATTTCCAAATATGTATGTTAATAAGAGTAACTTTATTTTGCATAGTTTTGATTTTTGTTGATATATGCATTATTTTATTTTACTTTTCATTAGCTGTATATGTTTTGGCATTTTCAGACATTTTGCACAATTTTCAACTCAAGCTGTGATTTGCAAAATTCTTTGCAAGTAGGCAGGCAGGCAGTCAGGTAAATATGCATGCAAGCATCCATGTATGTAAGAATGCGTGCATGCATGCATGAATGCATGTATGTATGTATCCAGTCTTTTTAACAATACTTTTGGCTAGCTTATTTTTTCAACTGCCCTCTTCAAATAGCTGTTAAGGCAAATTAACCTCCAAAATTGCAGTTTGGATGTCGCTTTAATTAATATCCCGAAAATACAAAATCTTTTTCTGCTACACGACAGTAACATAATTCTTAGAATTCTGGATACTATATGTTTTATATATAGCTTATAACTCCCCACACATTACATAAAGCCAAATCTTTTTGTGGTTAAAAAACTGTTCGCCATAATCATCTATATGACAGGAATTCCATCACGTATACCAAGCGATAGCATTTTATATGAACTCAGACATTGCTTCGGTATTTGACGGTGGTTATATACTTGTTATAAACATTCCAAATTAATTAGATATCGCTTAAAATGTGCTTTTACCTGGAAAATGTAAGCCTGTTTGATTTCGGTAAAGAATTTATCCTCAACTACGGCAATTGCTACTAGATGTCTCTCCCTACGTCTATACAGACGATTAAAGTATTTGCTCGGATGGTATAGCTATATCACAGAATAGAGAGTATACAGAAAGCCAACTCCGCTGTAATCCGTGCACCAAAGTTCAGTGCGCATGAGCGAATTCCGCCATACTTGTACCGAGTAAACACTATGTTCTTCATTTACACACTTCCTAATATCCAATATATTAATGTTATTAATTGTATTTTAGATACTGGGATTATACTCTACTCAATGGTTATATTATACACTGTACAAGTTAGAATATTTGTTGACTCTTAAAGCTTTACTGCTCTTTTAATGAGCAAATAGTAAGATAAAAGGCGGACAATGTTACTCACACTGCAACGCAAAAATAATGCAAATACAATTAATATGAAAATGAAACATGGAGTGTCTCCTGTAAAGTTAGTTATGTGATATATCATGTGTTTGCATCAATCTTCAGTTTCGGTTTATTTGTTGGGTTTTTGTTTTCTTTCTCTAATAGGACTGATTCATTTTGCCTAAATATATTTAATTAATGTCCATTCTGATTCAACGTATTAAGCCTTTTTATTATTTTATTAAATAAAGCTTAGCAGCCCATTGAGTCACTAGATTATTTACTCCTATCCACATATTTTCCTAACCATAATTTCATGTTGCTACGGTTTGCTTTGAACATATGCACAGTTTAAAAAATATTATGTTCTCCATTCGTATGGCTTTTTCTAGCTGTTCCACAAACAACATTTTCTTACCAAAGAAGATTGTTTTATCTGCATCAATGAATCAAGATATAGATTATCAGAATTTGTCTTAATTGTTGATTCTTTGTAAGTAGAAGAGCCATAAGAGAATGCACAGGCTAAAGCGTAAGTCAAATCTTATAAAAGCCGGTGACAATGGTATCTAATCTTAGTATCTTCCAAGGATGCGACACGAAGAATTTCAAGAAAATCCCAACACCCCCAACTACTCTTTACATAAAGCCTTTTTCGAAAAGTTTGATTTTCTCAAAAACGGCTCTTACAATTGAGATTAAAATACCGTATATTTCATTTTATGCAAATAAAATGCAAATTTTGAATTCTCTAGAAATAGCCTCTGAAGAGTTCTTTATTCTGGTTGGGGTTTGTAGAATTTTGCATAACAATTAATCCGTAACAGATAGGCAAAAAATTGTCTTGTTAAAACACAGAATTTATGTCATATACTATTTTTTATGTAGAGCTGACGGTTTTAGGATATTCCTTTTTAAACTCATTAATTCTTCTCTGACGGGACCACAAATGCGAACCGAACGTTAATTATTTCACATACCGACCAGCTTTTAAAAGATTGGACCACTTTGGTCTAGTGTATTCCCTTATTTATCTCCTACTTACAACGAAGCAAGTAACAGATCATTTCTGCTAATGTTTACCTTGATTCGCATAGCGTATATAAAAGAACAATCTTTTATAAGAAAAATTTGTTTGTGGATCAGCTAAAGAACGTTATGTGAATGGCACACATCAGATTTTTCTGCACTACGTTTTTGTCGATCTCTTACGGTTTACCAGTTATACAAAAGTTATATAAAAGTAATCTAGAATAAAGAGGTCGTCAGGGGCTCTTCCCAAAAAATTCAAGTTACACATTTCATATGGCACAAAAGTATCTTAAACCTGCGACATTTTAATCAAAAGCGTAAGAGATAGATAAAATCTTGCTTAACAGAGAATATAGATCCTGTTAAAGCCCACAATTTGTCATCATGTTTATTCTTATGGTGTTAACCATGTTCGAAATGTTCAAATACATACACATTTTCTTTTGTGGTAATTATCATTGAGGTATTTTTATTCCTTTCTTTTTCCAAGTTCTTGCAAATATAATTGGATTTCAAAGCATCACATAGCTGCTGGCATCAAACATATTTGACTATTGTTAATAAATATAACGAAATGCGCAATTAAAACGTACCCGTATTAACAAGAAACAGAAGAATAAGCGGCCGTAAAAATAGTTTGTAAGAGAGTAAACAGAGTAAGTCATGTGTAAGCCACACATGAGATTGTTATTACCTACGTTCGTGCCTTTTGATTTTACACGTTTTAATCTGCTTAAAATGATGTGTAATAAACAGCGTTCGTTTTGCGTTTATTAGGTCCCAATATGGCGTCTAGCGCAGAGTATGACTTCAAGCACATCAAAGGAGCCGCCCTCGAGTTTCCTTTCTGTATACTCTCTATTCTGTGGCTATATACTACGTTGTTATTCTCTCTGAGGAGGCCAACTGTAAACTATTCATATTCTTAAGTAGCTACCCAAATATAATTAACAGCGTTTCTAATCTTACAAATATCGAAGGAAATAAATAGTCAATATTTTAAGACTTGCAACTTGACATTTGTATGCATTTAGCATCTCTCTTTCTCTGTCTCTCTCTCTCTATCACACTGTCTCTCTCTCTCTCTCTCTCTCTCTCTCTCTCTCTCTCTCTCTCTCTCTCTCTCTATCACACTGTCTCTCTCTCTCGCTCTCTCTCTATCTATCACTCTCTATATCCCCCCCTCTCTCTCTCTCCTATTCTTTGTCTGTTTATCTGTATGTCTTGTTTAAATTATCATTTCAGTTAAAAGGGAAATTCTAGAAGAAAGAAATCCAATGTGGAAGCAATAAATAAACATGCCTGACGTGCGTTTTTTAAGTATATATTAAACCTTTAAAATGAGTTCAGAGAACCATTTGCTTTAGAAAGTAGTAAAGTAATCATCCTGAAATACATAAAGCTGGACAATAGTTTATTGCCATTTTACGATTGAGACGAGTATCTATACATTTATTTCGAACCTTGGCCAAGAAGATTCATTTAACAACTGGCTGCAAGGGCTTATTTACACTTATTTAATTCTACTGGCCTTTCTGTTATAAAATTAAAGTATTATATTATGTTGTTCAATTTGAAATCTAATCACAAAAGAGATCTTATTGGGAAGAGGAGTGAATTGAAAGTGTTCGAGGTTCTGGATACACTTTGTCGTTCATGGAGAGACGGAAAGTTCTATAAGTAAATACTTTTCTAGCCTTTTCAGGCACTTAAATGACTTTTTGGGATGTAAAAGAGGTATCTCTGATTACGTTTTAAGGTCTTTCATAGCACTGGGAAGGTATTTTGGGGATAAGCATGAGGTTCTTAAGTACTTTGTCGGTAGTTACGCATCCCTATAACGGTTTTGCTCTAATTGGCGTAGTTTCGTTTTTGCAGTGTTTTTTGTTGTGATTTTAGCACTTTTGAGGGACTATGAGTACTTTGAGAGCGTTTATCCAGAAAATGTTTTGAAATGAGGCTATTTTAAAGCTTTTCACGACAATTGGGATTGTGAGGGTATGTTATGAGTGGTTTATGTTTTTTAGTTAATTTAGCACCTTTTTATGTCTCTCGGGCGTTTTAAGGGCATTTAGAAGGACTTTTGAGCTCTGAAAATGGTATTTTAGCATTATATGGACAATTTTATGTCGGTTTTAAGTTATTTTGTGAACTTTATAGCGGGTATTCACCTTTGCGGTCGACGTTTCTGTCACTTTAAAGACACTTGGTTCATCTCTTAAACGATTTTCGAGGACTTTGAAGGTATTTTGGGCTCCTGAATAGGTATTTTGGTAACTTTTATGCACAGTTTATGCACTTTTTAAGGTATGTTCTGACCTCCGTAACAGGTATTGAGCACTTTGGATCATGTGTTTCGGACCGCTTCCCAAGCATTTTGGATATGTTTAAGCCATATTAATTGCTAAAGATAATGGGGACACTGGAGGACATATTTCAGCTAACTTTTCAAGCTTTTTCAAGGAAGTGAGGCCTTTTGAATATGTGTTTTGGATATTTATTTTGCGAGCTTTAGAACAGCTTATTAGGGCAGGTCCTTTAGGTTAATTTTCTTGAAATTGGAGCAGGTCTTGCAGGCCAATGTTTATGAAAGGAAAGGGCATTCTCCGGATATCTGAAGGTATTTTGGGATGCATAAAATGTATTAATCCCTCGGGAACAGGTGTTTCATGACACCTTGAAGGTCATCCTGAGTGGTTGAAAACACTACATGAAATGCTCGTCGATAAATTGGACCTTTAATGTTGAAAGGGATAACAGGCCGTTAATGTACTTTGCTTTATTTATTTTGGTTAATAACTACCACCTGAATTCTATTAGACAAATATTGTAGCAAATGTATTTGTTGGCTCAAAATGCTGTTGAAAATAATGTGTTGATTTCATTGCTGCAAATAATTCACTCGACATTTCGACTTGTAGACAATTATTGGCTGCACGCCATTCGAGGCTCATGCACCTCTGCGCGATAACACTCCAGTCACTCGCGACTCAGTACATTTCACAACACAAAAGAACAACACTGCAATACACACCTTGCTACATTTATAGCAGGTAAATGACTTCACAAGTTTTCTGGAAACTTGTCAAAAATACCGGAAGCCAAAGCAACGAAGAATCCATACTCCCGTTCTGAAGGGTCCTATTACATCGCGCCGCCCTTCCTTGTTGCAAATCCCAAAATGCGATTACTCACACACCAAGACAAATACGAGAAACATTTCATAAGACGGCACATTGGTCCCTCCTTAGAGCTTGTTGTCCCAAATGTGGCAAGACTATCCAGAGGTATTACCAGTTTCTTCTCACTTGGTTGTCTCTGGAGGCAGTATACATCATTCTATCTTCTTTGCCACAAAGTACAACCCTTGCCATAATTTTTTTAAACTTGGGCAGCTTCCTTTATTCCGGATAGGGCGCTATAGCCACACAGATCACTTTGCTGAAAACCTTAGCTGTTGGCCTGCCGGTTGTAATGGGTGTTCATCCGATCGCTTACTACCTGGAAGTTTAGCGGACCATCATTTGCATGCCATGATGTCTGTCTATGAGATTTTTTGGCCAGTGTTTAACGCCCGCTTTTACTAAAAATGCCACTGCAGGTGATGTCTAGGAGGTGCTCCACGTTGTCAACTGCTGGCTGTTGTGCTAGAGAGGGACTCCCGAACACCTCGGCGCATTGTAGACGAAGGTCTCAACTAATGACCAAACCTACCGGTGTTTGTTGATGGTTCGTTTCTGTTCAAATGTCCACCCGAGTCCCCGAATGTCCTTCCTCAATTAGTTTGGTGACCTTACTCCGAGGGAGGTTCTGGTGACTTCCATTCTCGGAAGAGCAGTCTCTTTAACCCTCAATGATTACCATTGGACCCAGTAGGAATTTTGCACGATGCTGCTTGGTGCGATGTCCTTCTAGCACGGCCTAGTCCCTTCATCTACTTCTACCACGAGTAGCATGAAGTCGGCCTACCGCCAGATACTCTCTCTTCAGCCTTGCGATAGTTCATCCAGCTACAGGCACCGCTGAAATAATAAGGAGATTTGTGGCACACTCTTTCTCTTCAAACTCACTGCAATGGTCGCGATCCTCTGTACAGAATATTCTGGAGATGGCATCTGCACAGGTTTAGCTCCTTTCAGATGTTCTGATGCAAAGTTGTACTTTTGCAGCCTCTGGGCGCAATAGGCTACCTGTGCCTCTACATTAAAACCTAACAGATAGGTAAAGTCGGAGTGGTGAGTTGTAAGATGGATTGAGTGACCATACATAAACTTGTGAAAGTGCTTCACCGCCTTTACTATCGCAAGGAGCTCTCTTTGGAGTAAGGAAGTGGCTATTTTCTGCCTTTAAGAGCGTCTTGCAGTAGCATATAATCCCCTCAAGGCCCGCCAGGATTTGTGACAGAATACCGCCAATGGCGGTGTCGCTGTCATCGTTTGATCATTATATGGTCGCCACCATATTCAGGAAATTTCAAATAGGAAGTTGTTGGCACTGGTACGCTCTCTCTGCCCCTTTTAAACACACGTAAGGCCGGTGCTCTTTCGTATTGCAGGTGAGAGACTTCGCGATGTTGGAGACTCCTCTTACGAACCGGTCGTAGTAGCTGCATAGCCTCAGGACCTTCGCAGTTCACGTTTGACTTACGTGCGGGGCCAAACTCTCAGCGCCGGAACCTTAATCGGCACCTTAGCCACTTTGGGTGGCGATACTGCGTGGCTGAGTTAATTCGGTTCCTTGCAGAAGATCTGAAACTTCATCATGCCCAGCTTCAAGTTAGCTGCCTGACCCCTTTGCAATATTATTATTATTATTATTATTATTATAATTTTTTTTTTTTTTTTTTTTTGATATTTTTCGGTATTACAGTCCACGCGATGATGCCATCCAAATAGAACAGGCAAGGTTCGTATATCAAACCTCATCACCGATTCCATGAAGCGCAGGAGGGCGGCTGGAGCGTTGCTGAGGATAAAGGACGTAACCATAAATTGCGGCCAGTTGAAAATGCGGTATTCTCCTCGTCTCTAGGATATATGGCCAATTGTAAGTTTCCTGATTTCAAACCCAAGGTAAAGAACAACATTGCGCCAGGGTGTCGTCCAGGCGGGTTATGTTGAAACAGGCCTTTCGGTGATGACATTTCATTTCCTGTAGTCCACGCAGAAACGTAGACCGAGGGTAGCACCAATACTACAGGGGAGCACCAAGGGCTTTTACACTCTTCAATAATTTTGATATCCTTCATGTTCTCCAACACGTCCCGTACTTAGGCTTCCTCCGACTGGGAAATACGTCTTGATGAATGCCAGAGAGGTCGTGCGTTTCCGGTTTCGATGTTATGGTATACTAGGTTTGAGCGACCATAATCGCTAACTTTTCCACCTGTGAAGTAGTTATATTACCGGCCGCCCGCTTCACTAAGTCTTTCACCAAGGGCTCCAGGTCCTTCGATTCGTGGCTGAGCATTACATTGACAGTTGGCTCGCACTACTCTTATTCCGTCCAGGCTTGGATGTCCTAGTAAGTTTCCATCGGGTTCAGCAGCCTTACGGGTTAATCCTCCTAGCAAATCAGCAATTTTTGGGCAACACATAGACTGTGTGGTGATGTCTTCTGGTCCGATACAAATATCTTTGACATTGGCTCTCCTAGAAGCATCTTCACCATTCTCTCGCTCTTTGCGGGAAACACTTCATTTCTATCTGCTGATTCCCTTTTGTTCTGTTGGCTTATTTCGATTGAATCATAAATTTCTCCGGTCGACAGGGACCGTCACCTCCTGGCTGCTGTTGTCACACAATCCCAGTATACATACTTAGTCACCCAAGCGACAAACAGCCACTGTCTCACAGAGCTCCGTTCTAACGACAACTCCAGAAAGATCTCCTCCACAGGAAAGATATCGCCTGATGACGCACTAGTTGGTAATGACCACTGGATGTCCGTTTCGGCAAGCCAAAGCCCTTCGCCACGTTATATCTGATTACACCTTTGCAAAAGGGAGTCTGGCACCGGTTTCCTGGTATCCAGCCGGTTTGAAGACTAATGCAGGGCCCTGTGGTTGATATGTTTTGCGTGGCTAAAAATCTTGGCAGTGCTTTCGCTCAAGTGTCAGGTGTCTAGCACAGAACTATTCCCCTTAGTTTCTTTCAGTTAAGACCCAGGTTGAATCTCAAGGATTTGCCTTCGGCTCTGGAAACCTTGAGCACTTCAATCGCCATTTTACCTTGGCGCAGCTAGACCATGCCCTCTCATCTTCCCGAAACTCTGCGCCAGGTCCAAATGCCATACACATGTTGCAACATCTCTCTCCGGAGGGTAAGGTTTTCCTCCTCGAGGTCTATAATCACTTCTGGGTAGATGCCACTTTTCCATCTCAGTGGCGGGAGGCCACTATCATATCTAATTTGAAGCCTGGAAAGGACTGTCTCCTTCCTTCCAGCTATCGTCCAATTTCCCTCACTAGATGTACTTGCAAGGTGATGGATCAGAGAACGGTTGGTGTGGTGGTTGGAAAACCACAATCTTCTGACGAACATCCAATGTGTTTTTCGAAGAAATGAATCAGCGGTTGACCACTTTGTGTGGTGTGGTTATCGACGCAGATCAAGAACGCCTTCTTCAGATTTGTCAGACGGCTGGGGTATTTTTTGACCTCGAGAAGGCTTATTATGGGGGGGGGGGCGCAGGGATTTTACACTCCCTCCATTGCTGGAAAACATGTGGACGCCTACCATTATTGATTCGGGAGTTAATGCGCGACAGCGCTTTCCGAGAAAGGGATGGGTCGGTTTTTCTAACCATTTTATATAAGAGAATGGACTGCCGCGTGGTCGGTACAAAGCGTGATGCTGTTTGCTTTAGCGATACATTGCATATCGGAATGTGTTCTCCCAGGTGTCTCTTCCTGTTTATTCGTGGACAATTTTGCCATCTTATGTACTCAGCGTACACTGTTTTTTTTTTTTTTTTTTTTTTTTTTGGAACGCCGTCCCCAACGGTGTTTGTACAGTCTTTATGATTGGAGCTCGAAAAATGGCTTTCGTTTCTCTCCTGAGAAGACAGTCTGCGTTAATTTCTGGCGTCGTAGGTGGCGAATGGCTCCTGCTCTTAATTTGGATCACATTTACTTCCTTTCGCAGATTAGGTGAGATTCCTGAGTTTGGTATTCGATCGAGCACTCTGCTGGTCACCACATATAGCATAGCTCAAGCGCAGTGTGACTGTTCTCTAAATATTTTGCGGATAAAAACTGACAAATCTTGGGGTGCAGATCGGACAGTATTGTTCGTCTAAATCGTGACTGATCCGATCTTAGTTAGACTATGGTTGCATCGTTTATTCTTCTGTATGACTATCTGTGCTGAGACGTTTGCACCCTGTCCATCATGGGGGCATTCGTGTGGTTGTTGGAGCCTTTCCAACCAGCCCAGTTGTGAGCCTCTACGCTGAATCGGCAGAACCCCCTCTGCGGTTTCGGCGTGATGTCCTGTTAGAGAATGATGCCTGTGCCTTTAAGTGCATGCCTTTGCATCCGACGTTTACCCCTTTCTTCTGTACTGAGCTGGACGCACGATATCGCAACCACTTACTTAGTCCAAGGCCTGCAGGTATCCGTTTCCGTGAGCTTCTTCAGGTGCCTCGCCTGTTTCCGAAGGGGAAAAGGGTGTACCCACCTTGGATACGTGCTACCTCCCAGGTAGATCTTGGGATGACAGCTTAGTGGAAATTTGCGGTACCTCTGTCTCTTATCAGTACTTGTTTTTTTAGAATTGATATCTAAATACAGTGGCCGTTCTTCTATTTACACCGATGGCAGTAAGTGCGGTGACTATGTTGGACGTGCCTTTTACTGGTACCGAACTACTTACTTTCGGTTTGGATATTAACACGTCCATTTATACCTCAGAGCTGTATGCCATCTACCGAGTCATTCTGTATGTTTGCTCCAGCAATTTGGGTAATTGCCTTAAGTTAAGTGATTCTCTTAGTGCCCGTTAAGAGTGTTCGTAAATTGTACAACTATCACCCTCTCGTACAGCGAATTCAGGATCTTTTGCACCGTTTGCACACCTTGGACATAAATGTGAAGTGCGCAAGGATTTCTGGACACGCTGGCTAGCCAGGGAACGACTTAGCGGAGTCAGCAGAAAAGACGGCTACCAGACAACGTAGTATCAACATCTCTTGTGTGCTTTGGGAGGACTTTAGGCTTTTTGTGCAGATGTCGGTAGTTTCGTGCTGGCAAGAGGAGTGGTCTACACTCCGCGACAACAAGCTCCGAGTGGCAAAGGACCTGGTATAATCTACTGAACTTCCTGTAAATCATTTCAAATGGACTAATCATTTTGTAAAAACTGATGAATCTGAAAATTTCTATGTGCTTATCTGTTAATGTTACGAGAGAGTTAACTTGTGACAAAGTAGTAATTCAAAAGTTTTACAAAACAGAAGGAGAAACTGATGCAAAAGTAAAAAATAAGTAAACAGCAATTCCAGAAAACCAATTATTTTAACAGAGAGAAACTGTTAATAGGAAATATTAGATTCCATAATTCTACACTCTTAGGTGCAATGTTTTCTAGTGGCACAGCAGAAATTTGGAAATGTTGAAATACACTTTTCTGGCACAAGAAGAACAGATAGTAAAATAGACTCAAAGTATGAGGTTTCTTAATCTTGTTTATTTCTACTTGGTTAAATTACATTGATTTCTTCAAATATTTGTACACATTAACGATAAATATAGGCACCCCTAAGCAACATGAAATATGTAAATAGTTAAAGCACCCATGCTATCAGTCCTAGCATCCCCTTTCGCATGATGTACATTACGGTCTCATAAACTTTCTTTAGCATCTTTTCCTCATTTTCTCCTGGTTGTTCACATTTATCTGAAAAAAAGAAATTTTAAATACTATTTGCACATTACTTTTCTTGTTTATTTCTTTTGTTCCTAACAACAGTGTGAAAATTAATCATAAAATTGTAGTTAAATGCATATCTGAATACTTTCAAATGTACAGTTTAATTGCTGTGTACTTCAGGAATTCAACACCATATTGCAGTGGCTATAATCTGTTTTTCTTTCATTACAAACAATTTTTGGGAAATTACTCTTTAAACAGTAATCTAAATATGAAGCAACTCTTAGTGTTAAAGCTCCATATTATTTACTTTGTTGTATAGGGCATGTTTCTTATAGATATTCTTAAAGTAAGCCTGATGCAATATCATTCCTGAAGAAGAGCTAACTATGTTTCCTTGTAACGACTGTAAAATTGATTAAAATACCTAAGCAAAGAGTAAGTATTAATAATTTTTAAGTAATAACTTCTGCAAAATCCAAAGCTCCCTAAGCCATAGATTTTACATTGTTATTCTTCAATAGTATGCATGTCTAACATCACACATTAATTTCTGCTCTATGTTTAAGTTACAGTTTCCTTTCAAAGTACTTAGACAGATTTTATCAGGCCAGAGGCAAGTATTCTACTTTTTGGAACTGCCTAATCCTATGGCATATTTTGTACCTTATTTTTGCATTGTATCTTCTAGATCAGCTTAAATAGTATGCTTATACCTATAACGGTTCTAGTCTTTACCAAAACACCAATTTCCAAACATTAATACAATATATCCTTAGGTTACCACATTATCATATACCTTTTGTTTGAATTTCCAGTTACCACATTAGTAAAGCCTAATAGAAAAAAATTGTACTGAAATAATAGTAGATAAAACATTTTGTTTTAATCTAACAGAGAAGCACATTGTATCAGAGTTTAATGAATCCTTCAGAAATAAAGGCATAATGGATAATGGTGGTGAAAATTTTGAAAAACAGCTGGGTTCAGTGGAAAAACAATTGTATTTAATGGGTCTGGTTATAACTTTTATATTTAGCAAATTCTATTAGCCTCACAGAACTGAAGTTGTATGGAAATGGCAACTGCTGGGTAAACATTTATTTTAATCTCTTAAAGGGCATACTGTATAATGCTTACTTTACTAGAATTGTGAGCAGTGTACTATAAAGTACAGTCTAATATAATTTATAAAGCATAATGATAGAGCTGAACATTATAATAACAACTGTATGGAATGGAAAAAGTAGGGATATTTAAAGGTTATATTTATTACGTTCATAATTAAACTTCGAATTACCCATTAGACCAAGGCTTCTCAGAGTGCATGCCTAAATCATGCTTTGTATGGTGCAAGGTGCCAAATATATATTTTGCTAGATTGAACCCAGTTCCTTGATTTTCAACAATAGTGCTGTCACTCTCTTTCCTAAACCAATGTCTGGTTCAATTCACCTTTCACACTCTATTCTATTCTTTTCTACTGTATTCTTACCTTCTCTGCTGCTTCTTCCAGAATGAGAAATATTTGATCCAACTCCAATCAGACCTATGCATAGTGCACAGGACTTCTGCACCTGGGTTTGCATGTGTAAGATTTTGCACATTTGAGAGGTCCTTGACTAGACTTATTCTGTACAAGTTAAGTTTCCAACTATTTGAAGTGTTTGAATCACGTGGTAGAGACAATACAATGTCAACATGGCATATCAACAAACTGTTTTTTATGTGCTTCAGAAGTGTATGGCATCTTGCAAGAAGTAGAGTCACATAGCCTTTTCCCTGAGAGAATTACCAGCTTTTTGGCTGGTTTTGTTAAATGTTATAAGTATGTTGACAAGCTTCAAATAACAGGTTCCCCATGTATGCAGACATCCCATTTTCTGTCAAAAGACTTGCAAAATTCAAAACTGAGAGTTCTTAACTGGGAGGTTTTAACATGAGATTGATTTCTGCAACTTGTATAATGCAACAACGTATAATTGCCCATGCCTGTTCTGACCACTAGATAATTACTTTATTTATGCTTATGTAGGATTAAAAGTAGTTGCAACCCAGATCAAAACATCTCATTTAGTGCCATTATATTTCCAATATCCAAAGGAAAGAAATGAATAAAATGTTTGTGTGTTTGCACATATCTAGTGTCCTTATAAAAACAGTCTCTAATATAAAAAGTATAAAACACATGCAAATAATATAATTGTAGCTTCATAATCAGCTTGAACTGTAATGAGGAGATATTGAGGTACAAAATTTGTTGAAAAAGAAGTGACATAGTTTTAAGCCTACTATATAAAGCTAAAAATAGTTAAAAGCTCAATAGTACCAGTAGTTTAACATGAACTACTGGCAATTATATAAAGAAGATACAGTCATTGAAGCCAATATTTAAGCAGTAAACACAAAGTGAAAAGTGTGAAGAATATAATACTTGTATTTTGTAACATCTCACCTAATATCCCATGTTTAATGAAAGGATATTATTATAAATAAGAAACTATTATTGTGATACTTAAATGTATTTTTTTTTTCTTTGCCGCATCCACCGCTTAGAAGATAAACGACCTTCTCAAGTCACTGTTTAGTAGCAAACTACTGATTAGATAAATATAAAATAAGCAACAAAGACCGTGGTGACAACTCTTTCATTTAATTCTGGCTAACATAGCTATGATGACTAAATCTTACCACAGTGGAACTTTATGTTGGAACTTTATATCTGAATGAAAATTAGTGATACTTCTTGGGAGGGAAAAAAAACTGTCTGTATACTGAATCAATGCTCTTATATGTTGGCATGTATGATTCAAAAATTGTACAGGCTGTTTCCAAACGACACCATATGAACATAGCACTCAATTGACTTACTCTTTGACTTGTCCGAAACTTGATGTCGCAACTTCCAAACTCTTCTAAGTAGTTTTATAAGTTTTAAAATTGCACACATTTTGGATTAGGCACCAAAGAAAAAACAGTTATCATATGCCACACTCACATGCTATGTTTTCCATTACTAAGGTGACCTGTGCTGTGCCAGCCTGTCCATCAAACCACGCCAACACCAGGCGATTGGAACTGAAGCTACCAACTAACAGGTAGGCCAGGCGCATGCCATTTGGTTATGTACGACTGCCTAATCCATGGTGATTTTATGGAAGTTTTTGTATGTGCCTAATTTAGAGCTGGAAGTGATATTCACATATCATGTATGGTATGGCCAACTAGGTCCACATCTTTGTTTGGTGTCATTTTGAAACTCCCTGTGTATAAACATAAGTGGGCAAAATCAATTTACAAAACTGAATCACTCAGTAAAAAAAAAGTTATAAATCAACAAGTAAACCGTTTCAGGTTATATGAAAAAATACATTGAATGGCTACATAGCTTTTATTGTCTTTAGATAAAGGCTTGTTAGTAAGACCATTGAAAGTCTAACAAAAGTTTTTATCTTTAATAGTTAACACTTTCAAAAAAGTGTGTCTGATTTTCCAAACTTGTGAACTTTCAGCTTTGCATCTCACTTTTTAAAAGTACAAAATGATTATTTTTGCTTTTTTCAACACCATCTTTAGTAGGACTGCACTAGGTTTGTGTAAGAAACAAAAGTTTTTATTTTTCATAATTTGCCTGTATTATTACCTACACTTACGCCCTTTCTGTAATAAATGCAGTGTTATTAAAATTAGTCCAATTCAGATGATTATATAATACCTTTATTCAATAATTTATTTATCTGTTTGTTTATTTTTATGTTGATTTTTAAAAAGCAGTAGCTAAATATAACCTACATGCTATAGTTATAAACTCTTGAACTATTTGGGAAATAAACCTGCATTCTTCAATTTACTATTGAGAATGTTACAAATCTTCACTAACATTTCTGGTTTAGAATAAAGCCTGCAAAATTGTAAAAAGAAAGTAATCTTTGGATTTTGTATACCCTATTACCTTTTTGCCACACAATCCATATTTTAGGCAACATTGAAAATGTGAAAAATATATGTTTTTAAGTCCTGATGAGAGTGTGGTTTTAAGACATTTAATGATATAACATATAAAAATAAGTTTAGTTATTAAGTATATAAGCTATTAGTTATATATATATATATAGATATTCCAATTTACATTTTCTTAAATTTTAAGTCAAAAAATGTTGTTGCTCTCTTATACTCAATGATACTTTTATCATACATTATTTAAGGTTTTATAATATTTCCGTACTTTCATTTTTATACTATAGTTTTTTCTTTGTTTAAAATTAATTATTTTATTTGAAACCATTTATACAAAAATTTTACTGTCACAAATCAGATTAATTTCTTTGTGTATCTATGATATCTGTGACATTCGCAAAAAGAACATTATCCACTTGTTGAATAGTCATTGGTAGGTCATATATATTGGGAGTGACTGGCGTGGATCACCTCTAGTGACTACTTTTATGCTTGATTGCTTCTTATTTAATTTTGATATTTCTTCACATTGTAACTAAACAACCTGATTCTTAGCATTTAAGTATGACTTAATCCATTTGTGAATGTTTCTTCTGATTCCAAAGTTATACCGCCTGGAAAGTAAGATTTTATGCCTTAAAATATCATAACCTTTTACTAGGCACAAGAATAATCTTACCATAAGTGTGATTTTATCAACTGATTGTTAAAATCAAACTGATCATTTACCTATTGCTGTTTCTGTGGACCGACTTTCTTTTAAACAATATTGGCTATCTAAGGGAATGTTATTTTACTCTAAAAAGGATGTTAATCTTTCAATTTCATATACAGACTTTTCAAAAGTTATTGAGAAAACTGATTGTGCACTTACAGGTCTGTAGTTGTCTTTGCAGGCTTTTCCTTGTTTTTGTGAAGTAGAGTAACTTTTGAGACTTTAAGCTTATCAAAAAATATACCGGAGTCAAGAGATGCATTATACACATTAGTCAAAGGTGCATTGACATATTTTATGCAGTATTTAATCAATAAATCTGATATTTCACTATTCAAACTACTATTTGCATTTCATTCCTTGTAGGTACTGCTTTTCGAATTTCATTTTCTGAGTTCAGTGATAAGAGAATTTATTTATTTCAACATTTTATTGGGTTTATGCTGAGGTGGGAGGTTTAGGAGGGATGATTTAAGTTCATGAGTTTATCTGCTGTTTTTGTGAAATAAGTATTAATGCACTCAATGATATGCTGTAAAATTTTGATTTTTATTACATTTAAAATACAAGTTCAGTTATACAAGTTCTTCACCATTTTTTTTTTTTTTTCCCCAATTTTTAGAGCTTCATTTTCTCACTTTTTTGGTTTCAGAATTGCCTTTCTGTAAATGTTCCTATACTTATTTATAAATGTATCCCATTTTTGTTTATAACGCCCTAGCGACTTAGTCTGTTGAAAAGTTATAGCTTTTTAATTAGGGTTTTTATTCCTCCTGTGGTGCATCCAGTTTCAGTATGAGTTTAGATTTGCAGGCTTTGGGTGGAAACTAATATTAAGCCTGTATGCGATTATGTTTAGAAAGTCATTAAACCTTAACTTATAGTTGGTTTCTGGAAAACACTCTTCCACATTTCCTTTCGGAATGGTTCATTAAACATTTTATGCAGTCAGAATTAGAAGCACTTTCTATAATTTTTATGTATGTATTTCGTAGGCACCGGTAATACCTGGCCAAGATCTGATATCTCCAACATTTTGAACTACTGGTGGTTTTTGAAACTTTTGTAATGTTTACATCCAGCAGCAATTATTTGGATGTGTCACACTTGTTGGAATCTCTATTGTGTTTATTAGGATACATGATGATGGTATGTCCTTTAATTCATTTACTGTGCTGCTATTTCAAGAACATCAATGTTCCAGTATCCACGAAAGATGTCCGTCTGGCATAAAACTCCTTTTAGTATAAAATCTGACTTATAACATATTTTGCTATGATAACTTCAGTGTATTAATTTTTTTATAGACAATGCCATTTTCTAAGCAATCATTTAGGTATTCTAATTCTTAAGGAAGTGCTCAAACTTACATCATTTCATTTTATTAATTTGTTAGTTAAGAAATAGGGTTCATCAGAGTATTTTGATAGAAGGCCAAAATGAACTAATTTCAGCACTCACAAATGTATCTGAGAGATTTGCGCTACCATCCTATTAATTGTAATAATAACAGTGATGTTTAGAATGTACAATGTAATCATAGAAAGTTCCAAAAAAAAATCTGTGTTTCCATGTGTCTGTGATCAGCTCTGTGAACTACAAGATTGTGTTCTGTTGTCATAAGCCTTTGTGAAATAAGTGCATAGCTAATTGGTTTAACATAACCTGATCACATTTTCTGCATGCATTAGCTATTGAATTCCATGACAATATTTATCACTGCAGATGTTGATATATTACAAAAGAATAGATGCTCAACTGCAGTGGGGTAAAGAGGGTATGGAAGAGTGCCTTAAAGTAGTAGCAGATTATGCAGTGTTCAGTTTAGGAGTTGCACAACTATTTTAGATAGCATACACAAGTTTATACAGAAAAGAGCAATCAAAACAGAGTGAGCTATGTGGTTAAAATATAGTTCCTAGTAGTTCTATTGGATTCCCATCTGCATTTAGTAGCAATAAGGAAAGAACTACAGCACAAAAAGACAAATATGTCACAGCCAGATGTTTTGGCATTACCCCCAAAAAATTGTGCAAAGCCACATATTCCTATGCAAGCAAATGTGGCACTGGAACACCTTCCTTTTGGTGTGAAAACAAAATAGCAGGTAATGATTTGCCACTTAGCCTTTTGAAATAGAAGGCACCTGAGCTTGAGAAAACTTGAAGCTCTTTCCAAAGCTAGAGCTATGGCACTAATAAAGTAACTATAATCATCGATTTTACAATGTGTGGCCAATTTTTAAATGAGTTTAACTTGTGCCGCCAATCAATATAAATATACAAAGGGATGAAAGTGGCATCTATTGAAATAAAATGCTACCAAAAATAAATGGGGCAAAAGGAAAAAGGGAAGTGATAAGCCTAAAAAGTGTTACATGAGGGCAAATATCACAATATACGCATTCTGCAATGCATTTAGTAGTTTCATTCCAGTTATACTACTGATGTTAAAAGTAATTTATTGATGACCTGAGCTGTAAGATAGTGCTCCAACTGGATCTCTTGCTTGCATGAATTATAGCAGATATTGTTATAAATATATATATATATATATATATATATATATATATATATATATTTGTCTTCTTTTTTTTTAATGTTCTTGGACATTTTCAGAGACATTGTGCTATTTATTACAGATGGCCACATTTCTCACTTTACAATTTGAAAATATTGCTACTGTTAAGGCAAATTGTGAACTGCAATTGGGTAAATTTACCTCAAAAATCAAGAGGCCCAAAAACAAAAATCTCTAATAGCATACAGTTACCAATTAGGAACCAGTAAGTATATAGCAGAACATTTACCGGTGCAAATATCGAGTGTCAATGCACTTTTGAAAAGGTACCTGCAAATCCAGTAGACAAAAACCACCTGTGGATTTTATGAAGTCAGCTACTATTCAGATGTAACCTCAAAGAAGGGTGACAGGATTCAATGACTTTACTTCAAAACTGTTTCGTGAACAATGCCTTGGAGCGGCAGGTCCCTAACAATTTCATTTGAGGGGTTTTTAGCAAAAACTAGATAAGTCCATTTTTGGACCAAAATGAGTTTGAGTATTCATGATATATAATGTATCATTGCCCTTCTTTTGGAGCAAAAACCAGAGATGTGTGGACTTATCTGAATGAGATATGCTTAATTGCCAACAGAGACCGTAATTTGTTTGGAGCAAGAATCAGACTAGTCCTGGACTTATCTGGTTCTTGCGCCAGCAGATGGCAGCACTAGAGTAATAGCTGTTTCTTGTTAGTAATATGGCTGCTTGAACTTGGTTTTCTGTTGTTAAGCCAGTTTATATAGTTTTTAAGATGCCATTAGGTAATTCACGCAGTGATAGTGTTGGTGGTAAACATTTAAGGAAAAGAAAACATGATCTCCAACAAACTGAAAAGATTAAGGGGTGAATCATATGTCTCAAGTAGTGGAAAGGATGTTCCAGCTCGTGAAACAGGCCCTGCATGTAACTTTAGGTGAAAGTGCATTGATATTTTGATCGCAGATGAAAAGCAGGAAATATTTACAAAGTTCAACGCACATTTAAGTAAAGAAGCACAAGATGCATTTTTATCTGCATCCATTACACCAACACCTGTTCAATGACGGAGGCCTAGAAAAGGTGAAGAGTCAGGGATTCGTAACTTCTCATATAAATACAAGGTATGTCTACTTACTTGTAAACAATGTATATTGCAACTGATTAGCTTAACTTGTATAAATTAAATTAGATTTTTGTCTGCAAATTGTGCAGAATGAAAAAAAAAATCGCACAATAGCATTTCCTATCATTAAAATGAAGTAAAGATTATAAAATGTTATTTTTATTATTTTATGTATATATATATATATATATATATATATCTAATACATTTTGTAATACTAGTAATATGTTTGTTTCAGCTTCAGCTCAAAACCAAGGAGCAAGTGGTGTGCAAGAAGGCTTTTTGCAGTCTGTATGGAATTAAGAAAGCATGAGTTAAATGCCTGTCTTTGTTGGTGGCAAAGAACATTGGTTCACCTCCAGACAATAGGGTAAAGCATCACAACGGGCCAAACAGGGTGAGTGCTAATGACACTGAAAGTGTATTACGCCACATACAGCAATTTCTAGCCCAAACCTCACACTACAGTCGGAAAGACAAAATTCAAAAGGTTTTTTTATCACCTTACCTCAATCTGAAAAAAATGTACGAGTTATACTTGGGGCAATATGAGCCTGCGGTATACAGGGCTTTAACAACAGAAGGAAGAGTAAAAAATTGCAGGGTTTTATATGATTATTACTATAGATGTTTTAAAAATAAATACAAAATTTCTTTTGGAAGCCCAAAAAGTGACACATGGGAAAATGTGATTCCTTAATTAAATCAATAGCAGACTGTATTGATAATCCAGATCAATAAAGAATACACGAAACAGAGAAGAAAGTGCACTTGTATAAAAGTGAAATATTCTATGAGAGGCTTAGAACTGAAACTAAAAGGGCAAAGGAAAACATAAGTGTTACATGTTTAGCATTTGATTTTCAGCAAAACATGCCACTTCTAATGCTTCCTTCAACAGATGTATTCTATTGCAGGCAAGTTTGGATGTATACCTTTAATATACATTGCTGCTCTAGTGGTAAGGTA
This sequence comes from Hymenopus coronatus, assembly GCA_030762935.1. NCBI lineage: Eukaryota > Metazoa > Arthropoda > Insecta > Mantodea > Hymenopodidae > Hymenopus > Hymenopus coronatus. The sequence goes on from CM060900.1 coordinate 217,358,020, forward strand.
CACATGTTCATGTATACAGAGAGTGATGGTAAAAAGGCTCCTGATGAAGTTGTTTCCTGCTTGGACTGGTACATAAGAAATGTAGTTTCTCCTAAAACTAGTGAACTTGTGCTCTTCTCACATAACTGTGCTGCACAAAACAGAAATAAAGTACTGGTGCAATATCTGTTCAATCTGACATACTCAAACAGATTTCAGAAAATTTCTCATTATTTTCCTGAACGAGGACACTCATTTCTGCCCTGCGATAGGGACTTTGGCAATATTGAAAAGAAGAAAAGGCTTATAACAAGACTGCATAAACCTGAAGAGTGGCATTCACTTATCAGAAAGGCATCTAAATTATATACAGTTGTTCCTGTCAATCAAATCTTATTCAAAAATTTTGGTGCCCACTTCAAACCTTTGTTCAAAGGAACCATGAAAACAAAATATAATGAGCCTTTCAAAATTTCAAAATACAAAGTATTTCAATACAGTTCCCAGCACAAACACATTTTCAAAGTAAGCCAAAATCAACATACAACTGTTACTTTATAGTTCAGCCCTCTAAAAAAATCAAGAAATGGAGACCTTGGTTTTCCAGACAAACTACTGTACGATGGGCCATTGCCTATTACAAAAGCTAAATATGATGATGTGTTGAAACTGGCAACAAAATACATTGCCTCAGCAGATATGGAGTTCTATAAGAAACTGTATTATCAGGGTAATACAAATGAAGCCAGTGAGCATGGCTCAGATGACAGTGGCTAAGAAGTTATTGGCTTAGAATAAATAGTATTAATTAACCTTCACCACCTGTTTTATTTATTTTATTGTTTCATTTTATATTATAATAAATACTATTTAGTTCAATAGCTTTTCTGAAAATATAAACTGTGTTTCAATAGATATTTTTCATTTCATTAGTACACAAACAGAAATTATACAGAATTTGTAGCTGCAAAAATATGTACTTTAATAATATCATATGCTTTGTTTGTAAAATATATTCTTAAGGTTGTTAGGACTGACTAATAAAAATGATCCAGCATTGTTTATATTTATTTCTTTACTTATAATTAATGATTTAACCAAGTAATATAACATATTAAAATTTTTGGTGCAAAAACCAGCTAAATCCAGATTAACACATGATTATTAATTATTAACTATAAAGCAAACATTAGTAACTTCATAATTCACATTCATATATAACACACACAAAACATACAGAAGTCATTCACTACAGTTAAAGTTTTTGAATTTCTAAGAATATACCCATTTAGAGGATGGTAAACTTTGATTTTGCATTTACTCCAAAAGTAGATTTTGTGACTTATCTGGTTCTTGCACCAAACCTCTCATTTGTGGACGTTACACTTGTGTTTTTTTTATATCTGAGTTGATCCTTTTTTTTTTTTATTATGAATGATAAGAAGCATTTAGCATTAAAATTAAGTCCGATACACTGTTTCTTTTGGCAGGTCCATTAACTGTTTTTTTCTCATATTAAAATTACTGTATAAGATAATATCTAATTTGCACCCACAAATTGTTAATCTTGTAAAACATGGGGTAATTAAACACTTCAGCTTGTACATACCATTTTAATATGTTAGACTAATATTCCTTAAAAATCTAGGTTTCTGCCTACCTAGTAATTAAATTAATGAGATTATGTTCTATGTCCAAAAGATTGTCAAAAGGTTTGCAATTACTCAAATTACTTCACTGGGGCTTATTACAAGGTCCATAAAGAGACTCTATATATTGCATATGATGAATAGATATGAAACATTGTATATTAGAAAATATAAGGAAAAATCATACGTTATTATTGTATATGTCTGAGATGGAAATTGCATTTAAATTGCCTCTATTGATTAGAATACTTGCACTAATAGATATAATCTAGTATGATTTTAAAATTACAACTCACTATGATTTGAAAGGATTTATGAAATTAAAACACATTGGTGAAATATGAATAACCTCACAAGAAATTATAATTGGGGAGACATGGAAATCTTGAATTCAAGGGATATATAGGAAAGTTAGACAAAGAACCTAAGGAATAGAGAGCTAAGAAGAAAATTTGTGCTAGCTCCAGAAAAATGAGATTTTTAAAATTATTTTGGACATTTAAAACCATGCATTGCTAAACTTCAGTAGAAAATGTACTTCTTTGACATTTTTATTATGCATATAGCCTGTACTTTCATGCTGCAGAATTGCATTTTTAACAATTTGAATTTACAAGTGATCATTCATAATGATCTGTACCAGTTAGGTAAATAGCACATTGTACTTCAATGTATATTTTTCTCAAACTCATATATGCAGCATCTTTTACTATTCAAATTAATCTTTGCCCATGGTTAATACTCTATTATCCTTGAATTCTCAGAATTGCATCAAGATTTATGGATTTAATGCAATATTGGGTACAAATAAAGTTAGGTATTTATATTTTGTGACACTCAACAAAAGAGTTTTAAAAATTCTGCAAAATGAAAGCCAGATTTTTCTCCAAAGATAATTGAAATTAAGAAATTCTACATCAACATATTTAAACTTCTTTTTGAATATTGTATTAATTATACTTATAGATTCTTTCATTTCATAATGCATATCATAAATATAACACTGTAAACTTATTTCAATGCATTCAAAACATCCAAAACATTATACCAGCCATAATATCAAATGCTAAAAGGGTACCTAAAACACAATCTTGAATTTATTCTTGATATATTATAAAACTCAAACATGTTACTTCTTACATTTTTATCCATACTTTCTAAAGCATCAAGAATGTTAAATTGCATAAACAGAACTGTATTTAAAACAGGAGAAAGCAAGTCTATTAATTAATCTGAAAGCAAAGGGCTTAATATAGTAGTGCGAAGATGTAGTAACATTTTAGATTACTCAGTAAAAAGTCAAAAATCTTTCGCTATACTAGGGAAAGCTTTTACCATCAGGAAAATAGGTGAAGTTATCCAGTATGCTACATTTCCAAAATCTGAAGCACAAAATCTTTGAAACTTCTTGAATGCATGTAGTGTGTGTGCAGATGTGTTTCTATGTGTGTAATGCCTATTTCTCTTGCCTTGAAATCACATACCATACTAATATTTATTAACTGTAATTTAAAACTCCTTATACATGAAGTTACCTACAGTAAAGGGAATTCAATGTAATAATTTTACAAAAAATAATTTTGCAATTTAGTAATAAAAATTTATAGCCCATATAGTTAGCAGAACTAGGATTTCTAAGTTATTTAATTACAAGTGTAAAAGACACTTTTAACATTTTATTACACCTAGAAAATGTGCTTAAAACAATTGTGATATTTAAAAAAAATATTCCCCCTCTTTCCATGCAATATTTGTTTATAAACTCACCTTTCTTGTCAGCTGCAAATGATATGCCCACAATCAGCACCATGAAGATTAGAGCGACCAAAATGAGGATGACTTTGACCTTAATTTTGCTGAAATCAGTTTTAAAACACAAATACTTTTAAAGCAACACAGATACTTCTACTTAATAGCTAATGGCACTTAATGTATATAAGTTACATTGTCAGTTTTTAAATTAGGTTTAATCATTGCAAGACAGATTGAATCTTATCGCCTGCCTGGAAAGTGTGGTGGTAGCGTGACTGCCTCCCATTCAACAGGTCGTGTGTTCAAATCTCACTTAGAGTGAGTTACTCGGGTAAGGCTTTTATAGCTGTGGCCGAGTGGTTAGACCACTTGCCTCTCACCTAGACGGCCGGGGTTCGATCCCAAGCGACAGCATGTGAGATTTTTGGTGGACAACGCGGCGCTGGGGCGGGATTTCCCCCGCCATTGCATTCCACCAGTGCCACATCATTCATATATAACCAGTGTCACTACCTGTGGTGCCATAAGTAGTTAAAGCGGGTGCTAAATACTACCAAAAAAAATCTGATGTGTACCATTCACATGACTTTCTCCATAGCCCTGCAACAAATAATTTTTAAAAAGCTTATACTTCTATTTACTTTATGCTAATCAGAAAAAATTAGCAGAAATAGTCTTATTACTCGCATCCTTGTACGTAGAAGCGAAATAAGGGACAACCTAGGTTAAAGTGATAGTCAAAAGCTGGTTGCTATGTCAATGAAGTTCCTTTGTTTATACGGATAGGAGTTGACAAGTTCCAGTATGAGAAAAGTATACGTTTTTCATAGCAGAAACCAAAAATAAGGAATGTCACAAAAATGACGAACTCCACGAAAAAATGTATATAACATAAATTGAGTGTTTTAATGTGCTCTACATTTTTGTGTAGTGAGTTTTTGTCCATCTCTTGCGGTTTAGCAGTTATTCAAAATTTAGTAAAATTCATCCAGAATAAACTACTCTTCAGAGGCTTTTCCCAGAAAATTCAAGATATACATTTCATTTGTCAGGTATATATGTTTAATATTCGAAATTTTAATCAAAATCGTTAGTGAAAATCAAACTTTTCGAAAAAAGTTCCATGTAAAGGTTAGTTGGGGGTGGGGGGATTTTTCTCAAAATATCCGTGTCGCATCGCTGGAAGATACTAAACTTAAATACCAAGTTTGGTATTTTTCCGATTTTTCGTTGTTGAGTTATCGTGTTCACAGACACACGGACACACGGACACACACACACACACACACACACACACACACACACACACGGACCTTTTTGTGAAAATGCTTTTTTTGGATATTGGGGACCCTAAAACATATTTCCGGTGACATCTCGGTATCGAATTTTAGGTGGAGTGCAATACTTTCTCTATACACTATGTACATAGTGCGTATGGAGAAAGTAAAAATTGAATCTTATCGAAAAATTGTTTATAATGCATGGCCACAGCTTTGAATACTGCATGGCTTAATTACTTCAACATCCAAAGTCAGTATTTCACATTATTATATACAGTGTCAAAATGTTTGCTCGAATTCTAACATCCAAGCTGTTTGAGCTTTTTCTTCTTTATTATTATCAACGTACTCTGACAAATAATGACCAGATTCACACAATCTATTCATATAAGAATAAAAAGTAAAACTATGCAACGTTTCTTAGGAACTTCTCTATGGCTGCAGTAAATTTACCTCAAGTTGAAAATTTGCAACCAAATCTCATTATCAAACTTTTAGACCGTATTTGTATGCTCAAGCACTATAAAAGGTAAGTATTTGCAATAATTTAAATAAACAATATATAAATTATTAGAACTATCAATCTTAATTGTCATTTACTATTAACTGCCCAAGAGCCTGTTAAAATAACAAAGGAAATAAATATGTAGCTCTTTTTCTGATTTCATAATTTTTTTATAATTTCTATTTTCTTATGAGGGTCACTCCATAAGTTTTCAGAGTGGACAATGATGAGTTGTGATATGAGTATTTTCTATGAGTTTTTCATAGTAATTCTTGCAATTTGTGTGCTTTGGTATATAAAGTTTCAAATGATGTCGTTTTCACTTTAAATTCCTGCTGAACTTTTGAGTCCTATGTCTCAAATTCTACAAATAAATCTAAAGGTGATATATCTCTTTGCATCATCAACTATTGTTCAAAAACTTACATCTATAGTTGTCATTTACATTCATTTTACACTTTAGGATTGATGGTAAAATACTTATATGTGCGTGCGTGCGTGTGCGTGTGTGTAAATATTTATGGCTAGCTTATTATCGTTTCGACTCACATCCTCAAAAAACAGCTAAGGCAAATTAACCTCCAAAATTAGAGTCTTGATGTTATTTCATCTATCACCCACTAAGTATAAAATCTATTGCTACTGCAGGACAATAACCTAAGTCTTAGAACTCCTCATACCAGTTGTTTATATATATTAATATAACTTACATATTACACAGCATATAATTTAAGATCTTATTGTGGTTATAAAATTGATTGCCATAACCATCATTATGAACGGACTTCCATCACGTATACCAAAGCTAGAGTATTTTATATGGACTCAGAGCTTGCTTTAGTAGTTGTAGGTGGTTATATATTTATCATAAACATTCCTAAATAATTAGACATTCCTTAAAAGGTGTTTTTACCTGCAGAGTTTAAGTCTGTTTGATTTCAGTATTACAGTGAACGTCAACAATTGCTACTAGATGGCTCTCCGGGCGTCTTTACAGACGATTAAAGTATTTGCTCGGAGTGTATAGCTATATCTTCTTGTTATTCTCTCTGAGGAAGCCAACTGTAAACCAATACCATTCATATTCCTAAGCAGCTACTGAAATATAATTAACAGCGTTTCAAACCTCAAAATATCGAAAGAAATAAAGCAGTGAATATTCTCAGACTTATAACATGACATTTACATGCCGTTAGCGTTTCTCTCTCTCTCTCTCTCTCTCTCTCTCTCTCTCTCTCTCTCTCTCTCTCTCTCTCCCTCTGTCTGTATTTGTCTCTCTAGATGAGAAGGTTTTTAACTTATAATATCACATCACATAAAAGGAAATTATAGAAGAAACAAATCCAATGTGGAAGCGATAAATAGGCATATTTGACGTGCGTTTGTTAATTTTATATTAAACTTTTTAAATGAGGACACAGAATTCTGCTTTACAAAACAGTAAAGTATTCACGTTAAAATACGTAGAGCTGGACCATAGTTTATTGCAAGTTTACAGCTGAGGCTGGTGTCTATGCAATTATTGAAAACCTCAGCAAGAAGATGCATTTAACAAATAACTGCAAGGGCTTATTTACACTTGTTTAATTTTCATTTTCTTTGTGTCTTTAAATTAAAATATTTTATGTGTAGGTTGAAATCTAATCCCAAAGTATTGGGAAGAGCAGTGAATTGAAGGTTCTGGAGACAATTACATTTTATCGTTCATGGAGAGACGGAAAGTTTTATAAGTAAATACTTTTCCAGCCATTTCAGTCGTTTTGAGGAATTTTTGGACTGTAAAAGATGTAACTCGGATTACTATTAAATGTGTTTCCTAGCACTGGGGAGGTATTTCTGGGCTAAGCATGACGTACTTATGAATTCTGTCAGCTGTGACGGATCCCTATAACGTATTTTGCTATATTCTGGAGTAAGTTCTTTCCTTTTTGCAGTATTTTTGTTCACTTTTTGAGAGATTTTAAGTACTTTGAGAACGTTTATCCAGAAAACGTATATTAAGGCTATTTTAAAGCATTTCAAGACATTTCGTACATTGTGAGGGGATTTATTAGTATTTTATTCCGTTTTTTTTTTTTCCTTATCTTGAACCTTTTTATGCACTTCTGACATTTAAGGACATTTAGAAGGTATTTCGGGCTCTGGAAAAGGGGTTTTAGCATTATATACACAATTGTACTGCGTTTTTTCGTTATCTTGCAGCTTTTTGTGCATTTCTGACATTTAAGGGCACCAAGAAGGTATTTCGGGCTGTGGAAAAGGTATTTTGAGCAATATACTGAAAATCTTATGCCATTTTTAGGTTAGTTTGTGAACTTTAAGCAGTTTTTTTTTCCAACCTGAAGACACTTGAATAATCTCTTAAACCATGGCCTCCGGAACAGATATTGAGCACTGTGAATCAGGTGTTTCAGACCACTTCACCAGCATTTTAGATATGTTTAAGCCAGTTTGATTGCTGAGGTACATGAGGACTCCGGAGAGTATATTATGTCTCACTTTAGCAGCTTTTTCAAGGAATTGAGGGCTCTTGAACAAGTACCTTGGATGTTTACTTTTGCGGCCATAGGAACAGCCATCCAGAGCAGGTCTATTAGGTCAATTTTCTTGAACTTAGAGTAAGTCTTACAGATCAAGTTTACGAAAGGTAAGGCATTTTCAAGACATTTGAAGGTATTTTGGGCTCCATATAGGGTATTAATCCCTCGGGAGCAGGTGCTTCAAGGCATCTTGAGGGTAATTCCGAGTGGTTTAAAACACTACATGAAATACTTGTCCACAAATTGGGCCTTATAGGTTAAGAGGGATAACAGTCCGTTAATGTACTTTCCTTTGTTTTCTTGTTTAATATCTACCATCTTAATTATATTATATAAATGTTGTATCAAAATGTTATTGAAGACAAAGTCTTGATTTCATTGCTGCAAATAACTCATTGACATTTCGAATCGTAGACTATTTATCGCTACACGCAGTTCGTGGCACGCGCAACACTGCACGCTAACGCTCTAGTCACTCACGACTCAGTACAATTTACAGCACAAAAGAACTACACTGCAATGCAAACCTTGCTTGCTGTATGGTAGGTAAACGAATTCAGAAATTTTCTGGAAACCTATCGCAGATACTGGAACCCAAAGCTACGAGAAGAATCAGTACTCGCGTTCCGAAGGAACCTATTACATCGCGCTGTGCTTCCTTATTTACTTATCCCAAATGCGATGACACACACCAAGGCGAACATAAGAACCATTTCATAAGACGGCACTGTCACATTGCTCCCTCCTTTGAACTGGTTGTCCCATATGTAGTTAGACGATCCAGGTGTATTACCAGTTTTTTCTCACGGGGTAGTTTCTAGAGGCATAACACGACATCTTTTATGCTCTTTGCCACAAAGTGTAACCCTTGCCATACTTTTTGGAACTTGGGCAGGTACCCTTATTCCGAATAGATAGTTATAGCCACATAGATCACTTTGCTGGAAACCTTGACTGTTGGCCTTCCATTTGTAACGGACCTTCATCCGGTCGCCTACTACCTGGAAGTTTTGCCGGGGCTTCCAATGCATTTCATGAAGTCTGTTTACGAGATTTTCTTTGGACAGTATTTAGCGCCCACTCTTACTACAAATGGGGCCCCAGGCGAGTTCTACTACTTACTACACGTAGTCGAAACCTGGCAGTTTTGCTATAGGAGGACTACCGAAGATCTCGTCGCATTATAGACGAAGCTCTCTGCCAAAGACCAAACACGCTGGTGTCAACCCGATGGTGTTGTGGTTTGAAGAACAGTAGACAACAAGAAAAGTGTCTCCTTCACATCTCAGTCTCTGATGATTGGCCTCTGTCTTTCCTCAACTGTTCTTCTTTGTTTCTTGATGTACTGATCAAACAAGACGTCTTGAGTTTTGGTGAAGCGGCATCATGCGCGTCTTGTGCATTCCGAATCGCTCTCAAAATTGCAAAATTGCACTCGCTCTCTCTCCCTCCCTCTCTCTAATGAGGAATTCACAATGGATCGATATTAGCGACGCGGTACTTCGGCTAAACGATTGACCGATAGGAATTCAGAACTGACGTGACGAAACCCGTGCCGAGAAAGTTGAATTGGATTTAACTTTTACCGAACAGCATGGGCGTCATCCATAGAATTTCTACTGCTTGATATTCAGTGGTCCTTACCAAAGTTGTTAGAGATGGAATCAACTTCTAGGGAAGTTCATTGGTTATTTGATGTAAGGTTTTTTTTTTCTTTTTTTTTTCTTCTTTTTTCTTTTCTTAATTTTGCAATAATGATAATGCAAACGCCTCAGAAAATGGAAAACGTCTTGGACAACCAAAATTATATCTTCATTCCAGAGTAATTTTCCACCTAAATAAAACGTCTATGCTGTTCACGGAAGAATAAATAAGCCCCTAACCTCAAAGTTACACAAAGGTGCTCTGCTGAAGATATTGGCTTTCGAATTGACTGTTTCTGTATATGAGGACCAATGATGTGCAGCACATCATTACATTGTGATTGTGCCATTCGCATGTAATTGTAATATGATTCTAGATCTGCTAATATCGTATTCGGGATCAGGTAATGAAAATCCCCAAATTGGCTACGCTCCTTGAAAATAGGTTGAACCGACCAACAACGGCGTTTCTGCTATCTTGTTTGTCGATTGTTTCTGTCGTTTCTTTAATTTAGAAGATACAGAGCAAGAGCTTGCTTTATGCACCGGCACCCCTCAGTAATGTCAAACTGTACCACCCTAATATGAACACTAGCTTCCATAATCAATGCGGAGTTGCGATCAGACTCATGTCGCGTAGCCAATATCGCTTCCGTTGTGAATCAGGCATAATAAAGCGCAAACATCTGTCTCTGTTGATCTTTTGTGTCTTAAACCATGTTGAGAACCTCTACAGATACTATTTTCTCTAAAAAGTTAATTATCATGTTGCACATAAGTTTTTCATAACATTCTTAAAAAGCTGATAACATAGATACTAATCTCAATTGTATATCATGCATTGGCATCTGTGTGAGTATGCTTGGTGAACTTCAGTCTCTTTAGACGAAGATTGGCGCGACTGGCATGTTAAGTCAATCCAAAGCGTCATGAATTAATGAAATCAATATTATAGTAGTGGAAATCAATACCCAATAAAGTAGAATTGAAGATTAGTGCTGAAGCTGTGAAAATGAAGACAATTGTTTCAGAAGGTGACAAATTCCAAAAATAATAATCAAGACGATTATATGGTCGTAGTGCTTCGTAAAGCCCGAGAAACGCGTGAGGCTGAGAGGTGATAGCGTCACTTCAAAATATCGTAGAAATGCTCAATATAGACCTTAATGTGCCAACAATGAAATAAGAGTACTGCACATTGAAAAGCAGTTGTTAAACAACAAAACTGATGAACTTACGCAGTCCTTAAGAGGGACAAAAAAGTATTTCACAGACGTTAAAAATAACGCTATGAAAACGCCCAAAAGACAGTGGAAAAGTGTGCAAATGTGTCCACTTCCAATATGAAGTCCTAAATGAGATAAACGATTACGGAATTGATCCACAAGTAGTGTGCATTGAGGAAAAACACGCTGAGCTTCATGGTCAAATTAGAAAGCAAAAGGCAATGATGCCTGGCAACTCCATCTTAAGGTACACGGGAAATCAATACCGGATAAATGCCCTTATGTGTATTGTTTTCCGGTAATTCTTGTGGATGAACTAAAACTTATATTAGAAAAGGTCAAACTGAGATGTTGAGTTAGATGTCGTGGATATACATGTTGGAAATAATAACTAAAGAAAAGGACTTTTACCAGATTATATCATGGGGGAAATGATACACTTACTAGATCATATAAAAGCGTACAGCCCACAAACGAAATAATAACTAGTGGTCTACTTAGCAGGCATATGGAGAACAGACGATATGGTCAGCGAGTGAATAAAGCTGTGTTTACGCACGGCTTCTTCATGTTTGATGGTAGTGAATGCTTGAATGTTAGGGATCTTGGCTGGGATAGAGATCATGTAAGCGGAAGAGGAGAAAGCGTGGAAAATTCAAAAGGAGATATTGATTTTCAGCAAGGAGTAACAGAAGACCAAACGCAAACTCGGATAAGGAAATGTGTAGGGCTATAGAGATGGTGGGTGATTGGTGTCTTTTATCAAAATATTGAATACACGGCAAACAAAAGAGCGGAAACAGAACAAACAATCTTTGATTTACAGCCAAATATGTTATTTTCGGAGTCCGGTGTAACAGATAATGAAATGATGACGAACATCTATGAAAACTGTTTCCTAGCCTGTATTTTCTGTTGAGAAAACCACAAACGTAGAGGGGGTTCAATATATGCTCAGAATGAAACAAAATTTAATACCATTGAATGTGAGCAATTTCAGGAGTAAATGTTTTGTGAGTTGCATAAGTTACTTTGAAAGAACAAACATTAGCAAACAAGGTGTTTACAGTACACCAAATTCCGACGAAATAGACTTCGCATAAAAACTAGAAACATGTCTAATTTATATTATCAAAAAAGCACAGATACATTATAATGAAGATATTTTAACAGAAGATACAAATAAAACGTTACTGCTACATTTAATAGAAGGAATATATCTGGAGGCAAGAGAAACAGGGCCAATTAGAGTACCACAACACATTTCAACCTATATTGATTATGCCAATACCAGCTTAAAGAGGGACGATATAGACGTTTATTAATTAAGGGAAGGCTAAGGGATCACTTTGGATTAATAATAGAAATTAAAGGAATATAATCAGAGATAGTAAAATATCAATATTTAACACAAGTGCACAATTGTAAATGAAATATATGAAACATATTAAGAATATTACACAGACAGTATTCAGTTGTAAATGAAGCGAAAAATGAACAAATATAACATTTTATAGATATTTTAAGGACATGTTAGGACAATCAGTCCAATAACGAAAGGTAGTCTTGACAACTAAAAAAGGTGCAGCTGGTCTACCAAATGAATAAACGAGTCACCAAGGAGCATTAATTTCCTAAAGATATAACGGCTTGCAAATTAAATTATATGTGCTTCAGGCCTGTGGATAAAAAGAATTGAAATCCAGTTATCAAGGAAGCAAGGAAGCTTCACAACTAAAGACTGCTACCAAACTCTGATAATAAAATAAAAACGACAGTGTAGATGAATACTCAAACCAAATGATAATACATTGCAAAGATGAAATAGGAGATACCTTTGACCATATAATAAATGAAAGTTTTAATACATGAACATTCCCAAGTAAAAAAAGTAATGGGCTCATTTACAAACAGAAAGGTTGAAAATAATCGACGTAAAATTATTATCCAAAACCATTGCCCATAATTTTAAAAAATAATGGAGGGCCTCTATTTAGAACAACTTCAGAGTCTAATAAAAAAAATAGAATTTATGGGATAACAGGCATCCCATAAGAATGGCTATGCTCATACCTGCTAAACAAGAAGTCATGTGTAGAGACAGTATATAATGTGGATAGAAATCTGAAGAAAAAAATTAATCAATCACAGTTTAAATGTGTAACACACGGGGTACTTCACGAGACTATATTGGGGCCCTATTTATCTATAACGTACATAAACTGTTTAAAAAGCACAGAATGCGCGAGGAATAGCAATTCGAGATCTTGATGATACCAACATATTTTTAATGGGTAAAACGGCAACAGAGGTACAACATTAAAAAAAATATAACATTAGAGTTATTTAGAGCATGGATGCTCCTAAGATATTAAGGAAAATCATCTTTTCCAAACATAAATTCACTATGGATTTTCAACAAGGAAGCTTTCAATATACTACGCTCCAGAAAGCACAAAGAAACCAACTCATAGGAAGATCATTTGGGTTTAGTTGTAATACAATATTTGTACCCTGTGAAGTAAAACATAGGAAGTATATTCACCAAATACAACACGAAAACTGAAAAAGCCCCAGACAAAAACAAAACAGTTCTTAGGTACACAGAAAGACATTGAGGTTTTAATACATCTGGCAGCTATGAAATCCCATGTGAACATAGGAAAGTGTACATAGGCCAAACACGAAAAACAATAAAGAACATATTAAGGAATAACATTGTTATATTAGACTAGGTTATTAAGAAAAGCTAACAGTGGCAATCAAACTTACGACTTAGATTACAGAATCAACTTTGCGTCCATAACCGTTTTTAAAAAGACCGCAGAATATTATGGCAGAATGCCCAAAGAAGCTCTGTACATTAAATCGAGCAAAAACACCCTTAATAGGGAAGAAATAGTTGACATTAGTAAAGAATTGATAGGATTCTACAAAATTGCTTCCCTCTGGTTAAATAAATTGGGTAATAGCTTCAATGTTATCCTTCGTCCTTCCTTGGATTTCTATATGTCATGCGGTCCCATTGGCACTCCGCAGACCAATGGTAGAAATGTGGGTAGTTTTTAGCTTACGAAAGATGGGTATAGATACAGCGGACCAAGTACTCCAGCTTTTCGCAACATGTTTCTCTAGTATATTTCAGGACCGTAAGTGGCAAGCTGAAGAGTAATCAGAATTACAGTTCCTCTCTATAGCAGCCTCAACAGACGGTAACGTGCACCGCAGTTTCCTTTCTTAGCAAGAAATTCAACCTACTCTTCCAGCATGACTATGAAATACTTCCACTAACGATAGGTCCTGCGCTCGTCATCTGCCAAGGCAAGTACCTACTCCCCATCCTATTTGCATACTCTGGTGTGTAGGCGCCTTTTCAGTAATCACCCACTAACATTGGGTTTGCTTCGGCGGTACCGAATGTTACCTTCACCTAATCTTCCAATCCATCACGTGGTGTAGCTAGTGCATAGTAGGGTGACGATGTAGAACCCTTTCCCATGATCGTTAGCAGGTGTGACAGAGGCACGGCCACACTGAGAGGGACAGAGAGAGAAATAGAGAATGCTAGACGGAATTCTTGGTATGATGGTTAATAGGAAACACCTCGGTATAGAAGTTGCCTCATGCACAAATACCTCCACCTCTCTCTCTGCCGGTAGGGTAGCTGCGCTCTCGCAAATCCCCGGAAATTCACGGGAACATCGGCAGCCAGCACCGCAGACTTCTAATCCACAGAGCCGGCCCACACCAGTGTCGTGCTACGATGGGTCCTTCCGCATCTCTGGGTTTGGGACGTCTCCGCAGCTACACAGTCGCGTTTTCCTTCCTTTGTAAGGACTACCCGCAGTTGCTACGACCGAGGCCTAATGCTGCTAATGACGACCTCAGTATACCGACTTCCGGCATCACACCAGCCAGGATAAGCGCGAGCCTCTGGGTCTAGAGGATGGCACCCTGCAGTGTATCATCGGAAGTAAGTTCTCCCGTAAATCCTCACCTCACACTCCATCCCATTATTCTCCTTAACTTCGTTACGGTAGGTCTTGGTTAAGCCAGACTCCTTGCTTCCTCTCTCAGCTGGTAATACATAGTGACTAGTAAGTATCCTCACCACCGAAAACGTGGTACTGCCAGATTATCAATCCAAATAAGTTCTTCATCCATTCTCTTCCGGTGGAGGGGGTTTGGCTATGCCGCATTACTGAGTCGAGAGCTCCACATATCGTCCCAGCCATTGATTCTCGGCATGCGGATGAATGCAGTAATGTATTCCTCCCCCCCCCCATTTGAAAAGAAAGGGCTCGCTGTATAATTATCAATAATCAACACAGTGAAATCTAATATGTCTTCCGCCCAATATTCCATTCCCAATAATTATAGTCTCATTGCACTGGTTGTTATATATAGCATTTGCATGTAAATGCATGTTTTTATTGAAGAGTCATATACAAGAATATCTTATATATCCTTACATTTCGAAATATGTATGTTAATAAGAGTAACTTAATTTTGCACAGTTTTGATTTTTGTTGATATATGCATTATTTTATTTTACTTTTCATTAGCTGTATATGTTTTGGCGTTTTAAGACATTTGGCACAATTTTCAATTCAAGCTGTGATTTTCAAAGTTCTGTGCATGCAGGCAGGCAGATAAGAATGCATGCATGTATGTAAGATTGCATGCATGCATGTATGTATGTATCCAGTTTTTTTAACAACACCTATGGCTAGCTTACTGTTTCAACTGACTTGAAGTTTGGATGTCATTTTAATTAACATCCTGAAAATACAAAATCCATAGCTGATACACGACAGTAACATAAGTCTTAGAATTCTGGATACTACATATTTCATATATAACTTATAACTCCTCACACATTACATAATGTCAAATCTTTTTGTGGTTACAAAACTGGTAGCCATAATCATCTTTATGAACAGAATTCCATCACGTGTACCAAGCGATAGCATTTTATATGGACTCAGAGCTTGCATCGATATTTGAAGGTGGTTATATACTTGTTATAAACATTCCAAATTAATTAGATATCCCTTAAAATGTGCTTTTCCCTGGAAAATGTAAGCCTGTTTGATTTCGGTAAAGAATTTACCCTCAACTACAGCAATTGCTACTAGATGTCTCTCCCTACGTCTATACAGACGATTAAAGTATTTGCTCGGATGGTATAGCTATATGACAGAATAGAGAGTATACAGAAAGCCAACTCGGCTGTAATCCGTGCGCCAAAGTTCAGTGCGGATGCGCGAATTCCGCCATACTTGTACCGAGTAAACAGCTATGTTGCTGATTTACACACAGTCGCCCTCCGTGGTGTAATGGTTACCATGCTAACTTGATTTACCCAAGGTCGCGGGTTCAAACCCGGCGGAGGACGATGGATTTTTTCGGGCGTATAAATCCTTAGCATGACTTCCTTCCGAAGGGAAGTAAAGCTGTTGGTCCCGTGTGGTAGATTTACGGCACGTAAAAGAACCTCAAGCCTGATAAGAGAGGCCTCTGAGCAAAAGTAAGCGATCTTTCACGCCCAATATAAAATGGGACGCTGACAACCAAAGCAGTTAAAGAGCATCCATAAATAACAGGCCATTTTTTTTATTTACACACTTCGTAATATCCATTTTATTAATGTTATTAATTGTATTTTAGCTACTGGGATTATACTTTACTCAATAGTTATATTATACACTGTAGAGTTAGAATATTTGTTGACACTTAAAGCTTTACTGTCTTGTAATGAGCAAGTAGTAAGATAAAAGGCGGCCAATGGTACTCACACTGTAACGCAAAAATAATTCAAATATAATTGATATGACAATGAAACATGGAGTGTCTCCTGTAAAATTAGTAATGTGATTTTTCATGTGTTTGCATCAATCTTCAGTTTCGGTTTCTTTGTTGGGCTTTTGTTTTCTTTCTATGATAGGACTGATTCATTTTGCCTAAATATATTTAATGTCCATTCAGATTCAACGTATTAAGCCTTTTTATTATTTTATTAAATAAAGCTTAGCGGCCCATTGAATCACTTGATTATTTACTCCTATCCACATATTTTCCTAACCATAATGTCATGTTGCTACGGGTTGCTTTGTAGATATGCACAGTTAACAAAACAGTTTAAAAAATTTGATGTTTTCCATTCGTATGGCTTTTTCTAGCTGTTCCACAAACAAAATTTTCTTACCAAAGAAGATTGTTTTATCTGCATCAACTAATCAAGATAAACGTTATCAGAATTTATCTTAATTCTTGATTCTTTGTAAGTAGAAGAAAAATAAGGGAATGCACAGGCTAAAGCGTTAATCAAATCTTATAAAAGCCGGTGACTATGGTATCTAATCTTAGTATCTTCCAAGGATGCGACACGAAGAATTTCAAGAAAATCCCCACACCCCAACTACTCTTTACATAAAACATTTTTTGAAAATTTTGATTTTCTCAAAAATGGCTCTTACAATTGTGATTAAAATACCGTATATTTTATTTTATACAAATAAAATGCATATTTTGAATTCTCTGGAAATAGCCTATGAAGAGTTCTTTATTCTCGTTGGGGTTTGCAGAATTTTGCATCACAATTAAACCGTAACAGATAGTCAAAAACTTGGTCTTGTTACAACACAGAATTTATGTCATATACTTTTTTTTTTATGTAGAGCTGACGGTTTTAAGATATTCCTTGTCACTGGTTTATGTTTTAAACTAATTAACTCTTCCCCAACGGGACCATAAAAGTGAAACGAACATTAATTATTTCACATACCAACCAGCTTTTAAAAGATTTGTCTACTTTGGCCTAGTGTATTCCCTTATTTCCCTTCTACTTACAAGGAAGCAAGTAACAGATCATTTCTACTGATATTTACCTTGATTCGCATGGCGTAGATAAAAGAATAATCTTTTAAAAGAAAAACTTGTTTGTGGTTCAGCTAAAGAACGTTATGTGAATGGCACACATCAGATTTTTCTGCACTACGTTTTTGTCGATCTCTTACGGTTTACCAGTCATAAAAAAGTTATATAAAAGTAATCTAGAATAAAGAGGTCTTCAGGGGCTCTTCCCAAAAAATTCAAGTTATTCACTTCGTAGGTCACAAAAGTATCTTAAACCTGCGACATTTTAATCAGAAACGTAAGAGATAGATAAAAGCTTGCTACACAGAGAATATCGATCCTGTTAAAGCCCACAATTTGTCATCATGTACATTTTTTATGGTGTCAACCATTTTAGAAATTTTCAAATACATACACATTTTCTGTTGTGCAAATTACGATTGAGGTTTTTTTTTTTTTTTTTCTTTTCTTTTTCCAAGTTCTTGCAAATATAATTGGATTTCAAAGCATCACATAGCTGCTGGCATCGAAAATATTTGACCGTTGTTAATAATTATAACGAAATTCGCAATTAAAACGTACATGTATTAACAAGAAACAGAATAATAAGCGGCCGTATAAATAGTTTGTAGGAGAGTAAACAGAGAAAGTCATGTGTAAGCCACATTTGAGATTGTTATTACCTACGTTCGTGCCTTTTAATTTTACACGTTTTAATCTGCTTAAAATGGTATGTAATAAACAGCGTTCGCTTTGCGTTTATTAGGTACCAATATGGCGTCTAGCGCAGATTTGGCTTCTAGCACATCAAACTAGCCGCCCTGGAGTTTCTTTTCTTTATACTCTCTATTCTGAGGCTATATACTACGCTGTTATTCTCCTTGAGGAGGCCAACTGTAAACTATTAGTATTCATATTCCTAAGTAGCTACTCAAATATAATTAACAGCGCTTCTAATCTTACAAATACCGAAGGAAATAATTAGTCAATATTTTAAGACTTGTAATTTGACATTTGTATGCCTTTAGCGTCTCTCTCTCCCTCTCTCTCTCTCTCTCTCTCTCTCTCTTTCCCATTCTTTGTCTGTTTATCTGTCTCAG
Organism: Hymenopus coronatus; assembly: GCA_030762935.1. Classification (NCBI taxonomy): domain Eukaryota; kingdom Metazoa; phylum Arthropoda; class Insecta; order Mantodea; family Hymenopodidae; genus Hymenopus; species Hymenopus coronatus. The sequence continues at coordinate 217,376,552 of CM060900.1, forward strand.
TCTTGTTTAACTTATCATTTCAGTTAAAAGGGAAATTCTAGAAGAAACAAATCCAATGTGGAAGCAAGAAATAAACATGCTTGACGTGCGTTTTTTTAAGTATATATTAAACCTTTAAAATGAGGCCAGACAACCTTTTGCTTTACAAAGAAGTAAAGTAGTCATCCTGAAATACATAAAGCTGGACCATAGTTTATTGCCAGTTTACGATTGAGACAAGTATCTATACATTTATTTCGAACCTTGGGCAAGAAGATTCATTTAACAACTAGGTGCAGGGGCTTATTTACACTAGTTTAATCCCACTGGCATTTCTGTTATAAAATTGAAATATTATATTTTGTTGTTTAGTTTGAAATCTAATCACAAAAGAGATCTTATAGGGAAGAGGAGTGAATTGAAAGTGTTCGAGGTTCTTGATACACTTTGTCGTTCACGGAGAGACAGAAAGTTCTATAAGTAAATACTTTTCTAGCCATTTCAGGCACGTTAATGAACTTTTGGGCTGTAAAAGAGGTATCTCGGATTACTTTTAAAGGTCTTTCATAGCACTGGGAAGGTATTGTGGGGATAAGCATGACGTTCTTAAGTTTCTTGTCGGTAGCTACGAGTCCCTATAGAGGTTTTGCTCCAATTGACGTAGTTTCGTTTTGCGGTGTTTTTTGTTGTGATTTTAGCACTTTTTTAGGGACTTTTAGTACTTTGGGAGCGTTTATCCAGAAAATGTTGTGTTTTGAGGCTATTTTAAAGCTTTTCACGACATTTGGTACATTGAGAGGGTATCTTATGAGTGGTTTATTACGCTTTGTAGTTAATTTAACACCTTTTTATAACTTTCGGGTATTTTAAGGGCATTTAGAAGGTATTTTGGGCTCAGAGAAAAGTAATTTAGCATTATATGGACAATTTTATGTCGGTTTTAAGTTATTTTGTGAACTTTATAGCGGGTATTCACCTTTGCGGCCGACGTTTCTGTCACCTTAAACACACTTGGTTCATCTCTTAAACAATTTTGGAGGACTTTGAAGATATTTCCAGCTCCTGAATATGTATTTTAGTAACTTTTATGCACAGTGTATGCACCTTTGAAGGTATGTTGTGACCTCCGGAACAGGTATTGAGCACTTTGGATCATTTGTTTCAGACCGCTTCACAAGCATTTTGGATATTTTTAAGTCATATTAATTACTGAAGAACATGGGGACTCTGGAGGACATATTTCAGCTAACTTTGCAAGCTTCTTCAAAGAATTGAGGGCTTTTGAATATGTGTTTTGGATATTTATTTTGGGAGCTTTAGAACAGCTAATTAGGGCAGGTCTTTTAGGTTAATTTTCTTGAACTTGGAGCCTATCTTGCAGGCCAATATTTCAGAAAGTTAAGGGTATTTTCCGGATATCTGAAGGTATTTTGGGCTGCATAAAATGTATTAATCCCTCAAGAGCAGGTGTTACATGACACCTTGAAGGTCATTCTGAGTGGTTGAAAACACTACATGAAATGCTTGTCGATAAATTGGACCTTATGGGTTGAAAGGGATAACAAGCCGTTAATGTACTTTGCTTTATTTATTTATTTTGGTTTATAACTACCACCTGAATTCTATTCGACAAATATTGTAGCAAATGTATTTGTTGGCTCAAAATGTTGTTGAAAATAATGTCTTGATTTCATTGCTGCAATTAATTCACTCGACATTTCGACTCTAGCCAATTGATGGCTGCACGCCATTCGAGGCTCGCGCACCACTGCGCGTGAACACTTCAGTCACTCGCCACTCAGTACAATTCACAACACAAAACAACAACTCTGCAATACAAACCTTGCTAATTTTATAGTAGGTAAATGACTTCACAAATTTTCTGGAAACTTGTCAAAAATACCGGAAGCCAAAGCAACGAAGAATCAATATTCGCGTTCTGAAAGGTCCTATTAAATCGCGCCGCCCTTCCTTGTGGCAAATCCCAAAATGCGATGACTCACACACCAAGACATACACGAGAACCATATCATAAGACGGCACTGTCACATTGGTCCCTCCTCAGAGCTGGTTGTCCCAAATGTGGCTTGACGATCCAGATTTATTACCAGTTTCTTCACACTGGGTAGTCTCTGGAGGCAGTACACATCATTTTATCTTCTTTGCCGCAAAGTACAACCCTTGCCATGTTTTTTAAGCTTGGGCAGCTTCCTTTATTCCGGATAGGGCGCTATAGCCACACAAATCACTTTGCTGAAAACTTTAGCTGTTGGCCTGCCGGTTGTAATGGGTGTTCATCCGATCGCTTACTACCTGGAAGTTTAGCGGGCCATCCTTTGCATGTCATGAAGCCTGTCTACGAGATTCTTTGGCCAGTGTTTAACGCCCGCTTTTACTAAAAATTAAACTGAAGGTGATGTCTACGAGGTACTCCATGTTGTCAACTGCTGGCTGTTATGATAGAGAAGGACTCCGGAACATCACGGCGCAATGTCGATGAATGTCTCTGCTAATGACCAAACCTACCGGTGTTTGTTGATGGTTCGGTTATGTTCAAATTTCCACCCGAGTCCCCGAATGTACTTCCTCAATTAGTTGCGCGATTTTACTCCGAGGGAGGTTCTGGTGGCTCCCATTCTCTGAACGCTCGCACGCTCTTTAACCCTAAATGATTACCATTGGATCCTGTAGGAATTTTACACGATGCTGCTTGGTGCGATGTACTTCTAGCACGGCATAGTCCCTTCATCTATCTACCACGACTAGCACGAAGTCGGCCTACCGCCAGATACTCTTATCTTCAGCCCTGCGATATCATTTCCAGTTACAGGCACCGCTGAAATAATAAGGAGATTTGTGGCACACTCTTTCTCTTCAAACTCACTGCGATGGTCGCGATCCTCTGTACAGGATATTCTGGACATGGCATCCGCACAGATGTGGCTCCTTTCCGATGTTCTGATGTAAAGTTGTACTTTTGCAGCCTCTGGGCGCAATAGGCTACCTGGGCCTCTATATTGAAGCTTAACAGATATTTAAAGCAGGAGTGGTGAGTTCTCAGATGGACTGAGTGACCATACACAAACTTGTGAAAGTGCTCCACCGCCTTTACTATCGCAAGGAGCTCTGATGTGGGTAAGGAAGTAGCTATTTTGTGCCTTTAAGAGCGTCTTGCTGTACCATATAATCCCTTCCGGGCCCGCCAGGATCTGTGACAGAATACCGCCAATGGCGGTGTCGGTGCCATCGTTTAATCATTATATGGTTGCCACCAGGTTGAGGAAATTTCAAAAAGGAGCTCTGAAGAGTATCAATGTTAGCGCTGGAACGCGCTCTCTGCCCCTTCTTAATACACGTAAGGCCGATGCTCTTCCGTATGGCAGGTGAGAGACTTCGCGATGTTGGAGAATCCTCTTACGAACCGGTGGTAGTAGCTGCATAGGCTAAGGATCTTCGCAGTTCACGTTTGACTTTAGTGTGGTGCCAATCTCCCAGCGCCCGAAACTTCAACGGGTCCTTAGCCACTTTAGGTGGCGACACTGTGTGGCCCAGTTAATTCAGTTCCTTGCAGAAGATCTGGAACATCATCATGCTCAGCTTCAAGTTAGCTGCCTGGAGCCTTTGCAATATCATAGTTGGTTTTTTTTTTTTTTTTTTTTTTTTTTAGATATTTTTCGGAATTACTGACCGCGACGATGATGTCATCCAAATAGAACAGGTAAGGTTCGTATATCAAACCTTCATCACTGATTCCATGAAGCGCAGGAGGGTGGCTGGAGCGTTGCTGAGGAAGAAGGACATAACCATAAATTGCGGCCAGTTGAAAATGCTGTATTCTCCTCGTCTCTAGGATTTAAGGCCAATTGTAAGTTTCCTGATTTCAAACCCAAGGTAAAGAACAACATTGCGCCAGGGTTTCGTCAAGGCGGGTTAAGTTGAAACGGGCCTTTTGGTGATGACATTTAATTTCCTGTAGTCCACGCAGTAACATAGCCCTAGGGTAGCAACAAAAATACAGGGGAGCACCAAGGGCTTTTACACTCCTCAATAATTTCGCTATCCTTCATGTTCTCCAACATGTCCCGTACTTAGGCTTCCTCCGCCTGGGGAATACGTCTTGATGAATGCCAGATGGGTCGTGCGTCTCCGCTGTTGTTGTTATGGTGTACTCGGTTTAAACGACCATAATCGCGACCTTTTCCACCTGTAAAGTGATTTGCTTCGCCACACTCCGAGTACACACCACCTGAAGATAGTCGACGTCATATTGGGTTGCTTCTCTCCCCCTATTAGAGCGAATACTCGTAGTCCTCGAGGTGGGAAGCACCTTGTTTTGATCACTTCCATTCTGAATGCTGGCGTTAACGCCTCGTGGATCTTCTTGTAGTCGCCTTGCATCAGCCAACTCTGTCATATTTCGGCGTCACGCACAGTGCCAACGAACGAGTAGGTAGTTTCCTGGGACATGTAGGTTAGTGGCAGAATCTACAGTTTTCTTTCTTCTTTTTTTTTTTTCGCTAACTATTCGATGACCAGGGCGAACACTTGCATCGTCTAACCTGGCTGTTGCAGCCTTGGCTTAAGCTGACTGCGGTAGTCCGCAGCCAAGCCATACTAACCCAAGCGGTTCACGAGGACCTCTTACATCCTTTAGGATTTCCCTGACGTACGGATAATATTCGCTACCTCTCCTTGGATGCTTGCTATTTACTGTTAAGCTCTTCTTCGGAAGACCATCGATTATGGGTGGCGCCGGTGTGTACTTTCGGCGGAAAACTTCGAAGTTTGACGCCTCGCTGTACTTGGTAATTTAACGCCCGCGGATGTTGGGTTCCGTCCGGTAATCTCGGCCTTCAGGTCCTTCAACTTTTCGTGTAGAATCGTTTCCATCATGGCGTTAATTTCATTCGCAACGCTGTCCACTCTTACATCCAGGACATTAACGCGTTCCCAGGGGTCTTTCAGGGTTCAACGCGATGGTCAAAATTCTCCATCATTCCTCCCAGCTCTCCAAATCTTTGTTCACATCGGCGAGTAATTCGTCGATATTGGTGGTAGGGTGCATTTTCATCCAAAATTTTCTAGTTTTCATTTCTGTTTGTATCTTCTCAATTTTCCCCATGCCGAATTCCATCTTCTACTCCATATTTACCACTTCGATTTCCAACCCCCTCTCCACTTCCGTCTTCACTGTCATTATTTATCTTCTCATCCTGTCCAGTAATCACTTCCTGATTTCATTTCCATTTTAATTTGCTTAATTTTGGCCAACAAACTTTTCACCCTTTCCACCCTCTCGCCATAAAAACCACACTTTTCACATGACATCAGTGTATCACATGTCTGTATTAAAAATGTGGTTACAAATAAAGTTTTAATTCACGACTTCAAAATAATAATTTCGTCGGCGTTACGAATTTTGTGGATAGCTTAAGGCTGTGCGCCATCCATGGCTTGCGCTTCGTTGGGCGCTAACACTCCAGTCTCTCACGACTCAGTATAATTCACAACACAACAGAAAAACACTGCACTGCAATCGTTCCTGCTTTTGTAGCTATAAAATAACGTCACAAATTTCCCGGAAATTTAACTGAGATACTGGAAGCCAAAGTTTGGAGAAGAATCGAGTGTGATGTACGCGGAGGTTCCTATTACATCGCGGCGCTTTTCCGTGTTATTTACGCGTTCAAACTGCGATGACATTCATAGCAATCTAATTTTTCTAATAACACTTTGTGGTTGCCACCCCCCCCCCGGGGCCTACTACAGTAGGTATGTGTTAAACGCACTAGGGGTCCCGAGCCAACAATGGTGCCCTCTGTGGACACCTTTGAGAAGTGAGGGAGTCAGTGGGTGAAAATACCCACCCATGTATGGGCCGTGCATGGAGACCCATGTCGGTGAAAAGGAATATTCTGTTTCTTTGAGAATTGCGCATCTGAGCTTGGGTTTCTGATTTTCAGTAACTGGGGGTGATGCGCAGCCTAATACACCACTTTGGCTTCTGTTTTGCCTAAAGCGGAGGCTAGGGATTTACCCACCCCTCATCAATCAGTTAGGACTAGGTACTATACCCAACTACAGGATGAGTGGATTGGCGAGCCTGCTATGTCACTTGTGTAGCCCTGTTACCTTGTGGGGTGACCCTATGTTGCACTCCGTGGTGGGTGAGGAGCACTGGGGGATGAATTTATACCATGCTTTCTATAGCTTCCAAAAGAAAACCCAAACCCAGTTTAATGTTTGGAAAAAAAGTAGTAGAGTCAAAGTACTCGTTACTTGGTAATACATAGGGCAGAGGAAGGAAAGACATTTACCACGGTTAGCCCATTTCTTATCTAAAAAGACCTGGATAAAATAGCTGATCCAATGTAGTCATGCACTCGCCCTTAGCAATGGCACGCTACTGGTTTAAGCAGTCTCCGCATCCCAGGCATCAAAACTATTGCGAGCAAATATGTTAGGCAGTTACCCTGTGAAGATAGCTATGCACAGGACCTTGACTCCTCTCGCAAAGTTGCACCACCCGCGCATGTGCCGGTTTGTCTAATGAGGAGTTTCAGCAGGAGCTCTCAGCACAAGGCGTCAGGTCTGTGTAGAGGGTTCAGCGGAGAGTTAATGGTGAATTTGTGCTTACCCGTACCCTACTCCTTAGCTTTGAATGCGTAGAGCTCCCTTAAGGAATTAAGACAGGGTACGAAGCAATTGAAGTTAGGTCATACCTCCCGAACCGTCTGCGATGCTTCAAATGTCGACGCTTTGAGCAAACTAGTGATCGGTCTAAATGTGCCAACTATGGAGATGTCACGCAAGACGGAGATTGTACCTCGACTCTAAGCTGTGTTAACTGGGGCGGTGAGCATCCATTTAGTTCCCACGACTGTCCCCGTTTTTGGAGAGGGGAGAGCGATCCAGGATATCCGAGGAAAACAGAAGGTGTCCTCGGAAGCTCCTGCAAATCCCTCTGCTCGTTACCTACAGATCGGTTCTAGCAAAACCAGTACCGAAGAAGGAAATTGCAAAGCAAACCTGCGATATCAACGTGGACACAATTGCAGAAAAGACTCTCGTAGCCAGCCACTTACAAGACCATAAGTTTCCGCTTCCTCGTCGGCTTCACGATCTGCTAACGCCACATCTGCAGGAAAAGTGTCACCTAAGCCTTCGTCTTCGGGAATTAAGCCAGCCATAACCATTGAGAATTCCACACCTGCGAAAACTTTAAGACCAAATATGTCCGGACCGACTGCCTGAAAGAGAATATTAAGTCCCCTCCGAAATCATCTAAGGGACGGACAACCGGTTATCCTCTTCATAGGAATCTTCTGGGGGGGGGGGGGGGAGGGGGGAGCACAGTTCGGCAACCACTATCTACTTTGATCAGTACCTCCAATTCTCAATTGGAATGGGGGACTCCCCAGTGGAGGAGATGGACTAAGTGGATTTTGCCCTCACTGCCAGACTGACAGTGCGTAAACAGCAGGATCATACTCCTGAAAAAAGTGTTTATCCGGCAGACAAGCAAAATAAACTAAGCTGACCAGCGCAGCCGAATGTGCAGAAACGCCTGCCCATTTAAAATTTATCCTACATCATTGCCCATGGCTGTCCTAGAGTAGAGCATACGTGGAATTAGATCACATCGACCAGTGCTTGAATTGTTGATCCACCAGTAGCAGCCTTGGGCCGTATGCTTGTAAGAGACCAAGCTCCGTCCTCAAAACCACCTTACAATAAAGCAGTACGCCCAGCGGCGGCTGCTGTATAAGAGCACAAGAGCTCATGAACCTCCAATATTTCTTAGTGGACCTCCTTTTTCTCTTTCAGGAAACATTTAATAAAATGCGTTATCCGGTGTCACTTGCTTAAATATACGGCGCTCTGCTCTTCAGATTGATCAAAGACCGAGAACCTGAGTGTGTGGCAACAACGCTTGTAGCACAGGCCTCGTGTGCTAGCGTGTTACTAACATTTAGCAGCTCTGCGCTTGCGCGGCCAACAAAACACCTTGGAATTTTACAGCCAGAAATGAGCACATTGCAATCGTGCACTTTAGTTCTCATTAGCATCACCAGGGTTCTGTTTATTATCGGGAGGTGCTGCTATCTTTGAGATTTAGCTGAAAATATCCGGAAATGCAGCTGCATTTGATGAGGCGCTATTTTTCTTAATAATTTGAAGTTTATGCAAGAGCTTGCTTGCGTGTGCTGCAGTTTTACTAAGTGTTTTCTGGTATAACGTGATTAACTTACTGTGACAATACTTAATGAACTATAAGGTGAGGCTAGTGTGGATTTTCTAACATGTTTTAAACACAGTTTATTATTTAACAACAATGTTCTCTGTTAATTCAAGATCTTCTCGGGCTTCTAGCCAGGTAAAAACTTGGCTTGACACCAACGTTTCGAAGAAGTGCATCTTCCTCGTCTTCAGGGTGAACTGATGGTTTGAGCTTGCGGAGACTGGTATTTATAAGAGCTGGGATGAAGCTAACATCTGATTGGTTCGCGAGATATTATGGTTTTTTTTTTTTTTTTTTTTTTTTTTTTTTTTTTTTTTTTTGGAAAGGGGAGACAGAGAGAGAGTTGGAGGGTTGAAAGAATGGCTTATCTCGCCATTGGGTGAAGATTGGAAGGGAATAGTGCAAGGGAAAGTCAGGTGAGATAGGAAAGGAACAGTGAATGGGGAATGATGGAGTTCCGCGGTAGCACCTCCGTGATTAATGGAAAAGTTGATGTTGCTGCAGCATATGGGGCTGCAACAAGGAATGGCTTATCTAGTCTGTAAACATGACCCGAGGGCCCTGAGTACAGCGCTAGGGAGTCTTGGGTGTGCTTTAATACTGATGTCTGGTGGAACGGGTGTGTGTGAGAGGGCATGAAGTTTTGGTGGTAAGGTCCTGAAGAATCCGATGGTGACTATTTGAAATTTGCTCGGCTACATTGTTGACTGTCAGTTCTTGGCTGTCAAGAACTGCAGTATAGCATTTATTGACGTCCTTTCGGGTTCCCTTGAGTAGGTCATCCAGAAAGGTGAGGCGTAATGGCAATTTTGAAGTTTGAACATAGAGGTCCTGGTTGGCCTCCAAGATCCTGGCGTTTACGTCGTGGATTTCCTGTAGTAGGGTGTAGAGGACGTCCAGCTCCAAGAGGAACTCAGACGTGACCTTTTTCTGGGCTATGGCATCGGTGTCTTGACGGTTGGCTGTAGAAGTGGTGTGGGCGTCTGAGATGGCTGCGGTCATGGTGTTGAGGGCTTCTTCCAGCGTGTTCAATCAGCCGCTAATGAGCAGGACCTCTGAGTGCAGGTCCTGCACGGCGTCTTTAACGGCGCTGTCGGATGGCGCATCTGCCTGTGGGGTGTTAGTGGCGGCAGGAAGGTGATGGGTGATGGAGTCTTCCGTCTGCGTCGAGGTGGTGGTTGTTGAAGTCCTCGCCTTTTTGTCTATGAGTGTGGCGGCAGAGGCTGGTGTCAGGTGGCGGCGGCTGCGTGGGTAATAGGGGCACTGCGCCTGTCCTGTGAAATGACCAGGGCCATCACAGGTGGCGCAGTACCGGCGTCGAAATCTGAGATCATGAGCTGCGCATTCAGCTGTCAATCTGGGCGCCCCACAGTAGTGGCACCGTGGGGGCTCATGGCAGGTGTCGGCGGTGTGGCCGAATGCGCAGCAGCGGCGACATGGAAGCTGGCGACTACCTCTGCTGGCCTCAACTGTGTGACGGCGCCCACAGATGAGCAGACCGTCAGTCAATGCTGCAGTGTAGTCGGTTGCGTCGGAGAATTCGAGGCGCACCAATGGTGTTGGACCCCTCGAACTAGTGATACGGGAAGCCCGTATCACTGAGGGCCACTGGTGGCGAGCTGCTGCGGTGAAGAAGCGGTGGGGGAGGTCCAGCGGAACTCCCCGGATCACCGCGCTGTGCCTCACAGGAAGCACAGGTTGGTTGGGCTGCGGCGGCTGCGTTGTACATGGCTTGGTCACAGCGGCGGTGGATGATTTGCTGGCCGGCAGGTGCGGCTGCAACTGCCGGCATTCTGCGGCGGCTGGAGGCGGAAGGGTGGCACTGCTCTCAGCCGAGAGGGCCGGTTGGTGCTCGGCTGTGGCTGCGGCGACTGGAGGCGGAAGAGTGGCACTGCTCTCAGCCGAGAAGGCCGGTTGGCACTCGGCTGTGGCTTCGGCGGTGTATGAGGCGGTTTGGTTTCCGCGTTTCTGCTTGGGCGGAAGTGAAGGCGGCGCTGAGGCCGGCAACTGCGGCAGCAGTTGCCGGGAGCTTACGGCAGCGGCGACCGGCGATTGCGTTGGCGGTTGCCCGGCAAGAGCGGGAGCTAAAGCCGGAGAAACCGTCCAAAACGCGCTGCCATTCCTAGGTGATGGCGGCGGCGACTCATCCGGTTCAGCTGACGGTGAGGTTGCGGCGGTGGTCCTCTTCCTTCGGCGACCTTTCTTCGTCATCTCTCACGTGTTGACTCTTTTTTTTTTTTTTTTTTTTTTTTTTTTTTTTTTTTTTTTTTTTTTTTTTTTTTAAAGGGCGGCCCCTTACCCGCCGCCCCCGGTGGCGATCGCCCGTCATTCTCCGGCATGCATCTACATCGCCTCCCCATGCTGTTAGTATTACCATGCAGGGATGCGGGGTTAGGAGAGGGAAGTTAGGGTGTTAGTTAGGCAGATCCCGCAATAAGCACTCTGGTGATTGGAGAAAGGTTGTGAAAAAGGCAAAACATATGCTCGAGGTGATGGGTGAAATCCTGAGTGGCAGACATGGCGAAATGCCCTGACTGCCAGACAGGGCAGTGAGTGGTAATTGGTGATTAGTGGGTCATGCAGTAGTCGTGCTGTGAATCGTGCATCGGTGGTATGGATGAGTGCAAATTGCGGTGCATGCGATGCATGCATTGGGAGACTGATTAATGTGATTGGATGTTAGTATGCGAGGCATAGTGTGTTAAATTGATTAGTGGGAGTCAGAGGGTTAATGAGGTGGAGTGAGGAGGGTTAGTGTTGGGAAACGGGGTTACTTAGTTAGTGTTGGCATGTAGTAATAGTACAGATGTTAGTGTGTAAAAATAGGAGATAGCATGCAGTTTGGTTGGAATGCTAAGGGTGGTTATGGTAGAGGAAGAGGGGGTGTTGCCTAGAGTGGAATTAGGTTCTGCAGGTGGTCAAGGGCGTCTTGTTGCGTGATGTCGTTGTCGGTAGGTCTGTGAAATAGGAACAGGGGACGCTTGTGCTTGTCGGCTACGGGGTCGTAGTTACCGAGGCTGTCTATAAGTGGGTTTGCGTGACCATTGGACTTTTTGTAGAGATCGAAGGCCAGTTTTTTAATGAATTCATATATGGTGTGCATTCTGAGTTCTCTGTGCAGTTGTGCAGCAGGGGTTGTTCTGGGGAGTTTGCAGATTAGGCGTAAGATCTTATTCTGAAATGTTTGAAGTGATTGAATATGTGTTTTGGCAGCAACGCCCCATGCAGTGGAGGCGTAGGTAATGATGGGTCTAAGGAGCGCTTTGTAGATGACCAAAGCGGTTTCTTTAGGCAGTAGGCTTGAATGATTTAGTAGGGGGTAGAGTTCTCTGAGGCGCCCACACGCCTTACCTCTGATTTGCCTAATGTGGTCTCGCCACGTTAGGCCAACGTCCATTGTGACTCCGAGGTATTTTACGGTGGTGTTCCAAGAAATGTTATTTCCAAAAAGTTGTAATGGTGGGAGATTATGTCGTCTGTGGGCGAGTCGCTTGGTGAATATGATCGCTTGGCATTTGGTGGGGTTGGGTTTTATGCGCCAGTTAGTCAGCCATTGTTCTAGGTTTGTAATACAGTTTTGGATGCGCTGGTGTATAAGGCGGGGTTTCCATGATTGGGCCATGATGGCAGTATCGTCAGCGTAGATGAAGGTTTTCACCGTGTTCGGTATAGGGATGTCATTTATGTATATGTTGAATAATAGGGGTCCTAGGAGGCTTCCCTGGGGGACACCGGCACCTATGGGTCGGAGCGTTGAGGTAGCATTGTTAACTGTTGACCGGAAGGAGCGGGAAGTTAGGTAGTTTGCAATTAATTTGATGGCTGAGTCGGGAAAGTTGAGTGCTATCATCTTTCGGAGTAGGCCTTCGTGCCATACTTTATCGAAGGCGCGCTCTAGATCCAGTAGAATTGCCCCTGTTGATTTGTTACTGTTGAAGCCGTTGGTTATGTGTTCGGTGGCTCTGATCAGTTGGAGAGTTGAGGAGTGTTGTGTGCGAAAGCCAAATTGTTCGTTAATGAGTATGCCATTACGTTTGATGTGTGCATTCAGACGTTTAAGTATTATCTTTTCAAGGACTTTGCTAAGAGTGTTGAGTAAGCTAATGGGTCTATAGTTGTGTGGGTTGTGGAGAGGCTTGTGTTGTTTTGGGAAGTGAAGTACGTGGGCGGTTTTCCAAGTGGGGGGATAGATGCCATGTTCAAGAGAGTAGTTATACATGGTGGCCAAGTATTGCAGTAGTTTCAAAGGGAGATGTTTTAATACTGTGTTAGGGATTTTGTCTGGTCCCGGGGCTTTCCTAAGAGGTAGGTGCTGGATGATCCATCCTATTTCGGAGTGGCAAGTTTTGCGCAGTCGGTTGTGGGCAGGTAGGTTTTGGATGTCGGCCGTGATTCGTTGTGTTTCTTGAATGAATGGGGCGGATGAGGGTTCTTGATTTGCTGTGAAAGTTTGTTCGAGAGTGTCGGCGAAAGCCTCTGCCTTTTGGAGATCTGTCTCCGCTATGTTGTTGTTATGGTGCAGAGGAGGAATGTCAGTGCGTTTTTTGGTTAGGTTGTGTGTTATGCGCCAGATGTCGCCACGTTCGGTGTTAAGGTCCGCGAGTTTATTATTCCATTGATCAGTGATATGCTGCGCAATGCGTGAGCGTAGTTCCGCGTTTAATTGTTGTAGTCTGGTTTGGTATTGGGGGTGTCTGGTAGTTTGCCAGAGGCGTCTGACTCTGTTTCTTTCAGCTTTGAGTAGTTTGGTGTCCGCGGGGAAATGTCTTGGTCCCGGGTTTGGGGCGACAAAGGGAGTGGAGGACGAGATTGCATGTGAGATTGTGGTTTCGACGTGTGTGACTGCTTGGTCTAGTTCTACAGGAGAGGTTATGGGGAACTCAATTAGGTTTAGATTGATGTAATTCTGGAAATCGTCCCAGTTTGTTTTGTTGAAGTTGTAGCGTGGCTGTGGCTGGGTGTGGAGCACTGTGGCATCAATGATTACTAGAATCGGCAGATGGTCTGATGAGAGGGCATTGAGGACAGAGATGGACAGCTGATGGGTTAGGTTTCGCGCGAGTGCTATGTCAAGAATGTCTGGCGTGCTATTAGCTTGCCATGGGATATATGTTGGCTCAGTGGGGGCGTGAATAATATAATTTGAGATGGCTTCATGGGCGGCTAGTCTGAGGCCGGCATGGTTTGGGCGGGCGCAGTTCCAATTACCGTGTTTAGCGTTGAGATCCCCTAGTATCACTACTGTGTTGTTTAAGTTAAGGAGGGTGTCGATGTCCTGTGTTGAGATGTCGTCCGGTGGGTTATAGGTGGATACTAAAGTTACTTCTCTATTTGCTATTTTGAGGGTAATTGCTACGGCTTCCAGTCTTTGGAGTGGGGGAATGTACGTCTGGTGGTGAGGAATATGATTGGCTATTATTATGGCAACGCCCCCTCCCCGGCGGTTCCTATCGGTACGGTAAGTTTTGAAGCCTGGGAAGTGTAGTCGGTCATTTGTGTCAAGATGTGTTTCAGAAAGTGCAAATATTGGGTAATTGTATTCGTAGAGGAGCTGTTTGAGTTCACCTCTACGTGTGCGGATACCATTAGCATTCCAGGTGAAAATCTTGGTCCTTTGTTCAGCCATGGTGGTCGTCTAATATGTGGGCAATCGTCCTGAAGTATTCATGATGGATTGCCAGGAGCTTTGGCAAGTCACAGTCGCCAGTGCTAATGGCTTGTGCTATTGTTGCCGACTGTTCGGCGAGGCTCCGGGCCGTCTCATCATTTTTGTGGAATGTGCGGACAATATGTTGTCTGCGGTTTTCGGTTTCCGCGTGTGGATGAGGACTTCCGAGTATGAGGAGTTTTCTCAGGGTTGTTACGTCACGCTGATATTCAGTACCTGAGTGACAGTCAATTGCTGGTAGAGGTCTGCCCCTTGTCCCGACCTGGCGCCATTCAGTGGCATTATTAGTTGTGGTGGCCCCAGGGTTGGGTGAGGTGCTGGCCCTTGCTATTGGGGGGCTGCGTGTGGTTGGCACAGGGGGCTGGTGTGCTGGCCTTGTGTTTGTATGGGCGTTTTCTGCCCTGTATTGTGTGTTGGAGTTTGCGTGGAACCGGTTTAACCTCAGTTCCACAGCCCGCCGATATTCCTGGCAGCCGCGCCACCTGGAGCCGTGGCCTGCACTGTGGCAGAGCGCGCAGCTGCGCTGTGAGTCAGCCACAGTGCAGGCACGGAAGGAGTGCCGTCCTGCGCATCTAGAGCAGATCTCCGACACTGCCTGGCATTGGCGTTCGTGGTGGGTGAGTTGTTGGCACCTGTTGCATTGTTTAGGTACCACAGGTCTTTTGTATGGCTCTATGCGTACCGTCATATGCTGGAGTTGGCGTATGCGTAGAGCTTTTTCATAGTCCTCCCTATGTCGTACCTCTACCATGTACATAGGGAGTAAAGTTCTTTCCCTATTGAACTTTCTTAGTTGGACTACTCGTATTGGCGTTATGTCATGCTTTTGGATTAGCTCTTGTCGGAGGTGTGGTTCCACTGCTGGGAGCCGTAGTCCCTTGGCCACAAATCTGAATGATTTCTCCGAGGCGAGCTCTGTGATGTGGAAGTTGGCATTTTTCAATTTCAAGAATTTTATTAGTCGGCCGTAGTCGACCTCGGAGGTCATTCTGACCCGAAAGTCTTTGGAGTAAGCGGCCTCGTCGGTGACATAGTGCTCGGGATTGTTTTGGTTGCCGAACTCAATTAGCAGTTCCGCAAGCCGGTATGTCTCGCTTTTGGAGATGTAAATGGGTGGCAGATAGGCATGACGTGTGTTTCCTACTGTGAGGGCGGGTGGCTGTGCCTGAGGTGATTTGTCGCGAGAAGCTGTTATTCCTTTGCTGGTGGACGGGGTGGTGTTCCCCTGGAATCTGAAAACATTCGGAGTCGCACCATCCCCTTGGAATCGGAAAACATTAGAAGTCGCGCCATTAGCAACTGCAGTTGTTTTTGTTTTATCAGCATAGGAGGGGGTCACATTAGTTGCTGAGTCATTTGATATTGAAGATTCCTGCTCAGGCACTTTGGCGTCTCCTATGGGATTTGGGTTACTGGCTGAGGCAGGCGTCCCAGCTGGAGGAATGCTGCTTTGCGCACTGTCACTGCTGAGTCCCGGGCGGGTTAGGCCCACGGAGTTGTCAGTGGGTGTGGTATTCAATGTCAAATTAGTTTGGCTAGAATTTTCATTAATGGGAAAAGCAGTTTGTTTAGGCTGCATTTCATGACTTATTGCATCTGGGGATTTAGGGAGTGGCGAGACCACGGGAGGGGGAGTGCATGACTCCAAAATTTCCTCCATACCTGTCTCAACTGTTTGGTGTTGGGAAGAGTCGAAAAGGTTACGACTGACAATGGCACTTCCCTTTCTGCTGAGCACGCTGGGTGCTTGAATTTTATTAGGAGGATCAGGCGGTTCAGGCCTAGTCCTGGTTCCAACCATTTTTTTTTTTTTTTCTTTTTCTTTCTTTCCTTTTCTTTATTTATTATACCTAAGGGTTACCTAGAAGGGGTACTTACAATCTAATAGAAAAACAGGAAATAAGAAGGATAGTTGAAGTAAAGAGCGGATAGTGGGCGCACTGTGGCGCGAGCAACAGAGGGCCGAACCCCGAGAGGCGCCTTTGAGCCAGTTAAAGGAAACTGTTGGCTGTGGCCGTGTTGCTCTACCCAATCTAAGCCGCTGAAGTAGTACTGGTGGTTACTACAGCAACCGTTGATCCATGGACCACCGCTCTGTTGTACAGCACGACGACGACCACCACCTGTTGACTCACCACCATTAAGATGACTGAGACATGGGCACGGACTTCGTAGAAAACTATTTATAGCAGTTATTCGGCTAATGTTTTGTGTTTGAGCACGCACCTGCTAGAAATTAAGTCTTGGAAAACTGCAGGTACAGGATTAGGTGTTAAGGCTCTTTATCATCGGTGTCCATGCTGAACTTAATTGTAGGCCAGAATCGCGATTTAGATTATTTGTTTCAGATGAGATGGCTAAAGCTTCTTTTACTCTCCTTTCCCAGTAGTTCGAACACTTTGCCACTATCTTGGTGTTAGTAAAGTTAGCTCTGTGGCTCTGTTCTATACAGTGTTCAGCCAGTCCAGATTTTTCGGGTTGCATAAGCCTTATTGATCTTTGGTGTTCAGAAACGCGTGTGGCAATAGTGCGTCCTGTTTGGCCAATGTACGCTGCTCTGCATTCGCAAGGAATGTGGTAGACACCAGGTACTCTGAGAGCTAAATTATCTTTAACTGGCCTGACGAAATTTTTGATTGTAGGTGGTGGCTTATGGATGGATTTGACATTATATTTGTAGAGTAGTCTACTAATCTTTCCCGAAAAATTGCCGGTAAACGGTATATAGGCTATGGCGGCTGGCTTGTCTTTTTGTTGAGTGTTCTTGCTGGGGTTTCTTTTTCGTCCGGCTCTTTTCAGCGCTGATGTGATGTCCTTGGCTGAATATCCATTTTGTTGGAGTGTGAATTTTAGGTGTTGAAATTCCATTTGCAGATTATCTGGGTCTGATACAGAAACTGCTCTATGTGCCAATGTGTTTAGAATGCCCATTCGTTGTGACTTATGGTGGAAGCTGTTTGCGTTGAGATAAAGATCCGTGTGTGTAGGTTTTCGGTAGACGGCATGACCAAGAGTTCCGTCCGCTTTTCTGGTAACCAGAATGTCCAGAAATGGGAGGGAAGCAGTCTCCGCAAGCTCAAACCATCAGTTCACCCTGAAGACGAGGAAGATGCACTTCTTCGAAACGTTGGTGTCAAGCCAAGTTTTTACCTGGCTAGAAGCCCGAGAAGATCTTGAATTAACACGTCGCCAGGAAAGCTATAGTTCTTATTTTAATGTTCTCTGTGTTGAACAAGTGACCTCGTGGATCTCAATTCTTGTGACTTATCTAGGTAGCCATGAATTCGATGGACTCGATATTAAGAAGCCATGAAAAACTTACATATGAGGAACAAATAGAAATAAAACGACTGGCACGTCCACAGCCCGATTTGGTAATTAAGCATGTGACAAAAACTCAAAAGCGGAACTATAGACGTAAATTTAATAACAATGTATACGCAACATGCAAATGGCTTTGCGGTTGTAGTATCAGAAACTCGCTGTTTTGCTCCAATGCGACGAGTAACTGGACAAGAGTAGGATGTGCCGACCTGGTGCATCTCAGTAAAAAGATAAACAAGCATGAGAATTCACGTGCACATAAGAACGCATGTATTTGATTCGCCATGCTTGGTCGTGTGAATATCAGCAGTCAACTAGACAGCGCTTACAGGTGGTCGGTAAAGAGACACAACGAGCAATTGACAAAAATAGGTACATTTTCTCTAGGTTAATTGATTGCGTAAAATTTTGTGGAGCATTTGAACTAACTCTACGCGGTCATGATGAGCGGGAGAATTCTGAAAATCCGGGGGTGTTTCGTGGGCTTGTTAATTTTGTAAGCTCTATTGACATAGCAATGCAAGAACACTTAGAAAATGCAACCGTGTTCAAAGGTATTTCAAAGACGGTGCAGAATGACATCCTCGACTGCATGCTTGCGGTCTGAAAGGAAATTATATCAGAAGAAATAAAGGTAGCTCATTACTTAGCAGTCATGGCCGATGAAACAACGGATGTGTCTACTCAGCAACAACTCGCTATTGTGTACAGATACGAGATGCAAGGGTCGGCTGTTGAGCGTTTTTGGTTTTTTTTTTTTTTTCAATCCTGTAGCCCAAGATGCTGATGCTATATCTGGGGTAATAAACACTACATTGCTAGAGCTTATAGGAGAGCAGAAACATAAATTAATATGTCAATGTTACGATGGTGCTGCTGTTATGGGTGGCAGTGCAAGTGGAGTTCAGGCGAGAATAAGAAATGCGTACCCTCACGCATATTATATACACTGTTACGCCCATCAATGCAATTTGGTTCTGCAGAAGGCTGCTGCCATAAACAGCTCATCCAGGATTTTCTTTTCAACACTATCAGAATTTCCTGCATTTTTTTCAAGATCTTATCTAAGAACCAAAATACTTGACAGAATTGTGCAAAACATAGTTCCGAGGCTAGCAGCTACACGCTGGATTTGCAACATTCGTTCAGTGAATGTTGTGTATGAAAATAAAGAACGTCTCATCCAGTGTCTCTACAGGAAATAAGTCTGCTTGATAATATTGAGGACAAAACAAGACGTGAGTCAAGCGGCCTCTTAGCAGATTTGGGGGATTCTGCATTCACCTTCTGGTTGGAATTCTTTCATAGAATAATGCCTCAGGCGGAGCTCTTATTTAAAGTAGTACAACACAGACAAATCGATGCTGTAAAAGCAAAACGCTACTTAGATCGGTTCTCGTCTGCTGTGCAAGAAATTAGAGACACTACACTTAACAGATGTGAAGTTACCGAAAATCGAAACAGAAAGAGGCAAGAAAATCGCGTGGCAAAAGGAAAGGAAGTGTGCGACGCGATACTTAGTCGCGCAAATGACAGATTTTCATTTACCGATCATTTAGTGGCTTCGAGGCTAGTTGATGTCGCTTCTTTCCAGACATTCTCCGAAGATTTTCCAGAAAAAGATCTCGTCACTACTGTTGAAATCTACCCATGGTTGCTCAAGTCACAGCTTAAAACAGAACTTCAAGTATGTATAACTGGTGTGATATGGTGAACGCTGAGGGAGCATCATCTATGTTGCAGTTCATGACAGAAAACAACCTCAACGAGGAAACTTTTCCGCAATTAACCGAGCTACTGAAGATTGTTATCACTACGCCCATGACTACATCAGAACCAGAAAGATGCTTTCCCACATTGAAAAGAATTAAAACCTTTACGAGGAATACGATGGCTGAAGACCGACTCTCAGCATTGGCAATGCTTGCTATTGAGAAGAAACTGGTGAACAGCATAAAAAACTTTAATCACCGAGCGATAGAAAAGTTTGCACACTTGAAAAACAGGCGTGTGGAATTTCTTTACAAATAACCTTGGTGTCCATTGCATAATTCAAACAATGTAAATATCATTTATTGTAAATATCTTTCTTCACAAGAACTATATCAAAGGACTTTACCCCTTCATCACCATCTGGGAATCTCATATTGCTGTTAACTATCGGAGACTAAGAAATTCAACATCTTTACAATACTGGGTGAGTGACGATTTGTGTAACAAATTTATAATTCTTGTTTTTAGGCACTATCATTGTTTGTAATTTTACTGGATTTGGTGTTACGGTGACGGCGGCTATAGTAGCAGTAGTAGCAGTAGTAGCAGTAGTAGCAGTAGTAGCAGTAGCAGCAGTAGCAGCAGTAGCAGCAGTAGCAGCAGCAGCAGTAGTAGTAGTAGTAGTAGTAGTAGTAGTAGTAGTAGTAGTGGTAGTAGTGGTAGTAGTAGTGGTGGTAGTAGTGGTGGTAGTAGTGGTGGAGGTAGTGGTGGTAGTAGTGGTGGTAGTAGTGGTGGTAGTAGTGGTGGAGGTAGTGGTGGTAGTAGTGGTGGAGGTAGTGGTGGTAGTAGTGGTGGTAGTAGTGGTGGTAGTAGTGGTGTAGTAGTGGTGGAGGTAGTGGTGGTAGTAGTGGTGGTAGTAGTGGTGGTAGTAGAGGTGGTAGTAGAGGTGGTAGTGGAGGTGGTGGTGGTGGTAGTGGTGGTGGTGGTGGTGGTGGTGGTAGTGGTAGTGGTAGTGGTAGTGGTAGTAGTGGTAGTGGTAGTGGTAGTGGTAGTAGTGGTAGTGGTAGTAGTAGTAGTAGTAGTAGTAGTAGTAGTAGTAGTAGTAGTAGTAGTAGTAGTAGTAGTAGTAGTAGTGGTGGTGGTGGTGGTGGTGGTAGTAGTAAATGCTGATTTTGTGAACACCTACATTTTTAATCCACGAGCCGCCACTGAGTACTCCTCTTTCCAGTGTGGTATATCCCCGGCGGATGGAGTCCCTGTACATGGGGATACGATGATTCCTTTCAGAGATGATAACTTCGCCGACTCAGTACCCATTCAATCTGACACAAAGCCCATTACTGCAAAGATTAAGCTACTTTCCATTTGCTTTACCATTGCAGTATATACGCAACCCCATCAGACAGCCTCTCGCGCACTGATGTAGCAGAATTAGTCTCCCAGCTACCAGCACCTCTGCTCATAGGGTACGTGAATGCCCACCACCCACTTTGGGCCTTCCCTCGGGCTTGTGCGAGAGGTCAACTGACGGCGGATTTCAGGGTTCTGTTAATCTATCTCTCCTGAACACCGGGGAGCCTACATTTCTTTCTGGCGGCTTCAATAGTTTTTCTCACCTGGATATATCAGTATGTTCTCCACAGTTGGCTGTTTCCTTACAATGGAATATCATCTCTGACTTACATTCTAGCGACCACTTTGCTATTCTTCTTTGTTTCTTGGCAAAGGATGTACGTTCCACCTGTTCACCTAGGTGGCGCTTAGAACGGGCCAGCTGGGGCCTTAATTTTGGTTTGACCGCTTTTCACTACTACGAGCGCGACTCGGTGGATTTTTTTAGTTCACCACCTCACTGAAATAATTATTCCTACTGCTGAGCTTTCTATTCCACGGTCAACTGGACATCCCCGTCGCTTTCCTGTCCCTTGGTGGACAGAAGAATGCCGGAATGCCATTCATGCTCGCGGACTTGCTCTTCGGATTTTCCAGTGCGTACCTACGCTAGTATCCTAATACAATATAAGATGTGTGCCAAATCTAGACAAGTGGATAGCAAAAAGCAATCATGGAGCTAGTTTTTAGGTCCCGGTAATCAACATGCACCTTCCTCTGTCGTATGGGACAAATTAAGTTTGTAGCCGGCAAACCGACCCATCTGCCGATAGCCGGTTTGAAGACTAATGCAGGGCCCTCTGGTTGATATGTTTGACGTGGCTTAAAATCTTGGGAATGCTTTCGCTCAATTGTCAAATGTCTAGCTTAGAACTATTCCCCTTAGTTTCTTTCAGTTAAGACTCAGGTTGAATCTCAAGAATTTGCCTTCGGCTCTGGAAACCTTGAACACTCCAACCGCCTTTTCACTATGGCGGAGCTAGACCATGCTCTCTCATTTTCCCGAAAATTCTGCCCCAGGTCCAAATGGTATACACGTCCAAATGTTGCAACATCTCCCTCCTGAGGGTAAGGTTATGCTCCTCGAGGTCTATAATTACGTCTGGGTAGATGCCACTTTTCCAAGTCAGTGGCAAGGGGCCACTATCATACCTAATTATGTAGCCTGGAAAGGACCGTCACCTTCCTTCCAGCTATCGTCCAATTTCCCTCACTAGCTGTACCTGCAAGGTGATAGATCAGTGGACGGTTGGTGTGGTGGTTTGGATTACCATAATCTTCTGACGAACATCCAATGTGTTTTCCGAAGACATTAATCAGTGGTTGACCACTTTGTGTCGTTATCGACGCAGATCAAGAACGCCTTCTTCAGATTTGTCAGACGGCTGGGATATTTTTTGACCTCGAGAAGGCTTATGGGGGGGGCAGGGATTTTACACTCCCTCCATAGCTGGAATACATGCGGACTCCTACCGTTGTTGATTCGGGAGTTAATGCGGGACAGCGCTTTCCGAGTAAGGGATGGGTCTGTTTTTTCTAACCATTTTATTCAAGAGAACGGAGTGCCGCAGTGCTCGGTACAAAGCGTGATACTGTTTGCTATAGCGTTAAATTTCATATCGGAATGTGTTCTCACAGGTGTCTCTTCCTGTTTATTCGTGGAAGATTTTGCCATCTTCTGTACTCAGCGTACACCGTTATTTGGAACGCCGTCTCCAACGGTGTTTGGACAATCTTTATGATTGGAGCTCGAAAAATGGTTTTCGTTCGATCGAGCACTATGCTGGTCACCACATATAGGACAGCTAAAGCGCGGTGTGACCGTTCTCTAAATATTTTGCGGATACTCACTGACAAATCTTGGAGTGTAGATCAGACAGTACTGTTCGTCTAAATCGTGCACTGATCCGATCTAAGTTAGACTATGAATGCATCGTTTGTTCTTCTGCACGACTATCTGTGCTGAGACGTTTGCACCCTATCCATCATGGGGGCATTCATGTGGTTGTTGGGGCCTTTCAAACCACCCCAGTTGTGAGCCTCTACGCTGAATCGGCAGAACTCCCGTCTGCGGCTTTGGCGTGATATCCTGTTAGGGAATGATGGCTGTACCTTTAAGTGCATGCATTTGCATCCGACGTTTACTCTATTTCTCTGTACTGAGCTGAACGCTCGATATCGCAACCACTTACTTAGTCCTAGGCCTGCAGTTTTCCGTTTCCGTGAGCTTCTTCGGAAACACAATATTGTAGTGCCTCGCCTGTTTCCGAAGGGGAAAAGGTTGTCCCCACCTTGGATAGACGATACCTCCCGTGTAGATCTTGGGATGACAGCTTAGTGGAAATCTGCGCTACCTCTGCCTAGTATCAGTACTTGTTCTTTTTAGAATTGCTATCCAATTACAGTGGCCGTTCTTCTATTTACACTGATGGCAGTAAGTGCAGTGACTGTGTTGGATGTGCCTTTTACTGGTACCGAACCACATACCTTCGGTTTGGATAATAACACGTCCATTTATACCTCAGAGCTGTATGCCATCTACCGAGTCATTCTTTATGTTCGCCGCAGCAATTTGGATAACTGCCTTATTTTAGGTGATTCTCTTAGTGCCCTTTAGAGTGTTCGTAAATTGTACAACTACCACCCTCTCGTGCTGCGAATTCAGAATCTTTTGCACCTTTTGCACACCCTGGACGTAAATGTGAAGTGCGCAAGGATTTCTGGACACGCTGGCTTGCCCGGGAACGACTTAGCGGAGTCAACAGCAAAGACGGCAACCACACTATGCAGTATGAACATCTCTTGTGTGACTTCGGAGGATTTTATGCTTGTGCGGAAGTATGTAATTTCGTGCTGGCATGAGGAGAAGTCTACACATTCCGCGACAACAAGCTCCGAGTGGTGAAGGCCCTGGTATAATCCACTGAACTTCCTGTAAATCATTTCAAATGGACTAATCATTTTGTTAAAACTGATGAATCTGAAATGTTCTATGTGCTTTTCTGTTAATGTGATGAGAGAGTTAACTTGTGACAAAGTAGTAATTCAAACAGTTTACAAAACAGAAGGAGAAACTGGCGCAAAAGTAAAAAATAAGTAAATAGCAATTTCAGAAAACCAATTATTTTAACAGAGAGAAACTGTTAATAAGAAATATTAGATTCCATAATTCTACACTCTTAGGTGCAATGTTTTCTAGTGCCACAGAAGAAATTCGGAAATGTTGAGATACACTTTTGTGGCACAAGAACAGATAATAAAATAGACTCAAAGGTATCAGGTTTCTTAAACTTCTTTATTTCTTCTTGGTTAAATTACATTGTTTTCTTCAAATATTTGTACACATTAACGCCAAATATAGGCACCTCTAAGCAACATGAAATATGCTAGGTAAAGGACCCATGCTATCAGTCCTAGCATCCCCTTTCACATTATGTACTTTACGGTCTCATACACAGACATGAGCCTCTTTTCCTCATTTTTTCCTGGTTGTTCATCATTATCTGAAAAAACGAAATTTTAAATACCATTTGCACATTACTTTTCTTGCTTATTTCTTTTGTTCCTAACAAAAGTATGAAAATTAATCATAAAATTTCAGTTAAATGCATATCTAAATACTTTCAACTGTACACCTTAATTCCTGTTTACTTCAGGAATTCAACAGAATATTGCAGTGGCTATAATCCATTTTTCTTTCATTACAACAAATTTTTGGAAAATTACTCTTTAAACAGTAATCTAAATATGAAGCAACTCTTAGTGTCAAGCTCCATATTATTTACTTTGTTGTATCGAGCGTGTTTCTTATAGATATTCTTTAAGTAAGGCTGCTGTAATATGATTCCTGAAGAAGAGCTAACTATGTTTCCTTGTAACGAAAGTAAAACTGATTAAAATACCTAAACAAAGTTTAAGCATTTATAATTTCTAAGTAATAACTTCTGCAAAACCCAAAGTGCCCTAAGCCATAGATTTTCCATTGTTATTCTTAAATAATATTCATGTATTACATCACACATTAATTTGTGCTCTACAGTTACATTTCAAAGAAATTAAACGGTTTTTATCAAGCCAGAAGCGAGTATTCTACTCTTTGGAACTGCCTAATCCTATGTCTCATTTTGTGGCTTTTTTTGCATTGTATCTTCTAGATCAGCTTAAATGGTATGCTTATACCTATAAAGGTTAGTCTTTACCAAAACACCACTTTCTAAACAACAATACAATATATCTTTAGGTTCACCACATTATCATATACCTTTTGTTTGAATTTCCAATTACCACATTAGTAAAGCCTAATAGAAAAAAATTGTACTGAAATAGTAATAGATAAAACATTTTGTTTTAATCTAACAGAGAAGCACATTGTATCAGAGTTTAATGAATCCTTCAAAGCCATTGAACTCAGAAATAAAGGCATAATGGTTAATGGTGGTGAAAATTTTGAAAAACAACTGGGTTCAGTGGAAAACCAATTGTATTTAATGGATCATGTTATAACTTTCATATTTACCACATTCTGAAAGCCTCATAGAACTGAAGTTGTGTTAAAATGGTAACTGCTGAGTAAACGTTTATTTTAATCTCATAAAGGGCATATTGTATCATGCTTACTTAAACAAGAATTTTGAGCAGTGTACTATAAAGTACAGTCTAATATAATTTATAAAGCATAAAGATAGAGTTGAACATTTAAATAAAAACTGTATGCAATGTAAAAAGCAGGGATATTTAAGGGTTATATTTATTATCTTCATAATTAAACTTTGTCTTACCCATTATACCATGCCTTCTCAGAGTGCATGCATTAGTGCTTTGTATGGTATAAGGTGCCAAATATATATTTTGCTGGATTGAACCCAGTTCCTTGATTTTCAACAATAGTACTGTCACTCTCTTTCCTAAACCAATGTCTGGTTCAATTCACCTATTACACTCTCCTTACCTTCTCTGCTGTTTCTTCCAGAATGGGAAATATTTGATCCAACTCAAATCAGACTTATGCATAGTGCACAGGACTTCTGCACCTGGGTTTGCATGTGTAAGATTTTGCACATTTGAGAGGTCGTTGACTAGACTTATTCTGTACAAGTTAAGTTTCCAACTATTTGAAGTGTTTGAATCACGTGGTTGAGACAATACAATGTCAACATGGCGTGTCAACAAACTGTTTTTTTATGTGCTTCAGAAGTGTATGGCACCTTGCAAAAAGTAGAGCCACATAGCCTTATCCCTGAGAGCATTACCAGCTTTTTAGCTGGTTTTGTTGAATGTTGTACGTACGTTGAAAAGCTTCAAATAACAAGTGCCCCATGTATGCAGACATCCCATTTTCTGTCAAAAGACTTGCAAAATTCAAAACGGAGACTTCTTCACTGGGAGGTTTTAACATGAGATTGATTTCTGCAAATTGTTAGCGCACCAAAGGATATCTGTCTATGCCTGTTCTGACCACTAGATAAATACATTACTTATGCTTATATAGGATTAAAAATAGGTGCAACTCAGATAAAAACATCTCATTTAGTGCCATAATATTTCCAATATCCAAAGGAAAGAAATGAATAAAATGTTTGTTAAGTGTTTGCACATATCTAGAATTCTTATAGAAACAGTATCTAATATAAAAAGTATATAACACATACAAAAAATATAATTGTACCTTCATAATCAGCTTGAACTGTAATGAGGAGATATTGTGGTACAAAATTTGTTGACAAAGAAATGACATAGTTTTAAACCAGCTATAGAAAGCTAAAAATAGTTAAAAGCTCAATAGTACCAGTAGTTTAACATGAACTACTGGAAATTATATAAAGAAGATACAATCATTGAAGCGATAATAAAGGCTTATTAGTAAGACCATTGAAATTCTAACAAAAGCTTTTATTTTTAATAGTTAACACTTTCAAAAAAGTGTCTCTTATTTTCTAAACTTGTGAACTTTCTGCTTTGCATCTCGCTTTTTAAAATATCAAAATGATTATTTTTGGTTTTTTCAACAACATCTTTAGTAGGACTGCACTAGGTTTGTGTAAGGAACAAAGGCTTTTATTTTTCATAATTTACCTGTTTTATTACCTACACTTATGCGCTTTCTGTAATAAATGCAGTGTTATTAAAATTAGTCCCATTCAGATGATTATGTAATACCTTTATTCAATAATTTATTTATCTGTTTGTTTATTTTTATGTTGATTTTTAAAAAGCAGTAGTTAAATATAACCTACATGCTATAGTTACAAACTCTTGAACTATTCGGCAAATAAATTTGCATTATTCAATTTACTATTGAGAATGTTACAAATATTCACTAACATTTTTGGTTTAGAATAAAGCCTGCAAAATTGTAAAAAGAAAGCAATCTTTGGATTTTGAATAGCTTATTACCTTTTAGCCACAAAATCCATATTCTAGGCATTGAAAATATTAAAAATATATGTTTTTATGTCTTGATGAGAGTGTGGTTTTAAGACATTTAATGATATAACATATAAAAATAACTTTAGTTATTAAGTATTTAAGTTGTTACTTATATATATGGATATTCCAATTTAGATTTTCATAAATTTTATGTCAAAAAATGTTGTTGCTCTCATATATTCAATGATACTTTTTTCATACATTATTTAAGGTTTTATAATATTTCTATACTTTCATTTTTATACTATAGTTTTCTTTTTGTTTACAATAAATTATTTTATTTGAAACCATTTATATAAAAATGTTACTGTTGCAAATCAGATTAATTTATTTGTGTATCTATGACACCTGTGACATTCCCAAAAAGAACATTATCCACTTGTTGAATAATTAATGGTAGGTCATATATATTAGGAGTAACTGGTGTGGATCACCTCTAGTGACTGCTTTTATGCTTGATTACTTCTTACTTAATTTTGATATTTCTTCACATTGTGACTAAACAACTTGATTCTTAGCATTTAAGTATCACTTAATCCATTTATGAATGTTTCCTCTGACTCCAAAATTATGCCGCCTGGAAAGTAAGATTTTATGCCTTAAAACATCATACACTTTTACTAGGCACAAGAATAATCCTACCATAAGAGTGCTTTTATGAATTGATTGCTAAAGTCATACTGATCATTTACCTATTGCTGTTTCTGTGGACCGACTTTCTTTTAAACAATATTGGCTATCTAAGGGAATGTTATTTTACTCTGAAAAGGATGTTAATCTTTCAAATTCAAATACTGACTTTTCAAAAAATTTTGAGAAAACTGATTGTGCACTTATAGGTCTGTAATTGTCTTTGCTTGCTATTTCTTGTTTTGTGAAGGGGAAGTAAATTTTGAGACTTTAATCTTATCAAGAAATATCCCAGAGTCAAGAGATGCATTATACACATTAGTCAAAGGTGCGTTGACATATTTTATGCAGTATTTAACCAACAAATCCGATATTTCACTATTCCAAACTACTATTTGCATTTCATTCCTTGTAGGTACTCCTTTTTGGATTTTATTTTCTGAGTTCAGTGGTAATAGAATTTATTTATTTCAACATTTTATTGGGTTTATGCTGAGGTGGGGGGTTTGGGAGGGATAATTTAAGTTCATGAGTTTGTCTGCTGTTTTTGTGAAATAAGTATTAAAGCACTCAATGATATGTTGTAAAATTTTGATTTTTATGACATTTAAAATACTAGTTCAGTTATACAAGTTCTTCACTATTTTTTTTATTCTATTCCATTGTACCTTCCCCCCCTGTTTTTTAGAGCTTCAATTTCTCACTTTTTTGGTTTCAGAATTGCCTTTCTGTAAATGTTCCTATACTTATTTCTAAATCTATCCCATCTCTGTTTATAAAACCTTGGCGATTTAGTCTGTTGAATGGTTCTAGCTTTTTAATTAGGGTTTTTATTCCTTCTGTGGTGCATCCAGTTTCTGTATGAGTTTTTAGATTTGCAGATTTTGGGTGGAAACCACCATTAAGGCACTATGCGACTATGTCTAGAAAGTAATTAAACCTTAACTTATGGTTGGTTTCTGGAAAACACTCTCCCACATTTCCTTTCGGAATGATTCATTAAACATTTTATGCAATCAGAATTAAAAGCACTTTCTATACTTTGTTAAATATGTATTGGATAGGTACCGGTAATACCTGGCCAAGATCTGATATCTCCAACATCTTCAACTACTGGTGGTTTTTGAAAATTTCGTAATGTTTAAATCCAGCATCAATTATTTGGATGTGTTATACTTGTTGGTATCTCTTTTTGTTTATTAGGTTACATGATGATAGTATGTCCTTTAATTCATTTACTCTGCTGCTATTTTCTACAACATCTATGTTCCAGTATCCACGAAACATGTCGGTCTAGCATAAAACTACTTTTAGTATAAAATCTGAATTATAACATTTTTTGCTATGATTAAATCAATGTAATAATTTTTTATAGACAATGCCATTTTCTCTGCAATCCTTAAGTATTGCAGATTTTACTCTAATTCTTAAGGAAGTGCTCAACTTACATCATTTCATTTTATTAATTTGTCAGATAAGAGATAGGGTTCATCAGAGTATTTTAATAGTGGGCCAAAATGAACTAATTTCAGCACTCACAAATGTTTCTGGGAGATTTACGCTACCATCCTATTAATTGTAATAATATCAGTGATGTTTAGAATGTATAATGTAATCATACAAGTTTCCAAAAAAAAATCTGTGTTCCCATGTGTCTGTGATCAGCTGTGTGAACTACAAGATTGTGTTCTGTTGTCATAAGCCTTTGTGAAATAAATGCATAGCTAATTGGTTTAACATAACCTGATCACATTTTCTGCATGCATTAGCTATTGAATTCCATGACAATATTTATCACTGCAGATGTTGAGATATTACAAAAGAATGGATGCTCAACTGCAGTGGGGTAAAGAGGGTATGGAAGAGTGCCTTAAAGTAGTAGCTGATTATGTAGTGTTCAGTTTAGGAGTTGCACAACTATTTTAGATAGCATACACAAGTTTATACAGAAAAGAGCAATCAAAACAGAGTGAGCTATGTGGTTAAAATATAGTTCCTAGTAGTTCTATTGGTATCCCATCTGCATTTAGTAGCTCTAAGTAAAGAACTACAGCACAAAAAGACAAGTATGTCACAGCCAGATGTTTTGGCATTACCCCAAAAAAATTGTGCGAAGCCACATATTCCTTTGCAAGCAAATGTGACACTAGAACACCCTACTTTTGGTCTGATACCAAAATAGCAGGTAATGATTTGCCACTTAGCCTTTTGAAATAGAAGGCACTTGAGCTTGAGAAAACTGGAAGCTCTTTCCAAAGCTAGAGCTATGGCACTAATAAAGGAACTATAATCACCTATTTTACAATGTGTGGCCAATTTCTAAATGAGTTTAACTTATGCTGCCAATCAACATAAATATACAAAGGGGTGAAAGTGACATCTACTGGAATAATATGCTACCAAAAATAAATGCTGCAAAAGGAAAAAGGGAAGTGATAAGCCTAAAAAGTGTTACATGACGGCAAATATCACAATAGTCGCATCCTGCAATGCATTTAGTAGTTTCATTCCAGTTATACTACTGATGTTAAAAGTAATTTAATGATGACTTGAGCTGTAAAATAGTGCTCCAACTGGATCTCTTGCTTGCATATATATATATATATTTTTAACGTTCTTGGACATTTTGAGAGACATTGTGCTATTTACTGCAGATGAACACATTTCTCACTTTACAAATTGCAAATATTGCTACTGTTAAGGCAAATTGTGAACTGCAATTGGGTAAATTTACCTTGAAAATCAATGGGCCCTAAACAAAAATCTCTAATAGCATTAATTTACCAATTAGGAACCAGTAAGTATATAGCACCACATTATTGGTGCAACAATCAAGTGTCAATGCATTTTTGAAGCAGTAGCAGCAAATCCAAAAGACAAAAACCATCTGAGTATTATATGAAGTCTGCTACTATTCAGATGTAACCTCAAAGAAGGGTGACAGGATTCAATGCCATTACTGCAAAACTGTTTCATGAACAATGCTTTGGAGCTGCATGCCCCTAACAATTTCATATGTGGTCGTTGCACTTGTGTTTTTTTTATAAGTGAGTTGATCCTTTGTTTTTCAGTACAAATGATAAGAAGCATTTAGCATTAAAATTAAGACAGATACAATGTTTCTTTTGGCAGGTGGATTAACTGTTTTCTTCATAAATTAAAATTACTATATATTATATTATCTAATTTGCACCCACAAATTGTTAATCTTGTAAAACATGGGGTATTTAAACACTTAAGCTTGTACATGCCATTTTAATATTTTAGACTAATATTCTTTAAAAATTTAGGTTTCTGCCTACCTAGTGATTAAATTAATGAGATTATGTTCTATGTCGAAAAGATAGTCAAAAGGTTTGCAATTACTCAAATTACTTCACTGTAGCTTATTACAAGGCTCTATAAAGAGACTCTATATACTACATATGATGAATAGATGTGAAACATTTTATATAAGAGAAAATAGGGCAAAATCATACAGTTATTATTGTATATATCTGAGATGGAAATTGCATTTAAATTGCCTCTATTGAGTAGAATACTTGACTAATAGCTATAATCTAGTATGATTTTAAAATTGCAACTCATTATGATATGAAATGATTTATGAAATTAAAAACATATTGGTGAAATATGAAAAACTTCACAAGAAATTTGAATTGGGAAAACATATAAATCTGGAATTCAAGGGATATGGGGGAAAGTTAGACAACGAACCTAAGAAATAGACAGCCAGGAAGAAAATTGGTGCTAGCTCCAGAAAAATGAGATTTTTAAAATTATTTTCGACATTTAAAACCATACATTGCTAAACTTCAGTAGAAAATGAACTTCTATATTATTATATTTTGACATTTTTATTATGCTTATAACCAGTACTTTCATGCTACAGAATTGCAATTTTAACAATTTGAAATTACAAGTGATCATTCATAATGATCTGTACCAGTTAGGTAAAGAGCACATTGTACTTCAATGTACATTTTTCTCAAATTCATATACGCAGCATCTTTTACTATTCAAATTAATCATTGCCCACGGCTAATACTCTATTATCCTTAAATTCTCAGAATTTCATCAAGCTTTATGGATTTAAATCAATATTGGGTACAAATAAAGTAAGGTATTTGTGTTCTGTGACACTCAACAAAAAAGTTTTAAAAATTGAGCAATATGAAAGCCAGATTTTTCTCCAAAGATAATTGAAATTAAGAAATTCTACACAAACATATTTAAACTTCTTTTTGAATATCATATTAATTATACTTATAGATTCTTTAATTTCATAATGCATGTCATTAATATATCACTGTAAACATATTCCAATGCATTAAAAACATCCAAAACATTATACCAGCCATAATATCAAATGCTAAAACTGTACCTAAAACACAATCTTGAATTTATTCTTGATATATTATAAAACTCAAACATGTTACTTCTTACATTTTTATCTCTACTTTCTATATAATTAATAATGTTAAATTGCATAAACAGAACTGTATTTCTTGATATTTTATTTAAAATAGGAGAAAGCAACTGTATTAATTAAACTGAAAGCAAAGAGCTTAATATAGTAGTACAAAGATGTAGTAACATTTTAAATTACTCAGTAAAAAGTAAAACATCTTTCGCTATACTAGAAAATATCCACTATGCTACATTTCCAAAATCTGAAGCACAAAATCTTTGAAACTTTTTGAATGCATGTAGTGTATGTGTGTGCACATGTGTGTGAGTGTATAAGTGTGTTTCTATGTGTGTAATGCCTGTTTCTCTTGCCTTGAATTCACATACCATACTAATATTTATTAACTGTAATTTAAAACTCCTTATACGTGAAGTTACCTACAGTAAAGGGTATTCAATATAATAATTTTACAAAAAACAATTTTGCAATTTAGTAATAAAAATTTATAGCCCATATAGTTAGCAGAGCTAGGATTTCTAAATTATTTAATTGCAAGTGTGACAGACACTTTTAACATTTTATTATACCTAGAAAATGTGCTTAAAACAATTGTGATATTTAAAAAAAAATTCCCCCTCTTTCCATGCAATATTTGTTTATAAACTCACCATTCTTGTCACCTGCAAATGATATGCCTACGATCAGCACCATGAAGATTAGACTGACCAAAATGAGGATGACTTTGACCTTCATTTCTCTGAAATCAGTTTTAAAACACAAATACTATTAAAGCAATACAGATACTTGTACTTCATAGCTAATGGCACTAAATGTATATAAAAGTTACATTGTCAGTTTTTAAATTAGGTTTAATCATTGCAAGATAGATTGAATGTTATTGCCCGCCTGTGTAGTGTGGTGGTAGCATTTCTGCCTCCCATTCAACAGGTTGTGAGTTCAAATCTCGCTTAGCGTGAGTTACTCGGATCAGGCTTTTATCGCTGTGGCCGAGTGGTTAGACCAATTGCCTCTTACCTAGATGGCGGGGGTTCGATCCCAAGCAACCGCATGTGAGATTTGTGGTGGACAAAGCGAAGGTGGGTCAGGATTTATCCTTTACTCCAGTTTCCCCCGCCATCGCATTCCTTTGATTCTGCATCATCATTCATATATCACCAGTGTCACTGCCTGCGGTGCCATTAGTAGTTAAACTGGGCGTTTAACACTAAAAAGAAATTGAATCTTATCAAAAATTGTTTATAATTTATGGCCACAGCTTTGAATACTGCATGGTTTAATTACTTCAACATCCAAAGTCAGTATTTTGCATAACTATATATATAGTGTCAAAATTTTTGCTTGAAATATAACATCCAAGCTGTTTGAGTTTCTTCTGTTTTAATTATTATCATTGTGCTCTGACAAGTAATGACCAGAATCACACAATCTATTCATATAAGAATAAAGAGTAAAACTAAGCAACGTCTCTTAGGAACTTCACTATGGCTGCAGTAAATTTACCTCAAGTTGAACATTTGTGACCAAATTTCAATATCAAACTTTTAGATGACATTCTTATGCTCAAGCACTATAAAAGCTAAGTATTTGCAATAATTTAAATAAACAACATACGAGTTCTTAGAATTTTCAAACTCAATTGTAATTTCCTATTAACTGCCCAAGAGCCTGTTAAAATAACCAAGGAAATAAATATGTAGTTCTTTTTCTGATTTCATAATCTTTATAATTTCTATTTTCTTATGGTGATCACTCCTAAAGTTTTCAGAATGGACAATGATGAGTTGTGATAAGCCAAAGCATCTTTTGCTGAAGTTCAGATAGCAACATGTGCAAATCTGGGCATGCTCCCACAATGTGGATTTCAGCTCTGTACGTTTGTAAAGCAGGTGTTGCTAAGCCATTTGCTAGGATGAATCTCAAACAAAAGTATATTTATGCTATAATTTTCTATAGCTTTAAATTTAGTTTAGGAGAGAGAAAATGTCTTGAAAGACTCCAGTGCATTAGAGAATCTTTGCCCTTTTCAAACCACCATTTATTGGTAGTACGCACAGCTTAGAAGAGGATGGCAGTCCCTCAAAGTTGAAGACCGAGTGGCAGGTTGACTCAAATAACAATAGATAAAAATGTGGTGAAAGCAGGGGTATGTTGCAAAAAGACCCTTGTTGTACATTTGGCCAAAATGAAGGAGACATAATTATTGGCACAAAGTTTTAATGTCAGGAAAATCTGCAGGTTATAGATACCCAACCATCTCACAAATGACTGGAATGGTGCCAGGAAAATATTTAATGGTAGAAGTTCCAAAAAGATATCTAACATTGTAAAAGGCAATGAAAGCTAGTAATATCAGTATGATCCAAGGAGTAAAAGACAGTAATACCCAACCATCTCACAAATGACTGGAATGGTGCCAGGAAAATATTTAATGGTAGAAGTTCCAAAAAGATATCTAACATTGTAAAAGGCAATGAAAGCTAGTAATATCAGTATGATCCAAGGAGTAAAAGACAGTAATTCGGGGTCACCTCAGGAGAAGATCCCCAATCAAAGGTGAAGTGTACAAGAAGGGTTGTTAAGGTTCAGTCTCCTTAGCAGGTGTCCACATAGCAATAGTTCCATTTGAAGCAGAAAAGACTATTTACTTCCAAATGTTACATCACATAATAACTCCTATAAGTGTTCAATGATATGAGAAAAAAAGCATCACAAAACAGATGGAATTTGCTATGACTCTTTCCAAACCTTTGACAAGTTTCACAGATAAGTTGCTTTGAAGCTGATAATTTTGGCATTAACAATGACAAAGAGAAAGATGTATGGAGGAAGCTGTTGAAGAAATCATGTATTCAGAGAAAATGAATAATAAATCTTGGGTCCAAGCAAAATATTTTGACTAAAGAGAGAAAGAGCACAATTGAAATTCATACACACAAAAGTGGTTATAAGTAGGATACTATGAATTGAGTGTAGCAGAGCATTTGTGAAGCAAAACATGAATGCTGAAATAATGCTTTGAAGCAGAATTCAGAAATAGAGTTTCTACTGAAAAAGGAAGCCATAAATTATTGTGATATTAGTATACACTGTTTGGCATTATAACAAGTTTCTATGAGTATTTTATAGTAATCCTTGCAACTTGTCTGCTTTGGTATATAAAGTTTGAAATGATTGGATTTTAACTTTTATTTCCTGCTGAGCTCTTGAGTCCTACATCTCAAATTCTACAAATAAATCTAAAGGTGATATATCTTATTGCATCTTCAACTATTGTTTAAAGACTTTCATCTATAGTTGTCATTTACGTTCATTTTACAATTTAGGATTAATAGTAAAATAGTTATATAATTTGTTATGTTTCATAAATATCTAATATGAAAGTATCATCTCCCATATGCATTTTATGAATTTAAAAGAAATCTGTGCGTGTGGGCGCGTGTTAGTGCGTGTGTGACTGTGTGCGTCTGTGTGTGTGCAAATACTTATGGCTAGCTTAATATTGTTTCGACTCGCATCCTCAAACAACTGTTAAAGCATATTAACCTCCAAAATCACAGTAAGGATGTTATTTCAACTATCACTCACTAAGTATAAAATCTAATGCTACTTCAGGACAATAACCTAAGTCTTAGAATTCCGCATACCAGTTGTTTATAAATATATATATTATTTATTAATATTACTACATATTACACAGTATATAATTTAAAATCTTACTGTGGTTATAAAATTGATTGCCATAACCATCATTATGAACGGACTTCCATCACGTAAACCAAAGCTAGAGTATTTTATATGGACTCAGAGCTTGCTTTAGTAGTTGTAGGTGGCTATATATTTATCATAAACATTCCTAAATAATTAGACATTCCTTAAAAGGTGTTTTTTACCTGGAGAGTTTAAATCTGTTTGATTTCGGTATTACAGTCAACGTCAACAACAGCATTTGCTACTAGATGGCTCTCCGGACGTCTGTACAGACGATTAAAGTGTTTGCTCGGAGGGTATAGCTATATCCTCTTGTTATTCTCTCTGAGAAAGCCAACTGTAAACCAGTAACATTTGTATTCATAAGCAGCTACTGAAATATAATTAACAGCGTTTCAAAGCTTAAAATATCGAAAGAAATAAAGTAGCCAATATTCTAAGGTTTATAACATGACATTTACATGCCGTTAGTGTCTCTCTCTCTCTCTCTCTCGCTCTCTCTCTCTCTCTCTGTCTGTATTTGTCTCTCTAGATGAGAAATTTTAACTTGTCTTATCACTTAAAAGGGAAATTATAGAAGAAACAAATCCAATGTGGAAGCGATATATAAGCATATTTGACGTGCGTTTGTTAATTTTATATTAAACCTTTAAAATGAGGACACAGAACTCTGTTTTACAAAACAGTAAAGTATTCACATTGAAATATGTAGAGCTGGACCATAGTTTATTGCAAGTTTACAGCTTAGGGTATTGTCTATGCAATTATTGAAATCCTTCGGCAAGAAGATGCATTTAACAAATAGCTCCAAGGGCGTATTTACACTTGTTTAATTTTAATTCCCTTTGTGTTATTAAATTAAAATGTTGTATGTTCAGGTTGAAATTTAATCACAAAGGTATTTGAAAGAGCAGTGAATTGAAGGTGCTGGAGATAATTACATTTTATCGTTCATGGAGAGACGGAAAGTTGTATAAGTAAATACTTTTCCAGCCATTTCAGTCGTTTTGAGGAATTTTTGGGCTGTAAGAGTGGTATTTCGGATTACCTTTAAAGGTGTTTCTTAGCACTGGGAAGGTATTTCTGTGCTAAGCATGAGGTACTTATGAACTTTGTCAGTAGTGACGGATCCCTATAAGGTATTTTGCTATATACTAGAGTTATTTCTTTCCTTTTTGCTGTATTTTTGTTCACTTTTTGAGAGATTTTAAGTACTTTGAGAACATTTATCCAGTAAATGTTCTATATTAAGGCTATTTTGAAGCATTTCAAGACATTTCGTACATTGTGAGGGTATTTTCTTAATGTTTTATTCCGGTTTTTTTTCATTATCTTGCACCTTTTTAAGCACTTCTGACATTTAAGGGATTTAGCAGGTATTTCGGGCTCTGGAAAAACGTGTTTTTAGCATTATATAGACAATTTTACTGCGTTTTTTCGTTATCTTGCATCTTTTAATGCACTTCTGAAATTTAAGGGCATTAAGAAGGTATTTCGGGCTGTGGAAAAGGTATTTTTAGCATTATACAGAAACTCTTATGCCATTTTTAGGTTAGGTTGCGAACTTTAAGCAGGTTTTTTTTTTTCAACCTGAAAACATTTGAATAATCTCTTAAACTATTTTTGAGGAGTTTGAAGGTATTTCGAGATCGAGAGCATGTATTTTTGTAACTTTTATGCACCTTTTATATGATTTATAAGGAACAGATATTGAGCACTGTGAATCATGTGTTTCAGAACACTTCATCAGCATTTTGGATATGTTTAATCCAGTTTCATTGCTGAGGAACATGTGGACTCCGGAGGGTATATTATGTCTCATTTTAGAAGTTTTTTCAAGGAATTGAGGGCTGTCGAAAAAGTATTTTGGATGTTTTCTTTTGCGACCATAGGAATGGCCATCAGAGTAGGTATTTTAGGTCAATTTTCTTGAACTTAGAGTAAGGCTTTCACATCAGTTTTACGAAATGTAAGGCATTTTCAAGACATTTGAAGGTATT
Organism: Hymenopus coronatus; assembly: GCA_030762935.1. Taxonomy (NCBI): domain Eukaryota; kingdom Metazoa; phylum Arthropoda; class Insecta; order Mantodea; family Hymenopodidae; genus Hymenopus; species Hymenopus coronatus. Next base: position 217,414,066 of record CM060900.1, read on the forward strand.
TTGGGCTCCATAAAAGGTATTAATCCCTCGGGAGCAGGTGTTTCAGGGCATCTTGAAGGTAAGTCCGAGTGGTTTAAAACTCTACATGAAATACTTGTCTTCAAATTGGGCCTTATAGGTTAAGAGGGATAGCAGTCCGTTAATGTACTTTCCTTTGTTTTCTTGTTTAATATCTACCACCTTAACTCTATTATATAAATATCATATCAAATATATATTGACTCAAACTGCTATTGAAGACAAAGTCTTGATTTCATTGCTGCAAATAATTCATTGACATTTCGACTCCTTTACAATTTATGGCTACACGCAGTTCGTGGCACGCGCATCACTGGGCGCTAACGCTCCAGTCACTCGCGACTCAGTACAATTTACAGCACAAAAGTACAACACTGCAATGCAAACCTTGCTTGTTGTATAGGAGGTAAATGTATTCAGAAATTTTCTGGAAACCTATCGCAGGTACTGGAACCCAAAGCTACGAGAAGAATCAGTACTCGCGTTCCGAAGGAACCTATTCCATCGCGCCGTGCTTCCTTATTTACATATCCCAAATGCGATGACACACACCAAGGTGAACATAAGAACCATTTCACATTGCTCCCTCCTTAGAGCTGGTTGTCCCAAATGTAGGTAGATGATCCAGGTGTATTACCAGTTTTTTCTCACGGGGTAGTTTCTAGATGCATAACTCGACATCATTTATGCTCTTTGCCACAAAGTATAACCCTTGCCATACTTTTTGAAGCTTGGGCAGGTACCCTTATTCCGCATAGGGAATATAGCCACATAGATCACTTTGCTGGAAACTTTGACTGTTGGCCTGCCGTTTGTAACGGACCTGCATCCGATCGCTTACTACCTGGAAGTTTTGCCAGGCCATCCATTGCTTGTCATGAAGTTGGTTTACGAGATTTTCTTTGGACAGTATTTAGCGCCCACTTTTACTACAAATGGGGCCCCAGGCGAGATCTACGAGTTACTACACGTAGTCGACATCTGGCAGTTTTGCTATAGGAGGCCTACCGAACATCTCGTCGCATTATAGAAGAAACTCTCTGGCAAAGACCAAACAGGCTGGTGTCAACCCAATGGTGTTGTGCCGAATTCACAATGGATCGATATTAGCGACGCCGTACTTGCGGCTAAACGATTGACCAATAGGAACTCAGAACTGACATGACGAAACCCGTGCCGAGAAATTTGAATTGGATTTAACTTTTACCGCACGGCATGGGCATCATCCATAGAATTTCTGTTGTTTGATATCCTGTGGTCGTTCCCAAAGCTGTTAGAGATGGCATCAACTCAAGGGAAGTTCGTTGGTTATTTGATGTAATGATTTTTTTTTAATTTTGTAATAATGATAATGCAAACGCTACAGAAAATGGAAACCGTCTTGGACAACCAAAATTACATCTTCATTCCAGAGTAATTTTGCACCTAATTAAAACCACGTCTATGCTGAATACATTAGCCTCTAACCTCAAAGTTATACAAAGGCACTCTGCTGAAGATACTGGCTTTCGAATTAACTGTTAATATATATGAGGACCAATGATGTGCAACACATCATTACATTGTGATTGTGCCATTCGCATGTAATTGTAACATGATTCTAGATCTGCTAATAACGTATTCGGGATCAGGTAATGAAAATCCCCTAATTGGTTACGCTCCTTGAATATAGGTTGAACCGACCAACGATTGTTTCTATCGTTTCTTTTATTTAGAAGATACAGAGCAAGAATTTGCTTTATGCACCGGCACCGCTCAGTAATGTCAAACTATACCACCCTAATATGAACACTAGTTTCCATAATCTATGTGGTGTTGCGATCAGACACTTGTCGCGTTGCCAATATCGCGTCCGTTGTGAATCAAGCATAATAAAGCGCAAACACCTGTCTCTGTTGATCTTTTGTGTCTTAAATCATGTTCAGAACCTCTACAGAGTTAAATATCATGTTGCACATAACTTTTTCCTAAAATACTCAAAAAGCTGATAACAGATACTAATCTCAATTGTATATCATGCATTGGCATCTGTGTGAGTATGCTTGGTGAACTTCAGTCTCTTTAGACGAAGATTGGCGCTACTGGCATGTTAAGTCAACCCAAAGCGTCGTGAATTAACGAAATTAATCTTATAACAGTGGAAATGAATACCCAATAAAGTAGAGATGAAGATTAGTGCTGAAGCTGTGGAAATGAAGACAATTGTTTCGGAAGGTGACAAATTCCAAAAATAAATAATCAAGACGATTATATGGTCGTAGTGCTTCGTAATGGCCGAGAAACGCGTGAGGCTGGAAGTGATAGCGTCACTTCAAAATATCGTAGAAATGCTCAATATAGACCTTAATGTGCCAACAATGAAATAAGAGTACAGCACATTGAAAAGCAGTTGTTAAACAACAAAACTGATGAACTTACGCAGTGCTTATGAGGGACAAAAAAAGTATTTCACAGTCGTTAAAAATAACGCTATGAAAACGCCCAAGAGACAGTGGAAAAGTGTGCAAATGTGTCCACTTCCAAGCAATATGATGTCCTAAATGAGATAAACGATTACGGAACTGATCCACAAGTAGTGTGCATTGAGGAAAAACACGCTGAGCTTCATGGTCAAATTAGAAAGTAAAAGGTAATGATGCCTGGCAACTCCATCTTAAGGTACACGGGAAATGAATACCGGATAAATGCCATTATGTGTATTGTTTTCCGGTTAATCTTGTGGATGCACTAAAACTTATATTAGAAGAGGTCAAACAGAGATGATGAGTTAGATGTAGTGGATCTACATGTTGGAAATAATAACTAAAGAAAAGGACTTTTACCAGATTATATCATGGGGAAATGATACACTTACTAGATCATATAATAAACGAAATAATAACTAGTGGTCTACTTAGCAGGCACGATGAGAACAGACGATGTGGTCAGCGAGTGAATAAAGCTGTGTTTACGCACGGCTTCTTCATGTTTGATTGTAATGGATGCTTGAATGTTAGCCATCTTGGCTGGGATATAGATCATGTAAGCAGAAGAGGAGAAAGCGTGGAAAATTCAAAAGGAGATAATGATATTCAGCAAGTAGTAACAGAAGACCAAACGCAGACTCGGATAAGGAAATATGTAGGGCTGAAGAGATTGTGGATGACTGGTGTCTTTTTTCAATATATTGAATACATGGCAAACAAAAGAGCGGAAACAGAACAAACAATTTTTGATTTACAGCCAAATATATTATTTTCGGAGCCTGGTTTAACAGATAATGAAATGATGACGATAATCTATGAAAACTATTTTCTAACCTATATTTTCTGTTGAGAAAACCACAAACGTAGAGGGGGTTCAATATATGCTCAGAATGAAACAAAATTTAATAGCATTTAATATATGCAATTTCGGGACTAAATGTTTTGTGATTTGCCTACGTTACCTTTGAAAGAACAAACATTAACAAACCAGGTGTTTACAGCAGACCAAATTCCGACGAAATAGACTTCGCATAAAAACTAGAAACATGTCTAAATTATATTACCAAAAAAGCACAGAATCACTATAATGAAGATATTTTAACAGAAAGTACAAATAAAACGTTACTGCTACATTTAATAGAAAGAATATATCTGGAGGCAAGAGAAACAGGGCAAGAATAACACAACACATTTCAACCTATATTGATCAGGCCAATACCAGCTTAAAGAAGGACGATATAGACATTTATTAACTAAGGGAAGGCTAAGGGATCACTTTGGATTAATAATAGAAATTAAAGGAATATATTCAGAGATAGTAAAATATCAATATTTAACACAAATGCACAATTGTAAATGAAATATATGAAACATATTAGGAATATTACACAGACAGTATTCAGATGTAAATGAAGCGAAAAATAAACAAATATAACATTTTGTAGATATTTTAAGGACATGTTAGGACAATCAGTCCAATAACGAAAGGTAGTCTTGACAACTAAAAAAGTTGCAACTGGTCTACCAAATGAATAAACGAGTCACTAAGGAGCATTAATTTCCTAAATATATAACGGCTTGCAAATTAAATTATATGTGGTTCAGGCCTGTAGAGGAAAATGTCGAAATCCAGTTATCAAGGAAACAAGGAAGCTTCCCAACTAAAGAGTGCTACAAAACTCGGATAATAAAATAAAAACGACGCGAGGTATCATTAAACCCGCACAACGAGAGAATACACGAAAAAGTGTAGAACACTTAAGAGTTTTAATACGAAATTCTAAATCTAATTAATTCCAGAAACATCTTTAATTATCATTATGTAAATGTCAAATACGGAATTAAGAAAACGAACGACCAAAGCCTAACAAAGTGTTAGAATGAGGTATGTATTCAGCTATGTAGGATATTTTAATAAACTATAAATATACTAAAAAGTCATGGTAGTATGCAGCATCACAAAAGAGGAAGTCATCATATAGATAATTAATAAACTTAAAAAAAAAAAAAAAAAAAACACACAAGAACAGTGTGGATGAATTCTCAAACCAAATGGTAATATATTGCAAAGATGAAATAGCAGATACCTTTGCCCATATAATAAATGAAACGTTTAATACATGAACATTCCCAAGTAAAAGAAGTAATGGGCTCATTTACAAACAGAAAGGTTGAAAATAATCGACGGAAAAGTATTATCCAAAATCACTGCGCATTATTTTAAAAAATAATGGAGGACCTTTATTTAGAACAACTTCAGAGTTTAATAAAAAAACAAGAAATATATGGGATAACACGCATCCCATATAAATGGCTATGCTCATACCTGCTAAACAGGAAGTAATGTGTAGAGACAGTACATAATGTAGATAGAAATCTGAAAAAAAAAAAAATAATCCCTGTTTAAATGTGTAAAACATGGGGTTCCTC